>CANSZD010000282.1:25000-275000 GCA_947648045.1 Beta corolliflora
TGTTCATATTTGAGCAATTTTATACCATTATGAATAATTTGATGCTAGAAGTGTACAAATTCATGAATTGACTTATAAATGCTGCTTGTCGTGTTTTTTTGCTATGTACATGTCACTTGCAATATGATATTAGAGATAAGCTACATCAGCTCATATAATCCTTTCCCAAGTGGAGAGGCAGAACTTGTAACTTCAATTTTGTCACCTTTAAAAACAACCCTCTCTGACAATGAGAATGAAGTAGTTGAAAATGGTGATATATAGAATACAATTACAAATAATAGTAGACCATTAAGAATTGAGGTAAATCAAAGGCAGTAAATCCCCTACAGTGAGTGAAATAAATTATATTTTCTTCTCAACCAATGATATAATATAAACAACTTTAGTTTAGCAATTTTAGTTCAGTTAACTCCATAATTCAGTCCATCTCAATTTAATTTAGCAACATTTAGTCTGTAATCTTTGACACGACACTAGAAAGGCCAAGCATATATATTGAGAAAGCAGATCTTCAATAAAAGAACTATAACACAAATTTACATTTCCTCTGAACTTACATTAGATATATATCTAACCTAACCATAGTGTTTACATTATGTATATCTAATTATTGCATCATAGTGTATACATTATCATGACCATTAGACCTGGAAACTTTTATATCAATGCATCTTCTAACCTAACCAATGTTCAATTGACAGGATGATCAGACAACCTTCTTAACTATACATCACCTGCTTAGCACCTCTCATTTCTTAATTGAGGTAGGCCCGAAGACCACTCTCTCCTTGAACAATGTGTTGCAATGGATCCTCAAGAGAGTTATTCTTGAAGACGAACCTGATGAAACTAATCCAAAACTCAAGGTTGTTGCTAAGCCCATGGAGCATCACACTAATCAAAAAATGAAGGTTGTCGCTAAGGCACAAGATTATCACCCTGATGCAAATGAATTTGCCTCACATCAGGTTGTTCATGTGCTACCCACTAGTGCTGCTAATGAGCCAAGCAATTAACGTGCCGTATCGCCCCCACAAGGGGCCCTTTTGCTTCGTTTTTACTTTGCAACCTCCTGCTACATGTGAACAATGTGTCCCCAAAAGTTAATCATAGTCTAATACTACTAGGTATGATTTAATGCTTGTACTACCTCCGTCCCATAATAGTCTGAACACTTTCCTTTTATGTTTGTCCCAAATTAGTTTGAACACTTCCATTCTTGGCATGGTCCCACCATTAATATATTATTTCTTTTACACATCTTTGGCCCACACTCTACCTTTTATCAATAAAAAGTTACCCAACTTTCTCTATCCTCTAATAAAAAAATACCCTACCAACTCCTATCACATCTACTTTTTAAATAAAATAATATTTGATAACCACACCACAACTTATCACCTTAAACTACGTGTCCCAACAAGTGTTCAGATCTTTCTGGGATGGAGGAAGTAATAGATACAGCAATGGGACAACATTTTAGAGAAGGTGCAAGACCTTTGGCATGTTTTGTAATTCGTACTTTGCTTGCACTAGCAAGATTATATGCATATATGTAATGTTATCTAATAACTTAATCATCTCACAGACAAGTTCACATGCTTTGACCTTTTTAAATAAATTGATTATGCTTATATTTGCAATTAGCTATTCGTAATATTTTTCACTTTCTTGGGGGGCCGCACGCGATAGCGCGCTGTCCAACAACTAGTTACTTATAAGTTAGTGAAAAACTAGTATGCTACAAATCATCATAATGAAAACTTCATATTCACTCCCGTATTGTGATGTTGGCCGCACTTGGGGGCCACTGGAAGGCTCTAAATTAAACTGAAAAGCTTTTAAATTTAGTAGCACTTATGAAACCAATCTGCCACATATTCCTCTGAAGGATCATCATTCTTCCATATTGCAGCTATAACATGATTGCAAGAAAAGCCACTAACTTGCCACGTACTCATTGCAGCTACATGTTTTGTTCAGTAAGTTCACGACATATTGACTTATGTGGTTCCTTTTGTCACAACAAAAGAGAATCTCCCATCACAATAAGCTGCCGATCCTCTTAGATGAACTTTAGAAGTCTCAAACTTTTGTTGGAGCCTAGGATATAAGAACCATTGCTTGCGATTGAACATGTCTATCTTCTTATGTAACCTATGCATTAAACGTTCCCTAATATCCTCGAGTATAGTAATTATAGGTTTGTGCCTGGAATCGAGGATATAAGGATTAAAGACATCACTCATGTTATTGTCGACAATATCACACTTGCTAAGAGGGATATAAAAATCTCTACACCATTTCATGTAGTTTCTGCTCGGCAAATCTTGTGCAGCAGCTTCATCTAAGTTTCCAAAATCAGTAACACATTCTTTGAACTCATTCTCAGTTGTTGACTTTGCAATTCTCCAAAAATGCATCCTATATTCTTTTCCCCCACCAAACTCTTCTCACTAAAGTTGCAGTACACATGCCTAGCACAACATTCTTTTGTGCTTCAAGAAGTACCTCATCAATAGAATTAATCAGCCCCTTTGTTGGCATGACATGAATGTGTAGCCAGTGCTCCTTTACTAGTTCCAAAGTCAGCAACCAATAGCCTTAAAAACCATGTTAAATTCACCTCAATATCAATGTCAATAATTTCTCAAGCTACGGGGAAGAATTGATTGTTACCATCTCTCCCAACAACCACTAAAAGTTAACCTCCATAAGGACCTTTCAAAAAGCAACCGATAAGTGAGATAATTGGTCTATAACCATTGAGGAATCCTTGCTTGAGAGCATCAAAGCACAAGTACAAAGCCTTAAATTAACCACCCTCTAACTTAAACTTGACATCATTATTAGGATTTGGACTAAGAATCTTGGTTGCATATCGAGGAAGAAGCTTAAATTGTTCCTGATACTCTCCAACCAACATTTTTTATGCTTCCTTTCTAGCATCGTGTGCCATTTTGATTGAAAATCTTAACCCCATTCATTCCATATACTATCAACAATCTCTTGTATTTTCCAATATGAATTTACTTTAAACTTGTTGTGGTTGTGGTTAGCAATCCACCGACAACTTAGATTTTTGGATTCTTGAGTCCTGCCACAATTATGTGTCCCGTTGTAGGTCTTGGCTCTAAAAGTATTTTTTTTCCAACTCAAGAAGCCCAAATAGACCACTCACAACCATCATCCTTGCACTTTGCTCCCACCCCTATATTTATGGTTCTTTGTAAACTTCACATCTTTACGATTATTCACACGATAGTTACGAAAGGCTTTTTTCAATTGATTTGCATTAAGAAAGTCCATACCAATTGAGAAATATGTGTTTTGAGGTGTAGTTCCAAGTTTGTATGCTATGTTATGCACCTTAGAAGACTTGTTTGAAGGTGGTGGAACCGAAAAACAACGTCTTCTTCATCCGACTCCTCATATGTGCTATTAAATTCAGAGGAGTCTAACGGCTCTACATCACCCGCTACATTTAGTGTAGGTTTACAATGTACTCTAGAGGGGGGTGAACCGAGTACATAGGGGAATTGGTGCTGAATTCAAAATCTTTCGATTTAAGGAGGAACCAGTTGGGCTGGTTCCTGACAGCGAAAACAGTAGAACTTGAAAGCGATAAAGAACACACCAAATTTAACGAGGCTCAACCAAACAAGAGTATACGTCCTCCTATGCTAGTTTCCTTATTAATCAACTCAGAATAACAAGAAGACTCTCGCACATTCCTGTTTCCCTTACTCCACGAAAATAGCTCACCCCACACTTACTGAAGTGTGCTATTTCGCACTTGAACTCACAAGCACTCGCGATTGAAATCACTAACGCTACCCAATCTGTAACCCCTCTATTAGAGAGTTAATACAATCAGTTTATCTTTTAAACACGCTTTCTTTCAAAGAAAACAAAGAGTGATTTAATGCTCTATGAAATGCGTATTCTATTTTAAGAAACTACTTAGTTGTTCTCTCTGTGAAAGCTCCCAAAAATACTCAATAAAATCCGGAGAGCATCAAAGGTGATGAAGAATCCTTACTCAGTATTTATAGACCGAAGTCCAACCATTAAGCGTGCCCTAACTCAAGATACTAAAAATAGGATAATATTAAGTTTAGGAAAGTATATATTGAATAAAATTCTTCTTGAAGTAAAGATATTATCCAAGATATTCACACGTTTTAAGGTAATAAAATACTGAATAAAGATTCCAAAGGCTGGCAACTCTTTTTGAAGGAAAGTATTTTTAAAAATATGTTTCCAAAAATCTTTTCTAAAAAAGCTAACTTAATCACCTGATAAAGTAACTGGTACCTAGACCAGTTACCTTGTTTAGTAGTGTTCTATATATGCAACCTACTGGTTCCCATATTTAAAACCCTAATGTTTCTAATTAAGAACAACACAAGCAATTCCTCTACACAAATATTACATGAAGACCTAATATGAACCAATAGAAGATCCTAAACTACCTTCATGTACTTCAATCCTTGAAGCTTCCCTTAAACCAACAAATCAACACTTGTCTTGTCCTTGAACATCTTCAAGAAGGTCTCCTAGCTTAAAGTTTTAGAATGAACCTGTTTGTCACACAAGAAACATCATAGAATAACAAATAGTTCTTGACTGTTTCAGTATATAGTTAGGAACATTTAGGCGCCGTTCATTTCGACTGGGAGAAACTGAACTGAACTGAACTGCGAGACACTGAACTGAACTGAAGTAAACTTAACTACGAGAAAGTTGAATATGAGAGAGTGTCTTAACTGAACTAAACTGGACTGCAAGAAACTGAAAATAAGTCCAAAAGAACAGGGCCTTAGCTTCTCAGTTGTTTCCTAACAGCTCATAAATACCTGTAGGAACAACTGTTCCCTGCAGCTATTTGTCATCATTCAAAACATAGGGGACTAAACAAATTCCCCCTTTTTGATGATGATAAACCCTATGAAGTTTCCTGCAACCAACAAGTTATTTAAAACAGATAACTCCAAAGCTCATAAAAAAATTTAATGAGCTGACTTGACACAAGACTCAAGGACACAAACAGTCAATTAAGGCCCTATTCTTTTGGACTTATTTTCAGTTAATTTCAGTTCGGTTAATTTAATTTCAGTTCAGTTAATTTAATATTAATTAATTTAATTTAATTTCAGTTAATTTAATTTAATTTCAGTTCAGTTAATTTAATTTAAGTTCAGTTAAGTTCAACTTAATAATAATAAAATAATAATAATAATAATAATAATAATAATAATAATAATAATAAATAATAATAATAATAATAATAAATAATAATAATAATAATAATAATAATAATAATAATAAATAATAATAATAATAACAATAATAATAAATAATAATAATAATAAATAATAAATAATAAATAATAAATAATAAATAATAAATAATAAATAATAAATAATAAATAATAAATAATAAATAATAAATAATAAATAATAAATAATAAATAATAAATAATAAATAATAAATAATAAATAATAAATAATAAATAATAAATAATAATAAATAATAATAATAATAATAATAATAATAATAATAATAATAATAATAATAATAATAATAATAATAATAATAATAATAATAATAATAATTGTTGTAGCCTGAAATCTACGGTTCCTCTGACGACACTTGGGGTCATCTGAGCCGTACACGTGTCCTCCCCTGATGAATAGAGAAAAAAGATCTACCCTTTGGGCAAGGCTCTGATTGGTTAAAAGGCTGCTTTTCTGGCCCAAAAGGAAGTCAGAGGCCAGCCCGGTGAGGTGGCTGCATGAGAGTGGTTGATAAACCCTCCCAAATCATGGCCTGCCACGTGTCATGATCTGATTCTTCAGCCAATTAGAAGCCACTATTGTAGGGCAGATTTTTAGGTTAGCTGTCATCTTGTTATCACTATAAATACCCCAGAAATCAGGAGAAAGATCATTCAATGCAAACAGTGCAAAGTTACTTTGTAAAACTACTCTCTCACTTTCTCTCTCTATCTCTACTTTCTCTTACAACTCCTGATATCTGACTTAAGCATCGGAGGGGGAACCACCACCCAAACCTCCAGGGTGGGTCCCTTTTTGCAGGTTCGGGAGTGAAACTCAGGCTTGGACTAGGTTGATTCAGACATTTATTGCACAAGTCTCCAAGGAAGAACATCTAAGGGATACTAATTTACTTGCTAGACAAGAAAGCTCCATCTACAGCTTACTTGTTGGACAAGGAGATTAAACATTTGGCGCCGTCTGTGGGGAGACGCAACGATGACTGATTGTCAATCGTCCAACCTTGCCAGAAACCGAAGTCTTCAGGTTAATGTCGAAGACACAGTAGAACACGAGAGACCGCCTCGAGGATGGGATAGACCCCCGTCCATCGTCCAAGTTACTGGACCAAGCCAAGAACTCCGTCATTCAAGAGAATCTTGAACGTCCAAGTGACGGCCGCCCATCTAGAGAACGCCTTGAATGATTTCCGGGCAAAGATGGTCTGCGATCGTCCAGAATGCATCAAGAGCAACATGCTGTTTTTTCGGCTTAACCCCGAGCGCCCGCTAACAATCTAGTTCCTCTCAAGGGGCGTTCCCAAGAAGATCGTCCGGGTCCTAGTCGACCTATTCGTCAGGAACCCTCTAGGAGGATGGCCAGAGGAAAGCAGCCAGAAGGCAGTGAACAACGGAGGAAGATGGACTGGAACCTGGTGGTTAGGACCCAGGATCAGGCTCGCCCGAGTGGGCATCGAATGGAAACAGATGCCAGAGAATACCTAGAGGCAAAGAGGGCTGCAACTCTACAACGGTTGGCCACTGGGTCTACCCCGTATTTGAGAGACCCTCCTTTGAGGGTGCCATCCGAACGGAAGGATGAAGTCCGGGGACTTCCCTTGTTCGTCCAAGACAAGAGAAGACGGTAGTTCAACCAATGGTCCATAAGCGACCCGCAAGCAAATACTTCGTCCAATCCCGTGTTGAAAGAATATCGCAAAGAGTTCATACCCATTGAGGGGACAGTTGGGAGCCCTCCGGATCATCGCCTACCCGTTCTCGGCCGGGATCATGGAGGCGCCCCCTTCCCAAAGGTAAAACTCCCAACGATAGAGCCTTTTGATGGAACAACTGATCCTGATGATCACTTGTCCGCTTACAAGCATCAGATGTACGTCCAAGGAGTAGATGATGCTACTTGGTGTAAGAATTTCCCGGCTACCCTGAAGGGTGTAGCTCAGAAGTGGTTTAACAACCTTCCATCCAATTCCAGTCAACAATTTTATCGAACTCGTTTCTTATTTACTAGTCACTTTGTTGCTAATAAGAAAGAGCAAAAAACAAGCATGCACTTGGGAAAGATCGTCCAAGGACCTAAGGAAGCTCTCAGAAGCTTTGTCAAGAGATTCAATCTAGAAGCCCTTCATATTCAAGATCTTAATGCCGGGGTGGCCTTTGACGCCTTTATCAGAGGACTAAGGCCAGGAAGTTTTAAGTTTGATCTTGTCAAGAAGAAAATCACCACTCTTGCCGAAGCTTTAAAGGAAGCTGAAGCTTTTATACATGCTACTGAACTATGTGCCGAGGCCAAGCACCCCGACTCTAAGAAGCCTGAAGAGGTTGCCCAGCCAAGAAAGGGCAACCCCAAAAAGGCCGAGACTTGGGCCATAGCCTCTACAACCACTTCGTCCAGAAGAAGCAAAAGGAAAGCATCTGAGCCTTCTTCATCCAACCCAATTGAATTCAGTAAGGACCAATACTCCATTCTCATGGAGATAAAAGATCGCATGAATGAAAGCTCCAGCCGAGATGAAGACTCCTTACAGAAATAGAGACAAGAGAAAGTATTGTCACTTTCACAAGGACTGCGGCCATGAAACCAATGAAAGTAAACACCTTAAGAGGGCTTTGGAAGATCTAGCCCGTAAAGGAAAGATGAACTCATACTTACCCCAAGCGGGAAAGAAGTTTCAGAGGAGAGACAATTGGTAGACTAAGAAGAAGGAGAGTGAGAGCACAGACGAGGATGTTGTTCTCGTAATTTTCGGAGGATTTGCTGCTGGAGGACCAACCAATAGAGGGTGCAAAAACTACCTTAGGGAGCTTGGCCAAGTCTTGTTGGCTGATCAGGCAAAGGCTGAGCCCTTCCCAATGGTGGTGGTCAGTGAGCAAGATCAGGGCAAGCTGAGGACTCCCCATGATGATCCTTTGGTTGTGGAAATGAAGACAGCAAACCTAAGGGTAAGAAGGATTCTAATTGATACTGGAAGCTCGACGGACATCATTAGTGATGATTGTTTGTCCAGATTAAAGTTCGACGAAAAGAACTTGGTTCCCGTCCACCATCCCATCATAGGGTTTGAGGGAGGAGTTATCCATCCCATGGGAACAGTCACATTGCCTGTCCGGGTTGGAGAGAAGGAGGCTTCACGGACTTTATTTGTCAAGTTCTTGGTCGTCCGAGATTTGACAGCCTATAATGTCATTCTTGGACGGCCTACACTGAACCGCGAAAAAGCAGTAATAGTAACTCATTTGATGCTTATGAAGTATGAGTGTGATGACGGCAAAATTGGCTCCTTGTATGGAGACCAGCAGGTGGCTAGGGAATGTTATCTAACTACCCTTAAGCCGTCATCATGGAAAGCATGTGATGAAGAGTGGACGAAGATCGGTGGCAAAACGTAAAGCGTCTGAAATTGGGAAGCATAAGACGAAGGTGGCTGGAGAAAGGAAGGCGTCCGAGAATGAAAGGGAGCCTAGGAGGAAAATTGAGAGTCCTCAGACGCCCCTCGCCCCCTCAAGGAAAACGTCTGAGCATCTCCCAAGCTAAAAAAGGAAGTATGAGCCCGTCAAGGAAGAACCTCCCTCGTCTGAGGAAGTGATGGCCATCATGGGACTAGCACTAGAACGTCCAGAGCCAGTGGAGGTCCCTGAAGATATATGTTTAGATGAGGCTCGGCCCGAAAAGAATTCTCGAAGATTGGGTCCTCGCTCTCTCCCGAGTTGAGGGCCTTTTAATCGGTTCTTGAAAGAATTTCAAGACGTGTTCGCTTATTGTGTTGAAGAAATGCCTGGAATTGATCCAGAAATAGCCGTCCATCGGCTGAATATTGATCCAAATTTCAAACCTATTCGTCAGAAGAAAAGGCATCTAGGACCCGCCGAGAATCGGGCGGTCGACCGAGAAGTTCGAAGTTGTTGGAGTCAAAATTCATCAAAGAGACTTATAATCCAGAATGGATAGCAAATGTGGTCATGGTGCCAAAGCCCAATGGCACTTGGAGCATGTGTGTAGACTATACTGATCTCAACAAGGCTTGTCCCAAGGACAGCTTCCCGCTGCCTAAGTTGGATCGTCTAGTGGACTCCACGACCGGCCACGCTTTACTAAGCTTCATGGACGCCTACTCAGGTTTCCATCAAATTCCCATGTGGTCCGAGGATCGAGACAAAACGTCCTTCATTGCGAAAAAAGGATCGTATGATCGGTTGAGAATGCCATTTGGTCTACGTAATGCTCCGGCCACATTTCAAAGATTGATCAATACGGTCTTCCAAACCACGGTTGGGAAGAAACATGGAAGCCTATATTGATGATATGATAGTCAAGAGTCGGAAAGAAGAGAGTCATGTTGGTGATTTGAGAGAAACTTTCGAAACTCTCAGAAATACAAGTTAAAGTTGAACCCCAAAGAAATGTGTCTTTGGGGTTTTGTCGGAAAGTTCTTAGGTTTCTTGGTAGATCAGAGGGGAATAGAAGCCAACCCTGAAAAGATTCAAGCCATTCTAGACATGAAGTCTCCATCAAAGATTAAGGAAGTCCAGCGACTGACGGGTTGCTTGGCCGCCCTTGGATGTTTCTTGTCCAAGTCAGGTGACAAGTGTCATCACTTCTTCGCCACGATCAAGAAAAAGGCCAAGTTTGAATGGACAGCAGAGGCAGAGCGAGCCCTTCAGCAGGTTAAAGATCACCTTCGGCCTTGCCTAGGTTGGTCGATCCGCCCGAGGGGGAGAAACCGTTTCGTATACCGGCCGTGTCCACTCAGCTCGTGAGTGCCGTCCTACCGGGCTGAAAGAGAGTCCGTCCTTGTCCCCATATACTTTGTGAGCCATGTGCTCAAGGATGCGGAAAATAGGTATACTCCAGTTGAGAAGTTTGGATTGGCCCTCGTCATGGCGAGCAGAAAGTTAAGGCCCTATTTCTTGGCGCACAGTATACTCGTCTACACTGAGCAACCCTTGAAGCAAGTTGTGCAGAAGATGGAAGCCGCCGGACGAATGCTAAAATGGGTTGTTGAGCTTAACATGTTCGATATATCATTTGAACCAAGGAAAGCCATTAAGGGGCAAGCCTTGGCCGATTTTATAGTTGAGCTCACTCGGCTAGCCGTTGAGCCAATCTCTGATCCAGCTGAATGAAGGAAGCATTGGACGCTCATGGTTGATGGGTCGTCAACAGTTAATGGATGCGGGGCGAGAATCATTTGTCAATCTCCAGAAGGAGACAAATTTGAATATGCGCTAAGATTCCAATTCCAAGCGTCCAATAACGAAGCTGAATATGAAGCACTTCTGGCTGGAATCAAAATGTGTAAAGCGGCAGGAGCCCTGGAAATTGAGGCCAAATCAGACTCCCTCTTGGTTGTCAGTCAAGTCAACGGAGATTTTGAATGTAAAGAAGCATCGATGAGCAAAAAATATGCGTCTGATTAAAGATGAGGTCGAGCCTTTGAAACGATTTGTTCTCGACCAAGTGCCAAGGTCAGAAAATCATCAAGCGGATGCTCTCTCAAAATTGGCCAGCTCGGCTGAAGGTGATGCGCCAAGAACAGTTTTTTGGGAAGTAAAACCCAGAAAGAGTATTGACCAAGAGCAAATCATGTTCCTTAGCCGAGGAGCAGTATGGATGGAGCCCATAATAGAATACAAGAAAACAGGACGGCTGCCATCAGATCCTGTGGAGGCCAAGTATGTGAAGGCTCGAGACAAGTGGTTTGAATTATGGGATGAGACCCTTTACAAGAAGTCATTCAACCGCCCCCTCCTCAAGTGCATCACCAGAGAAGATGGTCTAGAGGTTCTGAAGGAACTCCATGAAGGAGCTTGTGCATCTCACATTGGGGAAAGAGCATTGGGTGAAAAGGCTTTGAGGACGGGGTACTACTGGCCGACCTTAAAGGAGGATGCCCTCGTCTATGCAAAGAAGTGTGATAGTTGTCAGAAACATGGGAACCTGCATCAGAAGCCGTCCAACTACCTAACTCCTATCTTGTTTCCTCTGCCTTTTGCCAAATGGGGCATGGATATTCTAGGACCTTTCCCCATGGCCGCGGGGCAAAAGAAGTTTGTGATAGTTGCACTGGACTATTTCACTAAATGGATAGAAGCTGAAGCCATGCGAGGAATAACTACAAACGATGTCAAGAGCTTCATTTGGAAGAGTATTATAACAGTCCATCGTCTTTGATAATGGCCCTCAGTTTGAAACATCTAAACTGAGAGATTGGTTGGCAGAACGAGAAATCAAGGCTCACTTTGCTGCTGTTGCCTACCCACAGGCCAATGGGCAAGTGGAGTCCTTCAACAAGATTCTATCTAATGGAATCAAAAGGAAGTTGGATAATGCCAAAGGACAATGGGTTGAAGAACTGAAGCTAGTGTTATGGTCCATTAGAACAACTGTCAAAAATTCTACAGGGGAGACACCCTTCATGTTAGTTTATGGCACTAAAGCCGTCTTGCCCATTGAGATTGAAGAACCCACCCTACGAGTCATGTTGTACACAGAAGATGCCAACTGGGCTGCATTGCGCACGGCTTTGGATCAAGTCCCAGAAGTCCGGGGCAATGCCTTGCTAAGAATGCAATTGTAAAAGTTGCGAATGGCTCGGGAATTTAACAAGAGAGTCACAAGACGACCACTCAAGGTGGGTGATCTTGTTCTTAGGAAGATGGAGGCGGTTGGACGAGCCAAGGAGATGGGAAAGCTAACCCCAAATTGGGAAGGACCTTATCTGATTATAGAAGAGCTGCGCAGTGGCACCTTTCGTCTCCAAGATCTGGATGGACGGATTATACAGCGCACTTGGAACTCATATAATCTGAAGAAGTACCACGTTTAACTCAATCATCGTCAGGAATCCAGCTGAAAGTTGTAGAAAGTCCAAAGTGCCACGGCACAGACTAGAAAAAAGAATTGTATACATGTATCTTGGTACTTTGTCAAGCAAAATTCATATAATACAATTCCTATTATCTTATCGTCTGTTTTCTCATGTTTATTTTCACCAAGTTGGTTCACTTTGGGGCATTAAATCAGTTACTAGTCTAAAAGAGACCATAACTTGGAACAAAAATACTCATTTCTATGCCGAACATCACTCCCTCGAAGAGACCGGCCAAAAGTATAACGACCTAAAGGTTGATCACATACATTTGGCAATCAATTTGACAAAATCTCTAGTAAGAGAAACGACAAAGTCTCTAAGAGAAAGCTGACCAGAAATAAGCCCTTGGTAAAGGATACTTATTTTCAAAAATACGGGCAGCTAGCTAAGTAGTAAAGACCCTAGTAAGGGATCGTTACTTTCGGACGAGTCTTGCTCCCTCAAGGAAGGCGGCTAGGAAATTGTTAGACCATGTCTCCAAAGCTCGTCCTTGGCAATTTCAGCAGGGCTTGGCCAAGGTTGGCCGCTCTCCTTCTTCGACTATGGCTCGTCCATCATATATGGTCGAGCTTAGCCCAAGAAGGGGGGGATGAGACAGCCTATAGGACGAGCTAAAGAGAGAAGGTCGTCTAAAAAAACCAGGACAAATCGAAATGCCTTTGAGATATTTTGATACTACAGGACGAGTGTTACCAACTCGAGAAAAACGGCTAAAGTATGGCTCGTCCAGTGGGCCATTATGTATTGGCCACTTTCCCAATTGGGGCAAGACTAGTCTAAAAGGAGAAGACGATCTAGAGTTCCAGGACGATCCTCTATAAGCACTCGCACTTTTTGGGGAAGATTTATAATCGTCCAAGGACAAAGAAGGCAATCTCTTTCAATATATGCACTGCAAATCGTCCAAGGGCAAGGATCAGATGTGGCAAGCATAATTCATTCAAATTGCATAGACCGTCCAAAAGGTTCAGGATGGGTCTCTTCATAGCATGCATTTTGGAAAGATTGACGGTCGTCTGAAGGCAAGCACGTTGCTTTTTCGTTAATCATCTGTGATGATCGTATAATGTTCAGGACGAAGCTTATTCTATACTTGGCAAAAAAATAAAAGACAAGCAATTGGCAAAAAAATCTTTCATATATATCATTGGCAAAATATTTACAGCTTAAGACTGAAGAGTTAAGGCCACAACGGCAGACAAGCCCAGAAACTTAGAAAAATAAACCTAAAGCTAGGTATCATCTTCAGCACGAGTTTCTTGGTCGTCTTTAGGGTTCTCCTCCTCAGCTGCAGCTTCGTCGTCGGAGTCAAGAAACTCCGGAGGTTCCTCGGCACAAACCAAAGCACGATGGACGCTCTGCTGATACTCCAGACGACGCACAAAGCTGGGGACTTCATCAGATTCCGCCAGCATCTCAAAGGCCTTGACGGCCCAGCCTTTAGACGTTTCAACAACTTGAGCCAATCCTTCCTTGGCATCATCAAAAGCCCTGGGCCGCCTCCCCTTTCCGGACGGCAGTCTTCGCCCTTAGGAGAATGTTCTCCCTTCTCGCTCAACGGCGCAAGGAGAGCAACATCTCTCTCACCCTTCGTATCGACAGAGACAAGATTAATAATCATCTTCGACGATCCAGCTCCTTGTACAGATCGTTGATGGTAACAAGATAATTCTTGTTTTCTGATTCAAGGAGGGCTGATCTCTTCTCCAAAGCCTCCAGAGATTGACGATGAAGGGTGTTGGCCATCTCAATATCATGGATGGCCTTATCGCCTGCCGTTGTAGCCAGGTGGACGAGCTGCTTATTCTCTTTTCTCAGCTCTCTGGCCCATCTTCGTAAGCATGCTCGCGAGCAAAAAGTCGGTGCAATGAAAGTAAAACAAATCATTAGACGAGTTTCAAAAAGAAATAAATATACACAAGTACTAAACAAAAGCGGCAGTAAGTTATACCTCAGCAGCTAGTTGAGACATGTAGCCCACATGCCCGGCCGATGCTCCCCTTAATCCTTTGATATAGGATTCAGGGTAACACTTGAAGAGTTCCCGCTTAAGCCGTTCCTTTCTCGCCTTTGACATTTTGGCAAAAGCAGAGAAGACTCCTCGTCCGAGTCTAAGGTGGGAGCAGGTGAAGGTAGAGCTGGGCCTTTGCCCTTATGTGAAAGAGGGGGAGAGTCAGTTATCTGGATGGGAAAGACGATGGCTTGTCTATTGGACGGACTCATAGATTGTCCGCCGACCCGCACCGGTCCTAACTCTATTTGAGTAAAATGACTCACCAGACGAGATGGATACCGTCCTTACAGCAAGAGGGCATCTCGGGAGACCCGCTTCGCTACCGAGCCGCCGAAGGCCTGGATAGTTCTCGACAACGTCTCCCCGCCCGGCACCACCAAAGCCAAGGCTGACTCCGGTTTGGACTTCGGCCGAGTCTGGTCTGACTTTGGCCGAGTCAGAAGGCAAAGCGACCAACTGACCAGCAAGGTCAGGATTTTCTCCCACTCCCCCACTCGGAGCGGCAGCAGAAGGCCCCTCCTTAAGAGCTTTATCTTTAGGGGGAAGCATGGTCTTTTCTTCCACTCCCCCACTCGAAGTAGCTTTCTCTGTCTTCTTTCTTAAAAAGCCCTTAGGCTTTTTGGCTTGAGGTTGGTCTGTGGCCGTTGTAGGCCTCTTCTTGGACGAAGATGACTTCCCAGGAGGGAGTTTGTTGGTAGGAGCATTTTTCTGCGAGAAACAATCAAGTTAAAATGACGGACGTCCACAGATCAAAATCTAAATGAAATTGCAAGGCTTCAGACGAAAATCACCCAAAGAAGGAAGGCGTCTTAAAATGAACACCTCCTCTCCTAAGGGAACCTCGTCCGAATAAAATTCTGAATACAGACGAAGGTGATGCAAAGAAGGAAGCCGTCCCAAAATTGGACGGACTAACATGTTCCCATCCAAGGATAGGAAATCAACTTTTCATCCAGCTTCAGAACTCAAAACCTCCCAGACGAGTATGGCCCCAAGAAGGTGGCCGTCCAAGCATGGACGCTCTCCTTTCTCGGGCTATCCTCGTCCAGGGATAGGTACTATAACTTGGACGAGTCCAATGGTACTCGTCCAAAGACTACAAAACCTCCCAGACGAGTATGGCCCCAAGAAGGTGGTCGTCCTAGCATGGACGCTCTCCTTTCTCGGGCTATCCTCGTCCGGGAATAGGTACTATAACTTGGACGAGTCCAAATGGTACTCGTCCAAAGACTACAAAACCCCTCAGACGAGTATGGCCCCAAAAAGGTGGCCGTCCTAGTATGGACGCTCTCCTTCTTCGGGCTATCCTCGTCCAGAGAAAGTTACGATTACTTGGACGAGTCCGAATGGTACTCGCCCAAAGACTATAAAAATCTCAGACGAGAATTTTCCAAAGGCGAACGTCCATGCTTGGACGTTTTCCTTCTTTGGGTGATTCTCATCCAAAGTTTGGATGCCAATTCCGGACGAGCCAGAATGATCCTCGTCTTATATATATATATATATATATATATATATATATATATATATATATATATATATATATATATATATATATATATATATATATATATATATATATATATATATATTTTACCAGTGTCTCAGCCCTCTTTTCGGCACAACTTTTGGCATATTCCTTCCATAGATTGTCTGTGAATTTAGACATGCTTATGTCTCCCGTCCAAGAAGCCTTGAGACGTGTTCTGGCCAAGTCTACAGCAAAGAGACAAAAAATTAGTTAGTTTAATGAATTATGGACGAAGAATTTTACTTGGGGATTTGAATGGATACCTTTATCATTGGCTAACCGCAAGCCGGCGACAACCAAGAAGTCGTCATTATAAAACATTTCCTTAAAGGGTATCCAGTTAGCTGGCCCTTTAAAGGATTTCGTCGGGCCCGGAGTACTTCTTTATTCTAAAGTACTCCACTACCTCCTCGTCATACTTGTCCTCCAGCACTCCAGCCGAGATTGCTTTCGTCCCGCATTTGTGACGGCTCGGTTATAGAAACGGTAGCTCTCCGTGGCCGAGTCGTTGGCCGCCCTTAGATATATAAAGTCGGCCTTCCATTCATGCATCTTTGACGGTTTTCCCGTGCCGTTAGAAAGCCGGAGACGGTTGCAGATGCCGAGCCATGTTCCATCCACGGCACCAGGAATTTTGGCCGCGTAATGAATGTGGGTAAAGGCTTGAAGAGAGAGGGGCAGGCCGCGCAACTCGCAGACGGCTATGAACGTCAAGACGTTGTGCCAAGCGTTGGGAGCCAGTTGGTTGTGGCCGATGTTGTAATAACGAAGCACTTGCTCTATAAACTCATGGAGGGGGAATCTTAACCCCGCGTCCGGAGCGCCTTGTAGACAAAGAAATGATTTTTGGGAGTGCTCAAAATGGTGGCCTCCTTATTAGGGATGACGAAGGAAAAGCCCAAGCACGGGCATGAAGTTGGATAAATAGCTAGGGTCCGACCCTATTTTCTCTAACCATTTGCGATTGGCTAAAATAAATGCGGGGTCGAGAGGGGACCTAATCGTTTTCTAATCTCGGACGAAGTAGTGGAGGCTTCGCTCGACTCATCACGGCAGCACTGAATCCCCGCTGTTATCGTCTTCACCGGTTTCCGCCATCTCGGTGTCCCGGCCGAAGGACCGGCTTCGTGGTTTATTTGGGACTCGTCAAAAGTCGCGGCTAGGGGAAAGGGGGGGCCGTCTAAAGGCCCAAAGACTTTGGACCTCCCTCGTCTCATCCGGAACTCGCCCAAGTAGATTCCTCCATATCCGAACTATTTGACGGGATTATTACCTTTCGTCTTAGACGGGCCGTTTGCTTGACGTGCGCCGATTACCCCGCACGAGTAAAGACCGGGTCGCCTCGACTTTCTCGGCCAAAACCATAAAAAAATATATACTTGGCCAAAAGAGGCCCAACTCTAGAATGCGCCGAAGAAGAAGTATCGGTTCTAGGGTCAAGGCAAGCTCTTGGACGGCCAGGATTATTTGATGAAGATGATTCTATTTTATTGATTTTCTAAGAAAGAATAAAGAATAAAGAATAAAGAAGAGTAAAGAGAACAAAGAAAAGATACCTGCTAAAGCGCCTGGACGATTCGGTGAAGAAAGCTGAGGCTGGGCGATCTCTCTCTCTCAAGAAAATTTGCAGAGTTTCTCTCTCTAGAAAAATTCGTTCAAGGTGTGAAATGATCAAATGTTTTCACACCAAGGTTATTTATAGAGGAGTAAGAAACCTGTGGAGCCGGTGAAGAATGACCGAAGAAAGGATACAACGGTCGGTTATGACCGGTAAAACCCAGAGAAAGGCGCGTCTTTTCCTTCATTTCAAATAAATATACCTTGGGTTTAAAAGTCTTAACCGTCAGATGGGCCTAATGAAGCTACCTTGGATAAAAGGGCCTTAACCGTCGATGGGCCAACAGTGAAAACCCTTTTAGGGGCAAATGTTGTAGCCTGAAATCTACGGTTCCTCTAACGACACTTGGGGTCATCGGAGCCGTACACGTGTCCTCCCCTGATGAATAGAGAAAAAAGATCTACCCTTTGGGCTAGGCTCTGATTGGTTAAAAGGCTGCTTTTCTGGCCCAAAAGGAAGTCGAGGCCCGGTGAGGTGAGGTGGCCGCATGAGAGTGGTTGATAAACCCTCCCAAATCATGGCCTCGCCACGTGTCATGATCCGATTCTTCACCAATCGAAGCCACTATTGTAGAGGGCGATTTTAAGGTTAGTCGTCATCTTGTTATCACTATAAATACCCCAGAAATCAGGAGAAAGATCATTCAATGCAAGCAGTGCAAAGTTACTTTGTAAAACTACTCTCTCACTTTCTCTCTCTATCTCTACTTTCTCTTACAACTCCTGATATCTGACTTAAGCATCGGAGGGGGAAGCACCACCCAAACCTCAAGGTGGGTCCCTTTTTGCAGGTTCGGGAGTGAAACTCAGGCTTGGACTAGGTTGATTCAGACATTTGTTGCACAAGTCTCCAAGGAAGAACATCTAAGGGATACTAATTTACTTGCTAGACAAGAAAGCTCCATCTACAGCTTACTTGTTGGACAAGGAGATTAAACAATAATAATAATAAATAATAAATAATAAATAATAAATAATAAATAATAAATAATAAATAATAAATAATAAATAATAAATAATAAATAATAAATAATAAATAATAAATAATAAATAATAAATAATAAATAATAAATAATAAATAATAAATAATAAATAATAAATAATAAATAATAAATAATAAATAATAAATAATAAATAATAAATAATAAATAATAAATAATAAATAATAAATAATAAATAATAAATAATAAATAATAAATAATAAATAATAAATAATAAATAATAAACAATAAACAATAAATATTAAATAATAAATAATAATAATAATAATAATAATAAATAATAAATAAATAATAATTAATAATAAATAATAAATAATAAATAATAATAATAAATAATTATAATAATAATAAAAAATCAAAAATCAAAATAATTAATATAATTAAAAAAATTAATAATAATTGTAATAATAATATTAATAAATAATAATAATAATAAATAAAAAATCAAAATAATTATAATAATAAAAAATAATAATAATAATAATAATAAAAAATGATAATAATAATAATAATAATAATAGTAAATAATAATAATAAATAATAATAATAATAAATAATAATAATAATAATAATAATAATAATAATAATAATAATAATAATGATAATAATGATAATAATATTATTATTATTGTTGTACCTAAAAATCTACGGCTCCTTTATAGACACTTGGGCTCCCCAGAGCCGTAAACGTGTCTTCTCATGCTAAAAACAGGAAAAAGGGTTTAAACCTTGGGTTGTGTCCAATTGGGAGAAAAAGCACCTCTCTGGCCTAAAAGTTGGTCAAAGCCCAAGCCCTTGAAGGTGGCTATAGGTGATTGGTTGATAAACCATCACAAATCCTAACTTGCCAAGTGTCATGGTCTGATTGCTTAGCCAATCAGGTGCCACTATTCTAGGGCAATTTTTAAGGTTAGCTGTCATACCACTATCACTATAAATACCCCTGAAATCAGGAGAAAGGGCATTCAATGCAAACAGTGCAAAGTTACTCTGAAAAACTACTCTCTCACTTTCTCTCTCTATCTGTACTTTTCTTCTTACAACTCCTGATATCTGACTTTAGCTTCGGAGGGGGAACCACCACCCAAATCTCTAGGGTGGGTCCCTTTTTTGCAGGTTCGGGAACGAAGCTGAGGCTCGGACCAAGCAGATTCAGCCATTGTTGCACAAGTCTCCAAGTGAAGAACATCTAATGGATACTAGTTTACTTGCTAGACAAGAAAGTTCAGCCTATAGCTTACTTGTTGGACAAGCAGACTAAACATTTGGCGCCGTCTGTGGGGAGACGCAACGATGACTGACTGTCAATCGTCCAACGTGGCTAGAAATCGAAGTTTTCAGATCAATGTCGAAGATACAGTAGACCATGAGAGACCGCCTCGAGGAAAGGATAGGCTTCCGTCCATCATCAATGTCCCTGGACAAAGCCAAGTACCTGTCATACAGGAGAATCTTGAACGTCCAGTGACTGCTGCCAATCTTGAGAACGTCTTGAATGATTTTCAGACCAAGATGGCAACAGTCGTCCAGGAGCAGATCAAGAGCAACATGCTGTGTTTTCCATCTTAACCCTGAGCCAGCCACTAACAATCCACCTCCTCTTAGGGGGCGTTCCCAAGAAAATCGTCCAGGTCCTAGTCGACCTGTTCGTCAGGAACCCTCTAGGAGAACAACTAGAGGAAAGTAGAAGGAAGTTAGAGAGCAGCGAAGGAAAATGGACTGGAACCTGGTGGTTAGGACCCTGGATCATGTTCGTCCAAGCGGGCACCGAATGGAAATAGATGCCAGGGAGTATCTAGAGGCGAAGAAAGCAGCTGCATTACAGCGGTCGACGACCGGTTCTACACCATACTTGAAGGATCCTCCTTTGAGGTTGCCGACCAGAATGGAAGGACGAAGTTTAAGCCACTCTCTTGCCCATCTAAGACAAGAGAGGACGGTGGTTCAGCCCGTAGTTTATAGACGACCAGCCCCCGCAAACACTTCATCTGATCCTGTGATAAAGGAATATCGTAAGGAGTTCGTACCCATTGAGGGACAGTTGGGAGCTCTCCGGATTAACTGGCCCACTCCATTCTCGGCCAGGATCATGGAGGCGCCCCCATTGCCAAAGGTTAAACTCCATACAATAGAACCTTTTGATGGAACAACTGATCTAGACGATCACTTATCCGCTTACAAGCATCAGATGTACGTCTAAGGAGTAGATGATGCTACTTGGTGTAAGAATTTTCCCGCAACTCTGAAGGGAGTAGCACAGAAGTGGTTCAACAATCTTCCACCCAATTCAGTCAATGATTTTACTGAACTCAATTTCTTATTTACTAGTCACTTTGTTGCCAATAAGCAAGAGCAAAAAACAAGCATGCACTTGGGTGAGGTCGTCTAAGGACCTAAAGAAGCTCTTAGGAGTTTTGTTAAGAGATTCAATCTAGAAGCCCTTCAGATTAAAGATCTTAATGCAGGGGTGGCCTTTGACGCCTTTATCAGGGGACTAAGGCCAGGAAGTTTTAAGTTCGATCTTATTAAGAAGAAAATCACCACTCTTGCCGAGGCATTAAGGGAAGCCGAAGCATTTATACATGCCACTGAAGTGTGTGCTGAGGTAAAGCACCCCGAGTCCAAGAAGCCTGAAGAGGTTGCTCAGCCAAAAAAGAGCAACCCCAAAAAGGCCGATACTTGGGCAATTACTTCAACCACTACTTCATCCAGAAGAAGCAAGAGAAAGGAACTTGAGTCTTCAGCCAACCATATTGAATTCAGCAAGGACCAATACTCCATTCTTATGGAGATAAAAGACCAATATGAGCTGAAGGCTCCGGCTGAAATGAAGACCCCTTACCGGAACAGAGACAAGAGCAAATACTGTCACTTTCACAAGGACTGCGGTCATGAGACCAATGAATGCAAGCACCTTAAGAGAGCTTTGGAGGATCTAGCTCGGAAAGGGGGAAGGAAGTTTCAGAGGAAGGATGAACGGCAGACTAAGAAGAAAGAGAGTGAAAGCACGGACGAGGATGTTGTCCTTGTAATTTCAGGAGGGTTTGCTGCTGGAGGACCAGCCAATAGAGGGCACAAGAACTACCTCAGGGAGCTCGGCCAAGTCTTACTAGCTGATCAGACACAGGCCGAGCCCTTCCCAAAAGTAGTAGTTAGTGAACAAGATCGGGGGAAGCTAAGAACTCCCCATGATGAACCTTTGGTTGTAGAAATGAAGATAGCAAACTTGAAAGTAAGAAGAATTCTGATTGACACCGGAAGCTCAACAGACATCATTAGTGCTGATTGCTTGTCCAGATTGAAGTTTAATGAGAAGAACTTGGTTCCCGTCCACCACCCCATCATAGGGTTTGGGGGAGGAATCATTCATCCTATGGGAACCGTTACTTTGCCCGTCCGAGTAGGAGAAAAGGATGCTTCAAGGACCCTGTTTATCAAGTTCTTGGTTGTCCGAGATTTGACAGCCTACAATGTCATACTTGGACGGCCAACTCTGAATCATGTTAAAGCTGTAATAGTAACTCACTTGATGCTTATGAAGTTTGAGTGTGATGATGGCAAAATTGGCTCCGTATATGGAAATCAGCAGGCGGCTAGGGAATGTTACCTAACTACCCTCAAGCCGTCATCATGGAAAGCAGACAATGAAGACCAGACGAAGGTCGCTGGCGAAAGGAAAACGTCTGAAATTGGGAAAGATAAGACGAGGGCTGCTGGTGAAAGGAGAACGTCTGAAATTGTGAAGGACCAAGTGGCCTCGCTGAAGATGGCAATTGAGAGTCCTCAAACGCCGTTTGCTCCCTCAAGGAAAACGTCTGAACATCTCCCCAGTAAGAAAAGGAAGTATGAGCCCGTCAAGGAAGAGCCATCCTCGTCTGAAAAAGTAATGGCCATTATGGGGCTGGGACTAGAGCGTCCAGAGCCGGTGGAAGTTCCAGAAGATGTCTGTTTGGATGAAGCTCGTCCAGAAAGAACCTTGAAGATTGGGTCTTCCCTCTCTCCTGAGTTGAGGGGCCTCCTAATCAGTTTGCTGAAAGAATTTCAAGACGTTTTTGCTTATTGTGTTGAAGAAATGCCCGGAATCGATCCAGAGATAGCCGTCCACCGGCTGAATGTCGATCCAAGTTTAAAACCTGTTCGTCAAAAGAAAAGTCATTTAGGACCGGCCAGGAACCAGGCGGTCGACCAGGAAGTTCAGAAGTTGTTGGAATCAAAATTCATCAAAGAGACTTATTATCCCGAATGGATAGCGAATGTAGATGGTGCCAAAGCCTAATGGCACTTGGAGGATGTGTGTGGACTACACCGATCTCAACAAGGCTTGTCCTAAGGACAGTTTCCCCTTGCCTAAGATGGATCGACTGGTGGACTCCACAGCCGGCCATGCTTTGTTAAGCTTCATGGACGCTTATTCAGGCTTTCACCAAATTCCCATGTGGTCAGAGGATCTTGACAAAACGTTGTTATTACTGAGAATGGGCTATATGGCTGGCTGAGGATGCCTTTTGGCCTCCGTAATGCGCCGGCCACCTTTCAAAGACTGATTAACACTGTCTTTCAGCCACAGTTGGGAAGAAACATGGAAGCATACATTGATGATATGATAGTCAAGAGTCGACAAGAGGAAGATCATGTTGGTGATTTGAGAGAAACTTTCGAAACTCTAAGAAAATACAAGCTAAGATTGATCCGCAGCAAATGTGTCTTTGGAGTCTTGTCAGGGAAGTTCCTAGGCTTCTTAGTAGATCAAAGGGGAATAGAAGCCAACCCTGAAAAGATCCAAGCTATTATAGGCATGAAATCCCCGTCAAAGATAAAGGAAGTTCAACGATTGACGGGTTGCTTAGCTGCTCTTGGACGATTTTTGTCTAAGTCGGGCGACAAATGCCATCACTTTTTCGCTACTATCAAGAAGTAGGCCAAGTTTGAGTGGACAGCAGAAGCAGAGTAAGCGCTTCAGCAAGTCAAAGATCACCTTCGACGGCTGCCTAGGTTGGTCAGTCCAGCCGAGGGGGAGAAACTGTTTGTATACTTGGCTATGTCCACTCAGGCTGTGAGTGCTGTTCTACTGGCCGAAAGAGAGTCCATGCAAGTTCCAATATACTTTGTGAGTCATGTGATCAAGGATGCGGAAAATAGGTATACTCCAGTCGAGAAGTTTGGATTGGCCCTCGTCATGGCCAGCAGAAAGTTAAGGCCCTATTTCTTAGCTCACAGTATACTCGTCTATACTGACCAACCCTTGAAGCAAGTTTTGCAAAAGATTGAAGCTGCCGGACGGATGTTGAAATGGGCTGTTGAGCTTAACATGTTTGATATATCATTTGAACCAAGGAAAGCCATTAAGGTGCAGGCCTTGGCAGATTTTATAGTTGAGCTTACTCGGCCAACTATAGAACCAATATCTGATCCAGCTGAAGGGAGGAAGCATTGGACGCTCATGGTTGATGGATCGTCCACTGTCAATGGATGTGGGGCAGGAATCATTTTTCAATCTCCAGAAGGAGACAAGTTTGAATATGCGCTAAGATTCCAATTCCAAGCGTCCAACAACGAAGCTGAATACGAAGCACTTCTAGTTGGGATCAAAATGTGTAAAGCGGCAGGAGCTCTCGAAATTGAGGCCAAATTAGACTCTCTCTTGGTCGTTAGTCAAGTCAATGGAGATTTTGAATGTAAAGAAGCATCAATGGGCAAATATATGCGTCAGATCAAAGATGAGATTGAGCCTTTGAAACGATTTGTTCTAGACCAAGTGCCAAGGTCAGAAAATAATCAAGCAGACGCTCTCTCAAAATTGGCTAGCTCGGCTGAAGGTGATGCGCCAAGAACAGTGTTTTGGGAAGTTAAACCAAGGAAGAGCATTGACCAAGAACAAATCATGATTCTTAGCCGAGGGGCAGTTTGGATGGAGCCAATAATAGAATACAAGAAGACAGGACGGCTGCATTCGGACCCTGTGGAGGCCAAGTACGTGAAGGCTCGAGACAAGTGGTTTGAGCTATGGGATGAGACCCTTTACAAGAAGTCATTCAATCATCCTCTCCTCAAGTGCATCACCAGAGAAGATGGCCTAGAGGTTCTGAAGGAACTCCATGAAGGAGCTTGTGCATCTCACATTGGGGGAAGAGCATTGGGAGAAAATGCTTTAAGGACGGGGTATTACTGACCTACATCAAAGGAGGATGCCCTCGTCTATGCAAAGAAGTGCGACAGTTGTCAGAAGCATGGAAATCCACATCAGTAGCCGTCCAACTACTTAAGTCCCATCTTGTTCCCTCTGCCTTTTGCCAAATGGGGCATGGATATCTTAGGACCTTTCCCAGTGGCCGCTGGGCAAAAGAAGTTTGTGATAGTAGTTGTGGACTACTTCACTAAATGCATAGAGGCTGAAGCCATGCGGGGCATAACAACGAGCGACGTCAAGGGCTTTATTTGGAAAAGCATTATAACTCGTTTTGGTATGCCACAGTCCATCGTCTTTGATAATGGTCCACAGTTCGAAACGCCTAAGCTGAAAGATTGGTTGGCAGAAAGAGAAATCAAAGCTCACTTCGCTGCAGTCGCCCACCCACAAGCCAATGGGCAAGTAGAGTCCTTCAACAAGATTTTATCCAATGGAATAAAAAGGAAGTTGGATAATGCCAAGGGACAATGGGTTGAAGAACTACAGCTAGTCTTATGGTCCATCAGAACAACCGCCAAAAATTCTACAGGGGAGACACCCTTCATGTTAGTTTATGGCACTGAAGCCGTCTTGCCCATTGAAATTAAAGAACCCACCCTCAGAGTCATGCTATACACGGAAGATGCCAACTGGGCTGCATTGTGCACGACTTTGGACAAAAACCAGAAGTCAGGGGCAATGCCTTGCTAAGAATGCAATTGTACAAGCTGCGAATGGCTCGGGAGTTTAACAAGAGAGTCGCTAGACGACCACTCAAGGTGGGGGATCTGGTTCTAAGGAAGATGGAGGCGGTTGGACGAGCTAAAGAGTTAGGAAAGCTAACACCAAATTGGGAAGGACCCTATCTGATTGTCCAAGAGGTGCGAAGCGGAACTTTTCGTCTCCAAGATCTGGATGGACGACCAATATAGTGCACTTGGAACTCAGATACTTTGAAGAAGTACCACGTCTAACTCATTTAATCGCCAGGAAACTGACCAATAGTTTGTAATCACTCCAAAGTTCCACGACACAAGCAAGAGAAAAAGAATTGTATACATGTATCTTGGCCTTTAGTCAAGCAAAATTCATATAATACAATTCCTACTTTCTTCTCGCCTTTGTTTGTTTTTTACCAAGTTGGTTCACTTTGGGGCATTAAATCTGTTATTAGTCTAAAAGTGACAGTAACTTGGACAAAATTACAAAGACAAATAGAGCGTCAAAAATGCTCACTTCTCTGCCGAACATCATTCCCTCGAAGAGACCGGCCAAAGTGTAACAACCTAAACGTTCAGACACATAATTGGCAGCAAATTGACAAAAATCTCAAGTAAGAGAAACGTCAAAATCTCTAAGAGAAAGCTGGCCTGAAATAAGCTCTTACAAAAGGATACTTACTTTCAAATGCACAGTCAGCTAAGTAGTAAAGACCCTCGTAAGGAATCACTACTTCATGACGAGTGTCGCTCCCTCAAGGAAGCCGGCCACAGCATGGTTCGTCCGAAAATTCTAAGGCTCGTCCAAAACAATTACTGTAGGCTTGGTCCATGTTGGTCGTTCTCCTTCTTGGTGCATGGCTCGTCCATAATACAAGGAAGAACTAAGCCTAAGAAGGGGGGAATAACGCTATACACCATGAAATTTGTTAGGACGAGTTAAGTATATAGGACGAATCACGGTTCTCCTTGGCCTCTTCTCAGGGAAGTCAGGGTCGTCCAAAGGCCAGAACGACTTAGGCAATAAAAGCCCTAGTAAGAGTTCGTTACTTCAAGACGAGTGCTGCACCCTCAAGAAAGCCGGCTAAAGCGTGGCTCGTCCATAAACCGCATTATATCGGCCGCTTTCCTTCTTGAGTCAAGACTCGTCCAAGTTTGCAGACCGTCCAAAGTCAGGACGAGTCTCATCTTATACTTGGCTACATTTTGGAATGTTTTGCGATCGTCCAAAGACAAGGATGATACTTTTTTTAAGCTTGCAGATCGTCCATAAGTCAGGATGAGTCTCATCTTATACTTGGCTACATTTTGGAATGTTTTGCGATCGTCCAAAGACAAGGATGATACTTTTTATTAGCTTGCAGATCGTCGAAAAGTCAGGACAAGTCTCATCTGTACTTGCTGTCTAAGTTGGGAAGGCGTTCAAAAAGTGATGGACGAGTCTCATTTATACTATAAATTTGAGTGTAATAAAAGAAAGGACAAGCAATTGGCAAAAGGCAATTTCATTATATACTTGTCAGAATATTACAGCTTAAGTATAAAGCTAGAAGAGACAAAGCTACGATGGCAACAAGCCAAGAAACTTAGAAAAATAAACCTATAAAGCTAGGGATCTCCTTCTTTGGGAGTTTCTTGGTCGTCCTTAGGGATTCCTTCCTCGTCCGCACCCTCTTCGTCCGACTCAGTGAACTCAGGAGGTTCTTCAGCAGACACCATTGCACGGTGAACACTCTCTTGAAATTCCAGACGCCGCACAAAGCTGGGGACCTCACTAGGCTCGACCAGCATCTCAAAAGCTTTGACAGCCCAGTCTTTAGACGTCTCAATGACTTGATTCAAGCCTTCTTTGGTGTCATTGAAGGCCTGGACCGCTTCCTTTTGCAGACGGGCATTCTTACCCCTTAGGATCATATTCTCCCTCCTCAGTTGGGCCGCGGCCAGAAGAGCAGTATCCCTTTCGCCCTTCAACTCAGCTGAGATGGTGTCTACGACCAATTGCAGTCGGCTTTGTTCATCGTACAGCTGATTGATAGTAACAAGATAGTTCTTGTTTTGGGACTCCAGGAGTGCTGATCTCTTCTCCAAAGCCTCCAGCGATTGGCGGGGGAGAGTATTAACCATCTCTATGTCATGGATGGCCTTGTCCCCAGCCGTCGTAGCCAAGTGGACGAGTTGCTTACTTTCCTTTCTAAGCTCCCTCGCCCACTCTTCAGTCAGCATACTGCGGGCAAAAAGCTGGAACAATGAAAACAAAGCAAGTCAATAGACGAGTCAAAAAAGAAAAAATTATCTGTTCAAGTATAAAACAAAAGCGGCAGCAGATTATACCTCAGCAGCAAGTTGTGACATGTAGCCCACATGCCCAGCTGATGCCCCCCTCAATCCTTGTATGTAGGATTCAGGGTAACATTTGAACAGCTCCTGCTTGAGCCGATCACGCTCAGCTTTTGACATTTTGGCAAAAGCAGCAGAAGACTCCTCGTCCGAGTCTATTGTGGGAGTACCTGTGGGTAAAGCTGGTCCTTTGCCATAATCTGAAAGAGGGGGGGAGTCAGTTCTCTTGATGGAAAAGACTATGGCTTGTCTGTTGGACGGACTCATGGACCGTCCATCGACCCGCACCGTCCTAACTTTATTTGGGTAATATGACTCACCCGACGATAAGGATGTCGTCTTGACGGATAGCGGCATCTGAGAGATCAGCTTCGCCACCGAGCCACTGAAGCCTGGGAAGTTGTTAGTAGCTGTCGCCGGCTCCGGGATGACCAGTGCCAAAGCTGACTCTGGTTTGGTCTCCGTTGGATCAGCAGGCACTATATCAAGCTGATCAGCGGGAGCCTCACCTTTCTCCCCCACGGCAGGGGCAGCAGCAGAAGGCGCCTCCTTTAGGTTCTTGTCCTTCGGGGGAAGCATGGCTTTCTCCCCAACTTCTTTTCCAGCCGGAGTAGTCTTCTCCAGCTTCTTCCTTGTAAAGCCCTTAGGCTTTTTTGCTGGAGGCTGGTCTGCGGCCGGTGTAGGCCTCTTTTTGGACGATGAAGACTTCCCAGGCGGAAGTTTGTTGGTAGGAGCATTTTTCTACAAAACATGAACAAGTCATTATACGGGTCGTCCAAAGAGCAAAAGCTATAAAATAATTATAAGGCTTCGGACGAGAATCACCCAAAGAAGGAAGGCATCCTAGAAAGGACAACCCCTTTCCTAAGGGAACCTCGTCCAAAGTAGTTTAAGCACAGGCAAAAGTGACGCAAAGAAGGAGGCCGTCCAAAATTGGACGGACTAACATGATTATCGTCTAAGGACTGGAAATCAACTCTTCGGCGGTATTGGAACTTAAAGTAGCTCAGACGAGAAGGGCCCAAAGAAGGTGGCCGTCCAATCATGGACGCGCTCCTTCATCGGGTGGTACTCGCCCATGGATTGGGATTCAACCTGGACGAACCAGAATGACCCTCGTCCGAGGCCAATCAGTATCTCAGACGAGAAGGGCCCAAAGAAGGTGGTCGTCCAAGCATGGACGCCTTCCTTCTTCGGGTGATTCTCATCCAAAGTTGTTCAGTATCTCAGACGAGAATGGCCCAAAGAGGGTGATCGTCCAAGCATGGATGCCTATCTTCTTTGGGCCCTTCTCGTCCAAGGGTTGAAAGTCAATTCTTGACGAGTCAGAATGATCCTCGTCTTAAAAAAAAAAAAAATAAGAGAGATATATATATACATACCAAGTGTTTTCACCCTCTTTCTACGCCGCTCTTGGCGAACTCCTTCCATAAGTTATCAGTAAATTTAGACATACTGATATCTCCCGTCCAAGAATGCTTGAGACGAGCTCTGGCTGGATCTGAAATAAGAAGTAAAGGAATTAGTCTGACTTGGGTTAAGGACGAGGCATGTTACTTGGAGGTTTTGAGTGTATACCTTTATCTTCGGCCAATCGCAAGCCGGCGGCAACCAAGAAGTCATCATTATAAAACATTTCTTTAAAAGGTATCCAGTTCACTGGCCCTTTAAAGGATGACTGACCCGGCCGAGAATACTCTTTCATTCGAAAGTACTCCACCACCTTTTCGTCTTATTGGTCCTCCAACTCCAGCCAGGATTGCTTCCGTCCAGTGTTTGTGACGGCCCGATTATAAAATCGATAGCCCTCAGTGGCGTAGTCGTTGGCCGCCCGAAGGAAGATGAAGTCCGGTTTCCATTCGTGCATCTTCGACGCCTTACCCCAAGCGGTGAGAAAGTCAGGGCGGTTGCAGATGCTGAGCCACGTCCCGTCCACCTCCCCGGGAACCTTGGCCGCATAGTGAATGTGGGTGAAGGCTTGGAGAGAAAGAGCCAGGCCGCGCAGCTCGCAGACGGCTATGAAAGTAAGAATGTTGTGCCAGGCATTAGGCGGCAGCTGGTTATGGCCGATGTTGTAATACCTCAGCACTTGTTCAATAAAATCGTGGAGGGGGAACCTTAATCCCACGTCCAAAGCTAGCTTGTAGACGGCGAAGTGATTTTTGGGTGCACTCAGAAGAGTGGCCTCCTTGTTTGGGATGACGAAAGAGAAGCCCGGCATGGGCAGGTAAGTGGATAAATAACTAGGGTCAGGTCCTATCTTCTCTAGCCATTTACGATTTATAAAAATAAATGCGGGGTCGGAAAGGAGACCTAAGCGTCTTCTAATCTCAGACGAGGTAGTAGAAGGTTCGTCTGACTCTTCGGCAGTACCGGATTCACTTCCATTATTGTCCTCGCCGGCTTCCTCCATATTGACGTCCCTGCCAGAAGGACTGGCCTCAGGGTTTATTTGAGCATCTTAAAAGCTGCGGTCAAGGGAAGGGGGCCCGTTCAAAGGTTGAGCACTTTGGGCCTCCCTTGTCTCATCTGGAACTTGTCCAGTAGATTCCTCCATGTCGGAACTATGTGCTGGGAGTAATACCCTTCGTCTTAGACGGGCCGTTTGCTTGACGCGCACCAGATTACCCTGCACATGTAAAGACTGGGTCGTCTGACTTTCTCGGCCAAAACTATAAAAAAATATGTACTCGGCCAGAAGAGGCCCAACTCTAGAATGCGCCGAAGAAGAAATACTCCCGGTTCTAGGGTTAAGACAAGCTCTTGGTCGGCTTGTATTATTTGATGAAGAAGAAGATTCCATTTTTTTTGATTTTCTAAGAAAAAATAAAGAATAAAGGAAAGTGAAAAAGAAGAAAGAAAAGATACCTGACGAAACGCTTGGACGATTCGGTGAAGAATACTGAGATTGGACGATCTCTCTCTCTCTCTCTCTAGAAAAAATGTGCAGAGCTTCTCTCCCTAGAAAAATTATCTCAAGGTATGAAATGATTTAATGAGGTCACACCAAGGATATATATAGGGGGGTAAAAAAACTCGTTGAGCCGGTTAAGGATAACCGAAAGAGCCTAAAACGGTCGAATATGACCGGTAATTCCCAGAAAAGGGCGCGTCATTGTCTCTTTTTTGAATTCGAATAAACTACCTTGGGTAAAAGGGTATTAACCGTCAAATAGGCCAACAGTGAAAACCCTTTTAGGGGCAAATGTTGTAGCCTTAAAATCTACGGCTCCTTTATAGACACTTGGGCTCCCCAGAGCCGTACACGTGTCTTCTCATGCTAAAAACAGGAAAAAGGGTTTAAACCATCACAAATCCTAACTTGCCAAGTGTCATGGTCTGATTGCTTAGCCAATCAGGTGCCACTATTCTAGGGCAATTTTTAAGGTTAGATGTCATACCACTATCACTATAAATACCCCTGAAATCAGGAGAAAGGGCATTCAATGCAAACAGTGTAAAGTTACTCTGAAAAACTACTCTCTCACTTTCTCTCTCTATCTCTACTTTTCTTCTTACAACTCCTGGTATCTGACTTAAGCTTCGGAGGGGGAACCACCACCCAAACCTCTAGGGTGGGTCCCTTTTTTGCAGGTTCAGGAACGAAGCTGAGGCTCGGACCAAGCAAAGTCAGCCATTGTTGCACAAGTCTCCAAGTGAAGAACATCTAATGGATACTAGTTTACTTGCTAGACAAGAAAGTTCAGCCTATAGCTTACTTGTTGGACAAGCAGACTAAACATTTGGCGCCGTCTGTGGGGAGACGTAATGATGACTGACTGTCAATCGTCCAACGTGGCTAGAAATTGAAGTTTTCAGATCAATGTCGAAGATACAGTAGACCATGAGAGACCGCCTCGAGGAAGGGATAGGCTTCCGTCCATCATCAATGTCCCTGGACAAAGCCAAGTACCTGTCATACAGGAGAATCTTGAACGTCCGATGGATCGCCGCCAATCTTGAGAACGTCTTGAATGATTTTCAGACTAAGATGGCAGCAGTCGTCCAGGAGCAGATCAAGAGCAACATGCTGTTTTTCCATCTTAACCCTGAGCCAGCCGCTAACAATCCACCTCCTCTTAGGGGGCGTTCCCAAGAAAATCGTCCAGGTCCTAGTCGACCTGTTCGTCAGGAACCCTCTAGGAGAACAACTAGAGGAAAGTAGAAGGAAGTTAGAGAGCAGCGAAGGAAGATGGACTGGAACCTGGTGGTTAGGATCCAGGATCATGTTCGTACAAGCGGGCACCGATTGGAAACAGATGCCAGGGAGTATCTAGAGGCGAAGAAAGCAGCTGCATTACAGCGGTCGGCGACCGAATCTACACCATACTTGAAGGATCCTCCTTTGAGGTTGCCGACCAGAACGGAAGGACGAAGTTTAAGCCTCTCTCTTGCCCATCCTAGACAAGAGAGGACGGTGGTTCAGCCCGTAGTTTATAGACGACCAGCCCCCGCAAACACTTCTTCTGATCCTGTGATAAAGGAATATCGTAAGGAGTTCGTACCCATTGAGGGACAGTTGGGAGCTCTCCGGATTAACTGGCCCACTCCATTCTCGGCCAGGATCATGGAGGCGCCCCCATTCCCAAAGGTTAAACTCCCTACAATAGAACCTTTTGATGGAACAACTGATCCAGACGATCACTTATCCGCTTACAAGCATCAGATGTACGTCCAAGGAGTAGATGATGCTACTTGGTGTAAGAATTTTCCCGCCATAATAGTTTCTGTTCAGTTATTTTAATTTCAGTTCCGTTAATTTAATTTCAGTTCAGTTAATTTAATTTAATTTCAGTTAATTTAATTTAAGTTCAGTTAATTTAATTTCAGTTAATTTAATTTAATTTAATTTAATTTCAGCCAAAATAAGTTCAAAAGAACAGGGCCTAAGTCTATTGTTTCCTAAACACAAACAAAAAGAAGAAACCCTAAGACTCTCCTTTAAAAAAAATTAAAAACTAAACTACAACAGACTCAAACTAAGACTAGATTTAGACGCTTCAACTTCAACCATTTTTCCCCTTTTGGCATCATTAAAAAGTACACAATGAAAGAATCATTGCACATAAGTTATTTTGGCATCCCAAATTAGTAGCATCAACTACCAATCAAGTAAACATGCTGCAAAAAGACAAGTTTAGTCATCCAATTCACAAACCACAAACCAAATGCAAGTACAATACAAACCACATAGTTAAACGGGAACCCAAATTACAAAAAGATTGTCTTGTAAAATAGGGTGGAAAACAGTCAAACATAAATAGTTATGATATTGGGATGGGGGGAACAACAGGAAAAAGCAATCACTACTCATCATCCTCTTTGTTGGAGGAGGACTGAGAGGAACCATAACCATCTTATTCTTCCTCATTAATATCTGGTTCCTCTTCCATGGGATCAGCAGGAAGACGGGAATCAGCGGGAAGACGGGGATCAACGGGGAGACGAGGATCCACAGAATCAGTAGCAACATCAGTTGTAGGAAGTTGAGCTTTAACCTCTTGTAGGGAGGAAACCAACAACTCAATCTCGGCCAACTTTTTCTTAAGCTTGGTGACCTTAAACTCATAAGATTTGGACAAACTGTACACACATAATCGTGTCTCCCCATTTAAGGGCCAATGGTGAAACATACCGCGGTCTTAATTGGTCCGACCCAATGGCAGATCAGTCCGAAGAGCTAAAACTATTTTAAGTGTTAAAGCGTATCTTAATGATCCAAAATCGTATTTTGAGCATAAACTCTTTGAAAAAGCCCATTTAATTATTCATGATGATTAATTATTTTATTTTAAATAAAATAAATATTTTCAAAGATATTTCTATAATTAAAATCGGATTTTATCCCGTAAAATAAGATTTTCGGAGTTAAAAGATAAAAAAAATCGTTAAAACGCGTTTTATAAAAAAAAAACTGTCAAAAGCAAGGCAGTGCGCTTAGCGCATCAATGTGTGTCGAGCGCATAGTTCTGCGCCAAGTGCATAAGCCTGATACGTGGATCTGTGTGTCATACAGAGTCCTGCGCCTAGTGCACACTCTGTGCGACACGCAACCTGTCTTTTCAATCTTTTTAAAAAACGCGTACCATGTGTACGCTGTTTATTAGTCATGCCGCGTTAGGCGCGCCAATGTGTGCCTGACATGTGTGATTGTGAGTCACACAACACTTGCGGCTGGCGCGTGAAGCGCAATTTCCTTTTCCCTATAAATACTCTTCGATTTTCCGAATTAAAAAACGGTTTTCCATACACTTAGTACTTCGACTTTCATACACTTTACGAATACACCTACGAAACCTCTCTATAAAAACTCATAATTTTCAACTCTACAAACACATAAATACATACATTCATACAAACAAAACAAATACTTTCAGACATTCATATTTTCAGGCTTTACGATTGCTCGTCCTGAAGGTTGTTAATCTCTCATACCCAAGCCACGGTATAATCCTGAGGGTCCTTGAATAATTTTATTTTTATATTGATGTTACTAACGATTTCTTTCCTGATGTAGATCTATAATATAAAAATCGTTCCTTTGTACATTCTAATCCTCTTTCCTTCTTTTTATTTATTTTTATATGCTTGCCTGATTGTCCTTCTTGCCTTTTTATCACCATTCATGTTATTTTTGTTAATCAAAGACCTAAAGAATTGTTCTAATATTAATCAGATAATTTGGACAACCTGCTAGGTACCTTGTAATTTTGATTGCCTAACACATATCACTAAAAAATATTCTTTCATGTGTTTCCTGAACCAACCTAGACTATATTATTTTTCGGGTGCATAAAAATATTACTACCTCCGTCCGAGAATAGTTTGAACACTTTCCTTTTATGTTTGTCCCAAATTAGTTTGAACATTTCTTTTTTTGACATGGTCCCACCGGTAATATATTATTTCTTTTACACATTTTTGGCCCACACTCTACCTTTTATCAATAAAAAGATACCTAAGTTTCTCTCTCCTCTAATAAAAAATACCCCACTAACTCCTATCACATCTACTTTTTAAATAAAATAACATTTGATAACCAGAAAACAACTTATCACCTTAAACTACGTGTCCCAACAAGTGTTCAGATCTTTCTGGGACGGAGGGAGTATTTGGTTATTCTATTGCATAAAAATTGACATGAATCGATATTTAGTAGAGGCTAGCAATGGGCGAACGTGGTTCATTATGACCATATTCGTACCCTCACCCCCGGACTCAATATATGTTTCATTGACCATCTATGGAGTCAGGACGGGGAAATCTACATTGGATAAGTCCCTAATTTGTCCATAGATTTTCCAATATCCAATTAGGTTTATGAGTCTTCTTTTAAAGACTTGTTGGCGACTTCAAAATATTTTTCAATAAAACCTTAACAATGGGGTAGTTAAATACGCGCTCACACCGTGTAGGCGAAATAAAAACACGCCTACAATTTGGCGACTCCACTGGGGAGGATTTAAAAAAAAAAAATTAAATGAGTGGGTGAAACTCGAAAAATAAGATTCATACTCTTTTTATGCTTTAGAATGACATTACAGTTTTGCATATGCATGGCTATTGTTTAAGCCACCATAAGGACAATCTACCTTGCCTCATTAGCGCATGTTCTATGCGTGAGACCACCCCCGGGTGGTTTGCGCTTTGTCCTTCCAAAAAGCTTCCTGAGCGATAGTGTTGGATCTTAGTTATAAGCAAACCTACCCAACCATGGCATTATTCTCTTGTTCCTGACTTGAGAACTAGAGTGCGTCTTACACGTGGCCACCTCTTTAAGCAGGGGTACGAAGCGTGTCATCCATGTTACATGACATTTGCTTGTGATTGCAATTTTTGCCTGCTATTATCTTATCAAATTTTCGTCGTTATGCAATACGTCTAAATCGCGTCTAAATACACAAATAAGAGATCGTAATTGACCAAAACCACGCCTAAATCCCCGAAAAACATGTCGGGGAGTAGTGCACCAAGGACATTAAGTTGTGCCTGGCGCACCACTCCCGCTCCAGACGCACGCAGTCTGTGCATCGCATGCTTTTCGTCGATTTAGTCGTCGTGGTGGTCGATCCTATGCTTGGTTCGTCTGCATTCGCGTTAAAGCATATTCTAGGGGTCTCACCTAATTAAAAAAAAAATCAGTCTTTTCATGCAAGGTCGAGTCTGTCCTAAAAAAGTGCATCTAGAAAAGTGGTCATGGGAGAGTTAGAATTGTCATGCATCTCTACCTTCTCCTTGTTATCCAACTAATCTTCCTTATCAATTCTACCCAATCATATTCAATTAATTTCAAAAACATATATTTTTCAAAATCAATCCTACATCCATGTCTATTCTACCTTTTTCGAAAACATTTACTAATCATCATCATACCACCTATTTAACAAAAAATATATTTTTTCCAAAATTAATCCATCATCTTTTCCTAATAAAAGATAAAAACAAGGGGTCCCTTTCAAAAAACGAATTTTGAAAATTCTAATCCAAACACCTTCAATCCAATCCAATCAGCCAAATCCAACCCACTTGCACTCATTTTAGGTCCATATGCATTCGAGTCCATTTTGCATTCATATTAGGTCCATCTAAATTAGAGTCCATTTTGCATTCATATTAGGCCCGCTAGCATTAGAGTCCATCTTAGGCCCATATAAGTCTAGCTCATGTCAAAATCTAGGCCCATTTGCATCTTTTAATGTGAACCCTAGTCTAAGTCTAATCCCAGTATATTCCAATCGAAGTCCAATCCTAGTCCATTTCCAATGTCAAGTCCATGTGCATTTCCAAGTCTAACTTCAAACCAATATAGGACTAAGCTTGAAATTAGGTCCATATAAGGCCCAACTCATTTCCTAAGTCTAGTCAAATCCAATTCCAAACCCATATAGGACGAAGTCCAAACCATTAAGTCTAGCGAAGCTAGCATCACTTAAAGACCACATAGGCAAATCCTGAGTATAGCGAAGCTACTCACCCGATAAGACCATAATGGCACCCTTTAGACTTAACGAAGCTAGTCATCCCCAAGACCATAAAGGCACCCCTTAAATTTAGTGAGGTGACTCACCTTTAAGACCATAACAGCACCCTCTGAGCTAGCGAAGCTAGTCATCCCTAAGACCATAAAGGCACCCTATGAGTTTAGCGGAGCTACTCACCCTTTAAGACCATAATGGCACCCTTTGACCTAGCGAAGTTAGTCATCCCTAAGACCATAAAGGCACCCTTTGAGTTTAGCAAGGCTACTCACCTTTAAAACCATAATGGCACCCTTAGACCTAGCGAAGCTAGTCATCCCTAAGACCATAAAGGCACCCTTTGAGTTCACCTTTAAGACCATAATGGCATCCTTTAGACCTAGCGAAGCTAGTCACCCCTAAGACCATAAAGGCATCCTCCGAGTTTAGTGAAGCTACTCCTACCTTACATCTATAGCATCCCGATTAAGTTCATAATGGCCCAAAACCTTCGAGTCTAGCGAAGCTAGTCCATCCTTGATCTATAACAGCCCCAAATCACTGAGTCTGGCGAAGCCAATCACCCTAAGTCTAGCGAAGCTAGCATTCCGTAAGTCCGTATAGACAATCTTTTTGAGTCCAGTCCGCTTACTCAGCCGTAAGTTCAAAGTCTAGTATCCCCTATCATCACCAAAACCGAGTCATTGAGTCCAGTCTGCTTGCATAGTCTAGTCCAATCCAGTCCATGTCTGCATTTGCATATAGTTAGGCCCATGTCTCCCTCATGATCAAGCCCATACTAGTCCAATCCATAACAATTTCTAACCCTCTATTTCAAAATCATTTCCCATTTTCATTTCCCATTTCCCATTGCAAATTTCCATTCTCCATTTCTCATTTTCCACTTCTCCATTCCTCATTTCGAAATTCATTTCTTAAAATTTACGAGGCCCATTCGATTATGTGGTCGTGAGATTATAACCTGGGAACGTCCGACAGAGAGGATACAAGGTCAACCTACTCACAGACTCGTCAAATGAGTTCTCACCTTTCCATACGAGCCTTCCGAAACTTCTGAATCATCATCCGAGATGGGAGACACTTCTGAACAACTCAATGCAATCATGGCTCAGCTCCAACTAATGAACTCTTTCTTGAGGGACAAGACAAAGAGATCAAGGCACTGAGAGAAAAGTTGATAACTGAGGAAGAAGAGTGTGATGACACTCCACCACCACCACCCCCTATCAAGTCCGAGACAGATTTGAGGTTTGAAAAACTCGAGCAATTGATCCAGTCAATTCTTGCACTCGAGAGTCAGGCTCATGGCCATGACATCACTGATCCTGAACTGAGGAAAAAGCTTCCTAAAACGGTTACATTAGGTGACCTCCCAAAATTCAAGAGGGTCGAAGACCCAGATGATCATTTGAGAGCGTTCTCCATTTCTATGGCTCTCAAAGGCATGAGCAAGGACCTGTTTGCTTATGTCTTTCCCTTGACCTTTGGATGCACATCCATCCAAGTTGTTCTAATCACTGAATAAAACAAAGCTGAATGACTGGGACTATATCAAAGAAGAGTTCCGTAAACAGTACGTATACAACACTCAGCTTCCTATTGGTCTTCGTGAGTTGGAATTAACTAAGCAGAATTCCAACGAAGATTTTATCACCTTCCTTAACCGATGGAGGGAAAGGGCCCGCACAAATGACTAACAGGCCATCTGACAAGGACCAAGTCTGAATGGTGATCCGTACTCTACATTCTAAATACGGAGAGCATATTAAAATCCAACCTATAGAGTCTTTCACGAAGCTCTACAAAGTTGGTCTACTGATTGAGGAAGAGGTGCAAGCCAATAAGAACAAGGGTTATAATAATAACAACTATTTTAAGAAGAGTAATAGAAACCCTTCTAGCTCCAAATGCAGCTACATCAATGCCCTAACTGCTGGAAAAAGTGGTTATCAAAAGCCTCAAAGAACATTCACTCCTTTAGGGATGTCTCTGGAAGAAGCCTTCACTAGGTTTCATGCAAAAGGACCACTTCGACCCCTCGCCCTATTCCATACCCCCGCTCCCGAGAATAGATCCAGAAATGGAATCCTAATGCCTACCGCAAGTACCACCAAGGAAACGGGCATGCGACATCACACTCTCTGGACTTTGAAGCACGCCCCTACGAGGATATAGTTGAAGATGGAAGACTACCGGTTCCGCCTACAAAGAAAAGTCAGAACAACAAGAACCCCTTGGGCGGTGCTTAAATAATGTCGGGGAATAGTCATTTAACGCTAGTTTTCTAGGTTGAGTCGGAGAGTCCCTCCCCTAGCTTCTTCATTTCCTTTCTTGTCGAGTCTATGTCATTTAGGACTTTAATATTTATAATCCTTGTTCCATTTTATTTCTAATCAACAAAATAATCGCATTTTCATTTTCATTTTCATTTTCATTGGCCTTTCACCAGCATTTATGCTTCGAGTTCGATTATGAAACTCAAATCAGATTATCCTTAAATAACTTTGATTAATAAAAAAATGAAAAAAATTAAAAAAAACTGAAAATAAAATAAGAGAAAAAGAAAAAATGGACATGCTTTGGATTAAAAGTTTATTCCCTCTTCCTCCATTACCTTCCATCATCTCTAAGCCATCCTCATGCAAACCAAGAAAAATAAAAAAATCCCATAAACCATCATCTCTATTAGCCAAATAATCCTTTCAAATCAAAGCTCCACATATATCCTTCAAGCCTTACAATACCTAAACCAAAAAAACTTGTGTGCAAGCCTCACTACATAAAAAAAAATCAAAAATCAATGCCATGCAAAAGTAAAAAAAAGTGAATAAATTTATAGTGCGAAAAAAAGAAAAAGAAAAAGAAAACGCACAGGATAAAAATAAAAAATAGAAAAAAGAAAAAGCCAAAGGCAAATAGGAAATTCAAGCTAGGGGGCTTGCACACAAGTTCTACCCCTCATTCAAACCCATCAATCCATCAAAACTTTAACCCATGTAATCCAAATCCATGATCCTACATTATCCCAACCAATTAAACCTTCATCAAAACCTCCAGCCTTAAACCTTTCATATTCAACCATAACTCCTTTTTCAAGGTATGCCCAAGCCCGCTAGGTTGAAAACCCGAAACGGCGTCCTAGGCAAAACTTAGGGCACAAACAAAAAAGAAATCAGATCCATAACTACGAATGGTCTGATTCTGCAAAAATACGTAGGAATCCTCATCTCGAGGTCCGACCGCTTCAATAAAATAAAAATTAATGAAGGTCTCATGATTTGATTTTCTAGAATTCAGGAGCATACTCTTTCTAGATCCCGATATAGACTCGAGCCTAAACCTAGCCTTGTCAAAGCCTTTTCCCCACCTACATCTATATGTATCACAAATTTAAACTTTATATTTTTCAATTCCAAGCTCTCTTTGTTCCTGAAGGACTCTCCGGCAATTCCATAAAATCTGGCGATATTTGACTTTGCCTGTACTAACTCCTCAAAGAAGAATCCCCAGCAAAGAACTCTGACTGCTCAAGACAGATCAAGTACATTCCAATCAAGGCTCATAGTGCCTAATTCAAGACAAGCTTACCCAAAGTAGTGGCTTCCCATATATTTGGTGGTTCCTCCAAATCAAACCCCCGAAAAGTGGTAATATGCGGACCTCATTTACGGACCCCGATTATTTCTAAACAGTTTTCGAAAATCATTCTATTCATTTCTAATCATTCTATCTAAATATCCAGATCTCCTAATCATGCAAAACCCTGACCTTGCATTACATTTCATACATCATAGTCTTACATAACCCTGACCTTGCATGACGTGTCATATCTCTTAGCTTTGCATAACCTTAATCCTTGCATAGCGTCTCATGCATACTTAGAGAATCTAAGTTTGCATTTTTGCATCATTATGTGCTTTATGTGAGTTGTTTGCACTTATCTACTAACATCTTTCTTCTGCATGTAATCAGATTGCTTGTAGTTATTATCCTGCATACTAACTTTGTATTGCAGAGATCGGCGTATATAGATCAGTTCTATACTGCAGAGCGTTTAGAATCGTTCTCCGTCCCAACACCGTGTACTTTGACTATCGGTTTCCTGAACCTCTGTCAAACTGGGGGCATCTGTAGACACATAATCGTGTCTCCCCATTTAAGGGCCCAATGATGAAACATACCACAGTTTTAATTGGTCCGACCCAAGGGCATAGCAGTCCGAAGAGCTAAAACTATTTTAAGTGTTAAAGCGTATTTTAATGATCCAAAATCGTATTTTGAGCCCAACTCTTTGAAAAAGCCCATTTAATTATTCATGATGATTAATTATTCTATTTTAAATAAAATAAATATTTTCAAAGATATTTTTATAATTAAAATCGTATTTTATCCCGTTAAATCAGATTTCCGGAGTCAAAAGATAAAAAAAATCGTTAAAACACGTTTTATAAAAAAAACTGTCAAAACGTGTCAAAAGCAAGGCGGTGCGCTTAGCGCATCAACGTGCGCCGAGTGCACAGTTCTGCGCCCAGCGCACAAGCCTGACACGTGGATCTGTGTGTCACACAGAGTCCTGCGCCTAGCGTACACTCTGTGCGACATGCAGCCTGTCTTTTCTATCTTTTTAAAAAACTCGTACCACGTGTAAGTTGGTTATTAGTGATGCCGCGTCAGGCGCGCCAATGTGCGCCTGACACGTGTGATTGTGCGTCACACAGCCACTTGCGCTTGGCGCAGTTGGCGCGTGAAGCACAATTTCCTTTTCCCGATAAATACTTTTCGATTTTTCGAATTAAAAAATGGTTTTCCATACACTTAATATTTCGACTTTTATAGACTTTAAGAATACACCTACAACACCTCTCTACAAAAACTCATACTTTTCAAATCTACAAACACACATATACATACTTTTATACAAACAAAACAAATACTTTCAGACATTCATATTTTCAGTCTTCAAGATTGCCCGTCCCGAAGGTTGTCAATCTCTCAAACCTAAGCCACAGTATAATCCTGAGGGTCCTTGAATAAATTTATTTTTATATTGAAGTTACTAATGATTTCTTTCCTGATGTAGATCAATAATATAAAAATCGTTCCTTTGTAGATTCTAATCCTCTTTCCTTCTTTTTATTAATTTTTATATGTTATTTATATATGCTTGCTTGATTGTCCTGCTTGCCTTTTTATCACGACGCATGTTATTTTTGTTAATCAAAGTCCTAAAGAATTTTTCTAATATTAATCAGAAAATTTTGGACAACCTGCTAGGTTCCTTGTAATTTTAGTTGCCTAATAACATATCACTAAAAAATGGTCTTTTATGTGTTTCCTGAACCAACCTAGACTATATTATTTTTAGGGTGCATAAAAATATTATTTGGTTATTCTATTGTATAAAAATTGACATGAATCGATATTTAGTAGAGGCCAGCAATGGGCGAACGTGGTTCATTATGACCATTTTCGTTCCCTCACCCCCAAACTCAATCTATGGTTCATTGACCATCTACGGAGTCAGGACGGGGAAATCTACATTGGATAAGTCCCTAATTTGTCCCTACGATTTCCCAATATCCAATTAGGTTTATGAGTTTTCCTTTAGACTTGTTGGTGACTTCAAAATATTTTTCAATAAAACCTTAACAATGGGGTAGTCAAATATGCGCTCACACCGCGTAGGTGAAATAAAAACACGCCTACACAAACCCTCAATCAGCTTATACATTTTCTCCAATGTTTTCTCTTGGTTGTCCAACCTCTCAATCATAGCACTATAAGAACCGGTTCCCATTATCTTTCTCTTCTTCTTCTCTGGTTTCTTTCTCTCTGCTGGTGCCACAAACTCCTTGAACCTCAGCATGTCTTAGGATACATCCATTCATTTTGGCCCATATCTCTTATTTGTAAAGACCTGAATGGGCATTGTGTCCCCATTGAGAGACATCTTTTGCTTTTGGAGCGGGTGGTGATGATGGATCCATAGGCTAGGGCATGATGGGAAGAGGAGAAACAGTTCATTATATGATCAATGATGAGATCAGGGAGATTGATCTTGATCTTTTTCATCATTAGATAAATCAACAAGACCATCTCATGATGCAAATTGTCCCCTGCCATGAGCCCTGGGAATTAACATGCTCTCGTAACTTAGCAGATTGATAACTAGCTTTCTTGGTGTAGGGAACAACAAATAAGAACTTGTAAATTTCCTCATTTGTTACCCCAACAATAATAGGCCAACCATCCCTAGCATACTTGTCAAACCCATCCCTAGGCACATTAAGCAAAGAGGCCACAAAAGACAATAACAAAGATACTTAACTTCCAAAAATAGATGAACCCATCCGACAATTGTTTCAAATTAACATAAAATTCCCTAACAACATCCACAAACGCATTCTTAACACCTTTGAACAAAGACATCCAGCCTTGAAATTCTAACAATTGTCTAACCTCAGATAAAGCAGGATAATCAAAATACCATCCTAAGTAGAACAACCACATAGCACATTTCTTTCAATTTGAGGAGTAAAACCAGTAGAAACAGGAATTTCAACAGATTTACCTTTTGAAGCACGAGGAAGTCTAGGTGGTACCCCTTTTCTCATGGTTCCCCTTGCAGAACCAGCAGACTATTACTCAGAAAATTCCTTTGTTTCCTTCTTGATAGCAAATCTCGTAACTTTTTTTCGCCTTGCTTGAGTAGAGGCAGTGGGAGAACTCTCTTTATGACAAGTAACAACCAGATTTTTATCCTCCTTTATGACCAGTAACAACCAGCGGTTGAGAAAGTGGGGGTAGGTTATTGGATAGGAGGTTTAGTGGGAGATGAAGTAACGAAAGTGGGATATTGTGATGGTGGAGATTGATTTTGTGGTGGAGGAGGTTGATTCTGAGGGGTAGTGGCGGCTTGAGTTTGGGCGGTAGAAGTTGGATTTTCGGAAACAATGGTGGAGAAGGGTTGCTTTTCAGCTTGAATTCCAGCATAGGATTTCGTCGGAGAAGGAGGAATATTAGAGGAACTTTTAGATTTTCCTCCCCTCTTTCTAGCACTAACTGAACATTTCTTGCCCATTGTTGAATTTCTTTGAACTTTAAAGAAACCACCTTAGAGAGAGAGAGAATTATTCGAGAGACTTGAAGTGATTGCATACAAGGGGGAAATGTATATATGTATATAAGAGACAATAAATAAAGGAAGTGAATCAGTTGAGATTTATGAGGAGCAATACAAAAATTTTGGAAGTAACCATAACATCCCATAATTACCTCAACCGTCAAAAATAAAGGCATATACATGATGTGTACATAAGGCGTGCCTTTTCAAGGAAAGATAACTGCAGCACAATATCTTAACTTGCAGAAGTTAAAGATACTCGCTTAGTTTTTGGAAAGAGTCAAATTTCAAGAAACATATCTATGCAAGATGGCTGTTATCCTTAACTATTTCATACAAGAAACACCATCACCTGGTTCAAGCAACTTAGCATGGTCTATTCAAGCAGTGATTCTTTTTAATTTTGTGAGATATCGAAAGTATCAACATAAAAACGTACAAGATTAAGCAATGATATATTTAAGCAATTTGACATCAAATAGTACAAATCTAACCATTTGGGGGAAACAACTGAAGCCGAAAATACCTAAACCTAATTACTCCTAACAAGACTCTTACTGAAACTTAATTAATGCTAATAAGACTCTTTAACTTACATAAAGACTCTCTCTACATAATGGTTTTATGAAGATATCAGCAATTTGATCTTCAATATTACAAAACACCAATTCAACCAACCCTTTCTCAACATTGTCCCTAAGAAAATGATATCCAATCTCAATAAAAATCCTGAACAGGATTTTTGGAAATATTGATAGCACTGGTGTTGTCACACATGATAGGGACATTCTCATAGACAACACTAAAATCTTTCAGCTGGTTCTATATCCACTATAGCTGGGAACAACAAGCTGCTACGGCGATGTATTCCGCATCTGTTATGGATAAGGCCAATAGATTTTACTTTTTAGAGCTCTATGAGATCAAACATGAGCCTAAGAAGTGATTCATACCTAATGTGCTTTTCCTGTCAATAAGGAAGCCAACATAATCTACATTTGTGTACCCTTCCAGCTCAATAGAAGTGCCTTTGGGGTACCACAAAAATAAGTTCCCACCAAATACTTAAGTATTCTTCTAATAGTCTTTAGATGAGACTCCTTGGTATTGCTTTGAAATCTTGCATGCAATTCCACAAAGAATACAATATCAGGTCTACTTGTTGTTAGGTACAAGAGGGAACCAATCATCCCTCCATACAACGAAGCTTCCACATGCTTCCCTTTTAGATCAACATCTAATTTTGAGGAAGTGGGAACAAGAGTGTCATAAGCTTTTCTATTCTCCAATCCATACTTCTTTAAAAGTTCTCTAAGATACTTCTGCTGGTGTATCATGATTCCATCAGATGTTTGCCTAATTTGTAGACCAAGGAAGAAGCCAAGTTCTCCCATCATGCTCATTTCAAACTCACTCTGCATAAGATTAGCTAACTCATCACATAGCAATTGATTAGTAGCTCCAAACATAATATCATCAACATAAATTTAAACTACTAGTAAGTGTTTCCGCCTGGTTTTGATAATCAATGTTTTGTCAACTGTTCCCCTCTTGTATTCATTATCCATCATAAACTTTGATAATCTCTCATACCACGCTCTTGGAGCTTATTTGAGACCGTACAAAGCTTTATCAAGTTTGAATACATAGTGGGGAAACAGTTGATTAGCACAACCGGGTGGTTGTTCAACATATACCTCCTTCTTCAAATAGCCAAAAAATGTTGTTTTCACTTCCATCTGAAACAACTTCATATTCATGTGACAAGCAAACGTGATGACTATCCTAATAGCCTCCAATCTAGCAGCAGGTGTAAAAGGCTCATCATAGTCCTTCTTGTTGATTGTAACCTTGTACCACACGCTTAGTTTTATTTCGGACTATTGTGCCAAAGTCATCGAATTTGTTTCTGAATACCCATCTAGCTAGTACCAATTAGTGACCTATCAAGTGGTCTTGGCTCAAGATGTCAAAACCTATTCCTTTCAAATTGATTCATCTTGCATAGCGAAAGCCCAATCTTGATCGGTGAAAGCCATCTTATCATCAGCTGGTTCTATCCTAGATAAGAAAGAAAAGAAAGCATAAACGTTTTTATAAACAACTCTTCTTATTTGAATTCCCTTATTGATATCACTAATGATTTAATCAAATGGATGAGAAGATTGATATCTAAAACTTTTTGAAACTAAATCATTTTGTGCTCTTGTTTCAACATGACTAGAACCAGCTTGGACTTTAGTAGCATCCAAGTTAGATCTCTCAGATGTACTGGGTTGCAAAGTGGAACCTTCCTTATTACTTACATGTCCCTCATAAGGGTTACCACTTTCTTGCACAATGGTTTCCCCTAAGGCGTTTACCTGTCTCTCTCCTTGGGGACCATCGCCGTCGGTTCCCCCTCGGATCGAGTCCTACACCGCCATCATTTTGTGGATCAAGAGGGTAGACTGTTTCCTCTTGTGGATCCTTCGAGAACCAGGTAGCTATTTGAGCATTCTAATGATATCTCCTTGCTCTATATGTGCAATCTCGTAAGACATGTTAAACTCATCAAAGATCACATGGACACTTTCCTTAACACACAAGGTTCTCTTATTGAAAACCTTGTATGCTTTACTTTGAGAAGAGTATCCAAGAAAGATTGCCTCATCACTCCTAGGGTCGAATTTATCGAGCTGGTTCTTCCCATTATTATGCACAAAACAATTGCATCCAAATACACGAAAGTGGGCAATATTGGGCTTTCTATCCTTTAGGAGTTCATATGGTGTTTTATTCAATTTAGGTCTAATGAGAGTACGGTTTAAGATATAGCATGCAATGTTCACAACTTCTCCCCAAAAACTCTTAGGGAGACCACTTTCAATAAGCATTGTCCTTGCCATCTCCTCTAGTGTTCTATTCTTTCTTTCCACAACACGGTTTTGTTGTGGTAACCTAAGGGGCGTAGAAGTTGTGCCTCACTCCACGCTATCTACAAAAATCATTAAAGCTTGAGTTGTCAAACTCGGTGCCATGATCGGATCTTACCGCAACTCGACTAATGATTTAACTTATTATGTACTGCTTTCACTAATGCAACAAACTCATCAAATATCTCATCCTTTGAATATAAGCCGGTAAATCTAGAAAAATAAACAGCCATAACACATACAAACCTGTGACTATTTCGACTTTGCACAAGCATGGGACAACACAAATAAATATGCACAAGCTCGAAAGGTCTCTTTGGTACTCATGACACTTTTTGGCTTAAAAGAGTATTTTACATGTTTTCCTTTGGCACATTCCCGAACAAACTTTGTCAATCTCCTACTTAATATTTGGAAATCCAATTACTAAGTCACGAGTTTTAAGTTTATTCAAAAGTGTTAAGCTAGCATGATCGGACTTCGTATGCCAAACCCATTGATTTGACTCGGAAACAAGACTCAACTAAATAGACTTGTTCTCTGGAACTTTATCTAGAAAAGTAATATAAATATCATCTTTCTTAGTTCCCTTACCGATAAGTTAACCTGTTTGTGAATTAACTATGTGACAAAGGTAAGCTTGAAACTCAAGTCGATTGCCTTTATCACATTGTTGGGAAATGCTCAATAAATTATATTGCAAGCCATCAACATAATATACACATCCGTAGCTTGTGAAAGTGACATACCAACTTTACCTATACCAACAGTGGAACCTTTGTTGTTGTCTCCGAAGGTAACACTTCCACCATCATAGGACGTGAGTGGGAGAGATTGCTTCTTCCCCCGACATGTGTCTTTAGCATCCACTTTGTCCAAATACCAAAAGGTACTACCTCTCACTTTATCCTACAAGAAATGATCAAACATTAGATTTAGGAACCCAAACTTTCTAGGGTGCCTTTCCACAAAAAATTAACTCTAGCTGGTCCATCCTCACCCAGACCTGCTTAACATGTTTGTTGTTTCTCTCTACACTTTTCTTCCTAGCTGAACAATTGAAAATCTTATGTCCATTCATACCACAATGATAACACACATGCATGTCCTTTTCAAGAATATACTTACCTCTTTTGAATTCCACGATCCAAGTGGTTCCCCTGGGGTTCCAGTTGGTCCTGGTTCTCGTTTTGGAATAACCAAGACCAATTGTACCATTGTTATCTTCCATGAAGCTAAGATGATTCAAGGTATCCCTTGCAATCAGAAGTCTGTGCACATCCTTTGACTATTTTGAAGCTCTTTGTCCTTGGTTTCAAGAACTTTCATTAGTAAAGCATTTTTCTTATTCATAGCTTTAAAATCCTTTTTAATTTTCTTAAAATCAAATTCAAGTTTTGAGACCATGGAGTCATTTGGCATGCTGACAACCACTGTCTACTTTCCCTTATTCAATTAATGAATTTCAGCATACAAATCACAAATTTTTCCTTCATACTCATCAATCATCTTACTAACGTTAGCACAAGGACATGCGGGGGGAAACAGTTAGTTGGGCAGTCTTAAGTGTAACAAACTCTCTATCCAATTCTTATGCATCATTAACCAATAGGTTAAAAGCATGCAGTAGGTTAGACTTTCTTAGAGTGTTTGCCTTACTCTTAAAAGCAACAAAATTTGGGGGGATCATCTGAATTAGAAAAATCATGTATATAGGGAACAATTAAGTTTTTTCTTCATTATTACTAGGACCATCCTCATCCTCTGGTAAAAAGACTTGGTTATTTCCAACTCGACTTTGCACTTGTTAAGTGCAACTTCTAATTGCAACTTCTAATTCAGCCACTTAATCCTTTAATTAAACACACAATTGTTCTAAGTGATCACAACTAGCAATAGCATTATCACATTCGGTTTTCTTTTCTTTCAACTCTAGTTTGCCAGTTATATAAGCTTCACTTAGCTTAACATTCATCTAATAAAGAGTTTATACATGCAAGCATATTATTTATATCATATTGGTGCACGTTCTCACAATTTACTCTAAGTTTACCTCTTGTGTTCACTGAGTACATCTTTTTTTGCCATAAGTCAATTCTCCATCCTGGTTCCTTCAGCCATGTTGTTTCCTCCTCGATCCAGAATAGCAGTCATGCATGTCTCATGATTAGGTGATAATTCGTCCTTTTCTGAACCTGAGTCAGAATTACCCCATATGACTGCTACCATAGCTCTCTTGAAAGCTCTCTTATCATTGCTCTTGGACTGTTTGTCCTTCCATTTTGGACAATCACGAACGATGTGTCCAAATTCTCCATACTTGAAGTAACCTACACTTGAAGGGTTAGTTTTCTTAAATTTTTTACCTTTAAAGTTCTTCGTTTGATCTCAAAAATGCTCCTCAAAGCGTTTAGCCATCATTGCTATGTCATGTTCTTTTTCTTCTTCAATTGTTCCCTTCAAAGCAACACCTCTGATTGGTCCCTTTTCACTCTTATATTCAATTAGCATCTCATGAGTCATAAGGGAACCAATCAGCTGTTGCAGACTCAATGATGTGAGATCCTTTGTTTCATAGATAGTTGTTACCTTCGCCGTCCATACATCTGTCAAACTTTTTAACATTTTTATAACCAAATCCTCATCAGAAAAACTTTTGCTAAGAGATTTAAAATCATTAACAATAGTTGTAAATCTACCAAAGTAGACATTTATTTTTTTCATCCTTGTTCATGCTAAAAGTTTTGTATTTAGACATAAGTAAATCGATTTTTGACCTTATTACCTCACTGGTTCCCTCGCAAGCAAGCTCGAGGGTATCCTAGATCTCCTTGGCTGGAGCACATGGAGAAATTTTGTTTGTCTCATGCTCTCCAATAGCTTATTGAAATATGGACATGGCTTTGGCATTCTTCTCCACCTTTTTGTAATCAGTGTATGAATACTCACTCTCCTTCTTCGCAACAGGGGTACCATCAACATCCTGTTCTATTGATCCATTCTTGACAACTAACCAACATTCTTAGTAAATACCAATAATTATATTCCTCAATCTATTCTTCCACCAAACATAGTTTTTCCCATTGAATTTTGGAGTCTTCTTTGTCATATCCCATAGCATTCATTTCTAGAGTACTCATGATCAACTTCTCTAAGTTTTACCCTATTAAGAATGACTCGCTTTAATTCCAATTGAAGGTTTACAATGTACTCAAGAGGGGGTGAATTGAGTATTTAGGGGAATTAGTGCTAAATTCAAATTCTTTCGATTTAAGGAGGAACCAGTTGGGTTGGTTTCCCGACAATGGAAATAGTAGAACTTGAAAGCGATAAAGAACACACCAAATTTAACGAGGTTCGACCAAACAATGGCCTACGTCCTCCTACGCTAGTTTTCTTATTAATCCACTCAGAATAACAAGAAGACTCTCGCATAATCTTATTTCCTTTCCTCTAGGAAAATATCTCACCCCACATTTACTCAAATGTGCTATTTCGCACTTGAACTCACAAGCACTCGCGAATGAACTCCCAAATGTTACCCAAACTCTAACCTCTCTGTTAGAGATTCAATACAATTAGTTTTTCTTAAAACACGCTTTCTTTCAAAGCAAACAAAGAGTGATATAAAGTTCTATGGAATGCGTACTCTATTTTAGGAAACTACTGAGTTGTTCTCTCCGTGAAAGCTCTCAAAATACTCAATAAAATCCGGGAGAGTATCAACGCTGATGAAGAATCCTTACTCGGTATTTATAGATCGAAGTCCAACCATTAAGCGTGTCCTAATTCAAGATACCAAGATATTCACACGCTTAATGGTAATAAAATATTGAATAAAGATTCTAAAGGTTGGCAACTCTTTTTAAAGGAAAGTTTTTTTGAAAATTTTCCGAATTTTTTTTCTAAAACTCCGCCACTTAATCGTCCGACGAGGTAACCGGTACCCGGACCTATTACCTGTTTAGTAGTGTTCTAAATATGCAACCAACCGGTCCCATATTCAAAACCCTATTGTTTCACATTAAGAACAACACAAGCAATTCCTCTAAGAATATCATACACTAATATTACATGAAGACCTAATATGAACCAATAAATGATCCTAAACTATCTTCATGTACTTCAATCCTTTAAGCTTCCCTTGAATCAACACTTATCTTTTCCTCGAACATCTTTGAGAGGGCCTCCTAGCTTCAAGTCTTGGAATGAACCTGTTTGCCACACAAAAAACATCATAACATAGCAAATAGTTCTTGGCGGTTTCAATATATAGTTAGGAATAGTTAGTTTCTCAATTGTTTCGTAACAGCTTATAAACACATGCAAGAACAATTGTTCCCTGTAGCTATTTGTCATCATTCAAAACTTAGGGGACTCAACATTTAGTTTATAATTTCCTCTCCTTGTATCAACTCTCTTCAAATAATCTAGTTCTTCTTCGAGCTCATTCTCCAACTTTTTATAATGATTGATTTTGTCCCTACACTTCAACATCCTCTAAACCAGACGCATTCTCATTATAATCAATGTCATCATTCACCATATTGTCATGACCAGCATACTTGTTATACAACCATTGTCATTAGTTTTAATGTTTTCTATAAACGTTGATGCATTATAAGATAGAATATTAAAATAGGGAATGTAACTTGGTTGCATATAATTAATGGAAATGAAGCGACCTTATATAAGGCAAGATTACAACCGTTGCTAAGATAATGGAAAGAAAAGTGGGAAATAAAATGTCACACGTATCAAGTTACTGCTACTAACAAATAGGAACTACTAACCACTAACTAATAGTGCTAAAACAAAGTAAAAGTGCAATAGCAAACTTTGAATTAACAACTTAATTATCTAACATACCCCCTTGATTCAATGTTGCATACTCCAATTTTCATCCTGAAGAAGTCTTGTTTCTTATATGCAAGTGACTTGGTAAGTATATCAGTAATCTGTTCATTTGTAGCACATAACTTCACTTCAATTGCACCCTTTGCTACTAAGTCACGAGTAAAGTGGTGTCGTATGTCAATGTGCTTTGTACGACTATGAAAAATAGCATTTTTGGTCACATTAGTTCTTTGACATGTTGTCACTATATAACTTTGTAGTACCTTGTTGCTCTTGAAGGAAGTCTGTTAACAACCTTCTTAGCCAAATAGTTTGATAGGCTGCTGAAGTTATGGCTGCACTACTCTGCTTTATATGAGGATAAAGCCACAATACCCTTTTTTAATGACCAAGAGATAACACGGGACCCAAGAGTGAATAATCAACTTTGTTATCACAATAAAACCCGCACAATCGCTATCACAAAAGCTCACCAACTTCATATTCTCAACTTTGCTATACCAAATTCCATAATCAAACGTACCTGATATGTAATGCAATATCCTCTTCACAGCTCCAAGATGATGCTTCGTTGGCTTATGCATAAATCTGAAAACCAGACCAACTGGATGTGCTATGTTAGATCTAGTGTGAGATAGGTAGTTCAAACCACCCACCATGCTTCGGTACGTCTTTGCATTTATTGCTCCCGTATCATCATTAGTTGAGAGTTTCTCATTTACATTCAAAGGAGTGCAAGCAGGTGTGCACTGTGTTAAGTGAAATCTTTTGAGTAGATCTTCTGCAAAGTTTCTTTGGGAGAGGAAGATACCATCAGCTCCTTGTTTCACCTCTAGCCCAAGGAAATAATGCTATAAAAACCCATGTCTTTCATCTCAAACTTCTTCATCATATAAGATTTAAACTCAACAACAAGAGACTTACAAGACCCCATGTATATCATATCATCAACATACAAATAAACCACCAAAAAATCAGCATTACCTTGCTTCTTCAGATAAAGAGTAGTCTCATTTTCACTCCTTTTCTAGCCATTCTCCATAAAATAAGAATCAATTTTGTTGTACCAAGCACGCGGGCTTGTTTAAGGCCATACAATGCCTCTTAAAGCATATAGACATTGTGGTCCTCTCCATGAGCAATAAAGCCTTCGGGTTGAGCAACAAATACTTCCTCCTTCAACTCTCCGTTGGGAAATCTCATTTGACATCAAACTGAAAAACATGCTAGCCAAGTTAAGCAGCTAAAGCAAGAAAGGTTCTCACCGTTTTAAAACAAGTCACGTGGAAATCCGTCTCATCATAGTCAACACCTTGCTCTTGTGCATAGCCCTTAGCCACCAACCGAGACGTATGCTTTTGAACACTGCCATCAACATGATACTTGGTGCGAAACACCCATTTCAGTTCGATTGCATTTTTTCCTTCAGGAAGATCAACTAACTCCCATGTGTTGTTCTTCCGAATGCATCTCATTTCTTCTGCCATTGCATCTTTTCGTTCTTTTTCTTGGGCCGCATATTTGTAATAAACATGATTTGACACTGAAAGAGCAAAGTTACAAGTTTCATACAACTCTCTAATTGAACGGAACCTCTGTCTGGATTCTGGAGTGCTGTATGGTGATGATGCGGTGTTGCTCTCATGTTGTGAGCTTGCTGGTGAAGGTATGGGAGCTACTATTGTCTTCTTGAGGCATGTGTGTTGCTGTAACAGGGGCTACACCAGAGACTTTTTGAGCATCAATAAAAGGAACCATATTTCCTGCAATGTTAGAACTCCAAGACCAACTAGAAGATCGTTAAACAACACATCTCGACTTATAATAAACTTGCCATTTATTGGATTATATAACCTGTAAGCTTTGGATTGCAATCTATAACCAAGAAAAATACATTTTGTAGATTTATCTTCAAGTTTATGACGAGATGAATTTACCAGAGCATAGGCTATACAACCAAAAACTCTTAAGTGGCTTACCATAAGGCTTCACACCATGTCATGCTTCATATGGAGTCTGATTCATGATTGCCTTCGTGGGAGAGATGTTGCGAAGATACACAGTTGTTGCAACTGCTTATGCCCAGAACTGATGGAAGTCCTCTTACCTTCAACATCCTTCTAGCCATCTCTACAACAATTCAGTTCTTTCGTTCTGCCATACCATTCTGATTCGGAGTATGTGGAGCAGTGAGCTGCCTGTCGATCACAAGTTGCTCACAAACGGCATCAAAATCATTCGAACAAAATTCATCGCCATTGTCAGTGCGCAACTTCTTTATAGAGCAACTTGATTGTTTCTCTACAAAGACTTTGAACTTCTTAAACATATCAAGTGCTTTAGAGTAATTATATGATAAAAAGTAAACCCCACTCATTCGGGTATAATCATCGGTGAACAATAAAACATAACGACTCCCATTCAAGGCCTCAATTTTCATCGGCCCACACAAGTCAGCATGCACAAGCTCGCAGATGCTCTCAATCACTTCCCAATGGGAATGGTTTCTTACTATGCTTTCCTAAGGCACAACCTTCATAAAAATCAAGTGTATCTATGTTTGGCAGCCCCAAGACCATTTCTTTTCAATTCAAAGTTTCAAGCCATTAAGATGTAAATGACCATAATGTAAATGCCATAAGTCAGAGTCACTAAATCCCTTTCACCAACAGTCAACGTCTCTGTGGCCAAATTTTTGGCAGTAAGAGCGTTGAATGGAGTTCTTGTTAATGTGACGTGGCTTGGATGATCAACTACGACCTCTACCACCATTACGACCTTCACGACGACCTCGTCTGCAGTATCCACCTCTGTTATATCCTCTACCACCAGAGAATTCAGATTTTAGATGCTTCCCCCTTCACCTGCAATGCCTTCTATTCAGATGTTCCTTGCTTTTTGTTCAATCTCTCTTCATGACTTTGTAAAGAGCTCATTAATTCAGCAAAAGAGTAAGTGGAGAGATCATGTGCTTCCTCAATTGCAGGAACAATAAGGTCATATCATTCATTGAGAGTTCTAAATATCTTTTTAGCCACAGTTTCATCAGGAATTCTATTAACAATTCAGCTAGCCCTAGATAATTAAACTTGCACCGATTCCTTTTTTTCCATTTGCAAATTGGAAAAATCAGAACAAAGAGTTTGGAGTTCTACCTCAATCACCTTCTTCGACCCCTGAAATTCAGTTTTCAGAGTTTACAGCCTCCTAGGAGGTTGTTACAGACACAATTTTGGAGAAGAGGGAGTCACCTGCAAATTGTTGAAGGTAAAATATGGCTTTTGGCATCCTTCTTCTTATTTTCCTTCAATTTATGCTCATTCTTTTCTTTAGCATCATACCCATCTTCAACAAATTGCCATAGCTCTTGAGATTTGAAGAGCATCTTCATTTTAATTGACCAAAACTCATACTTATCCCCATCAACTATGGGAATTAGACTTGGAAGTGGTGGAAATTCCATTAGTTGCCATTGTTTCACTCAATTTTGTGATTAAACTCACTATGTTATACGTACAATTGAATTAGTGTTGTAGTGCTTTATTTCTTTCTCTCACTACCTTCACCCTTTTTTTTCCCAATTTAGAACCTAACCTGATTATTTTATTATTGAAAAAGGAAGTGTTGCAATGCTTTTTTTGGTTTCCTTTTTTCAAAAATAAAATGCTCTTGATACCAAGATAAAATATTAAAAGAGGGAATGTAACTTGATTGCATAGAACTAATGGAAATCAAGCAGCCTTATATAAGGCAAGATTACAATTGTTGCTAAGATAATGGAAAGGAAAGTGGGAAAGAAAATGTCCTACGTAACAAGTTACTGCTACTAACAAATAGGAACTACTAACCACTAACTAATAGTGCTAAAACAAAGTAAAAGTAAATAACAAACTTTGAGTTAACAACTTAATTATCTAACATTATGTAGAGACATAAAGGCACATTGACATTAATGCCACTAAGATCAATCATTAAGATCAATCTCATACTGGTGCTCTAAGTATAAATGTACACAACAATACTCCTTTAATAAACTAACAAAAGTGCTAACGTCATTATCCAAAAAACCTCACACCATTGTCGAAATCAGAAATAGCAGGATCAAGATAATGCATTTCAACGCCATTATTGTATCCCAAAGAACAAACCATGGTTTTGACATAGGCATAATAAATGCAATTCGGCAAATCGTTAAAGACAGTAAGTTTACCACCCACGTAATCCATTTTGTGAAGCTTCTGCCAATACCCTCCATGATATATCAATATTTCGGGTTCTTTAACCATATTCTGGATTAAATGACATGAAATAGAGTTTAAGAATACACAATTAGGACACAAAACTAATTAAACATGAATTCTCTATTTTAGCACAAAGAACCAACACCTGCTTTCACTTAGTGTTAGGGGAACAATTGTTAATTAGTTTAAACATGTGATGCTTGATTTAAAAAGTATAAAGCTCCCTTAACCCAAAACCTAATTTTCATTTATTTCGTTTGTTTAGTGTACTAAGTCGTCTTCTGCCTGGTATGTTTGTTCAGTTCTATTCATAAGCATCATACTTGCTTTAGTTTTTAAGTCAATGTATTATCTTTTTTCCGGCAAGGACCCAAATTGTTAACCCAAAATTTCAAGATAAAATCCAAATCAATATGTTAAAAAATATTTTAATCTAAGCACAAAGTAACATCTTAATTAATTATTATTTTAAGTCAATTTAATGGAACAGACATGCAAGTTTTACAGAAGAAAAGAATTATACAAGAGAGAACAAAAATATAAGCATCACAACCAACTGAAAAGGTAATATTTACTACCTTTGTTTCACAATACATACCATTTCGCATTTAAGCCCTATTCACCAACAAACTTTAACAATCTTTATCTCACGATTATGTAAGAAAAAACATAGTCAGTAGGTTCTTGTTAAATTCGTCTCAATGCGAGGATTTCAAATATAAATTTTGTATAATTTTTACTTATACATAATTGAAGATATTAATGTCCAAATAAAAGTGTTAGAGTGCGTGAAAAAGCAAATGGTGCATGTGTTAAATGGTTCAACTCCGCAAATTCGGGCCTCTGAAATCTTAATTTCCAGTTGAACTTCATCCGCAATGCCTTGATAGTTAAGATCCTGGCTCTCCATCTCTATCATCCACCATGTCCGAAGCTCTAACCATGTTGCAGATTCCCTCGCCAAGCAAGGTCTCCAAAGACAATCAGAATTTCTCGCTTGGCTATGAGAATTGAAGAATCTAAGGCCTTCATGGATACTTTACCTACCATTATGTTTTGGCTCTTCTGTATTTTTTGAGCTTGAACTGGTAACTCTCTTGGACTTTTCTGTAAGGTTTCCTGTTGGGCTTTTAACCTTTATATAATGAATGAATGAAACTGAATTATCAAAAATACAAACACCTCCAAAGTGTTATATATTGTCAAATTAGGGTAATTAATTTCCTTAATCTTCAGAAGCTGACAATTTACAGCTTATGTACAAAGTGTGTGAGGGCTTTGGCCCACTATTACAAATATAAACCCAATACATGCACTATACATAATAAACCGAATACCCTCTCCTCCCCCTCAAGTTGGAGCATGCGGATCACAAATGCCCAACTTGCAAAGAAGATACATGAATTATTTCTTACCAAGCGCCTTAGTAAAAATGTCAGCAAGCTACTCAACCGCGGAGACGTCAGAAGGAGCAATAAGACTGGCTTGAATTGCATCACGAACATAGTGACAGCCAACCTCTATGTGTTTCGAAGCTCATGAAACACAGGATTGTGAGCAATGTAAAGTATGTAGCGAATTTACTATCACAAAACATGTGCATAACCTTCGGTTGGTGCACTCCAAGCTCCTCAAGCAAGGTTTTTAGCCATTTCAACTCTGAGGTAACATCAGCCACTGAGCGATACTCAGCCTCGGCGGAAGAACGAAAAACAGTATGTTGTTTCTTGGTCTTCCAAGAGATAGGAGAAGCACCAAGAAACACAAGCCACCCAGTGAGAGAACGCCAAGTGAGAGGACAACTAGCCCAATCCGAGTCACACCAACCGAAAGAGAAAGATCACATGTCGCACTAAGGAGAATACCACGATCGGGACTACCCCTCAAATAGCGGACAACACGAAGGGTCGCATCCCAATGATCTAGACACGGATCTTTGCATGAACCGAGCCAAAATGTGCACCTTATATGCTAAATCAGGGCGAGTGAAGGAGAGATAGATAAGGCAACCCACAAGACGGCGATATGGTTCTGGATCAGGTTGGAAATCACGGGTAACAAGAGCAAGAGCATAATTCTGCTTAATAGGAAAAGCCGCAAGCTTAGCCTCCAAGAGACTTGCCTCAGTAATAATATCCAAAGTGTATTTCCGCTGACACATAAATATACCATCGGAACTACGTGCAACCTCAATGCCAAGAAAATATTTAAGCACACCCTAATCCTTCATATGAAAACAAGAATCCATATAAGCATTAAAAGAGGCAATAGGAGCAGAGTCATTACCCGAAATAATAAAATCATCAACATAGACAAGCATAGAGAGCAGCACAGAACCACTGATCAGAGTAAAGAGTGAGTAACCCGAGTAGGACTGAGAGAAGCCATATGACAAGAGAGAAGTAGCAAGCTTCAAAAACCAACATCGAGAAGCTTGACGAAGGCCATAAAGTAACTTCTTCAATCGACATACTAAGCCAGGCTGTGGAGGAATAAAACCTGGAGGAGGGCGCATAAAGACTTCCTCATCTAAGTCTCCATGAAGGAAGGCATTGTGAACATCCATTTGATGTAACTCCCAATTTTTAGCTGCCGCAATAACTAAGAATGCACGAAAATTGACCATCTTAGCAACGGGAGCAAAGGTTTCATTGTAATCAATACCTTGCATCTGATGATTGCCCAAGATGACAAGACGAGCTTTGAGACGTTAAACAGTCCCATCAGAATGATGTTTAATCTTGTTAACCCATTTTCTCTAAGAGCCTTTTTCCCGGGGGAAAGAGATTCCATGACCCAAGTACCATTATCTTTAAGGAGCACTGATCTCCTTTTGCATAGCCTCCCACCAACCAGGAGTTTTCGTAGCCTTCCGCAAAATTGCGTGGTTCAACAGCCTCACAAACAACTACAAGAAAAATACGGTGGCGCAACGAAAATTTATCACAAGACACAAATGTGCTAAGGGGTCAGGAGTACATGTGGGGTCAGTGGAATCGGGTGAACTAGGTGATGTAATCAATTTCCGGACAAAATGCGTGACAAAATCACGAAGCAACGTAGAACGACGCTTGGCCCTGTGACCACGCCCAAGAGTAATCAAAGGCCTAGAAGATTGGGGAGAAGCAAGGCTGGGCTCAGCAGGCCCAAGAGAGGAGTGGTGTGTGCTCAGTAGGAGACGAAGGGGAGCTGGGATCGGCATCCAGCGAGCGGTTAGCAGGGGTCTCGAGCACACGGCCCACATCAAAAGGCCCGACAGATGAGTGGGACGCGGGCTGTTAAGTCGAAGAGACAATAGGACCAGGTGCTGTAATCCCCCACAATTTTATGAATTTTATAAATATATTTTAATATATATTTATGTATATTTTAGTATTTAAATAATTAAATTCTTAAGTGTTGACTATTTTAAAGTCAAAGGGATTATTTAATATTTTAAATAATCAAAAAAAAATTTTAGTCATACTTCGAAAGTTATTTAATAGCTTAATTATTTTTGAGTTGTAGTATAAAAGATTTTAAAATGGGTTAGAGGAGCCCAACTCAACTCAAGCACCCAATTATTGATTCTAAAAGTCAAAACACAATTCCCTAGGCCCACGAGGGGTTACCTATTTAAATCCAATGTAAACCCAAATTTCCCACAGTAAAAATCACTCACCCTAATTTTCTCCCTCTTTTCCTTCTCTCTCTCTCTTCCCCCACGGTTCCCCTCCCCTTCGATTTTCTTCTCTCTCGTTCGGCTAGCACTCGCCGGCCACCATCGACCATCGCCGCCGTTTAGCATCAGCCGGCGGCAGCCAGCCGCCTCCCCCTCTCGGTGTTGTTCCTCCTTCCTCCCTTCTTCTTGGTTTATTTCTTCCTCCTCTATATTATTTAATGTTAAGTTTATGTTTTAAGGATTGATTTAATATTTTCATGATTAAAGTTTGTAATTTTGATGATTTAAATATAAATTTCAGATGATATGATTTGTATAGCAAAGTAATTAAATTTCAGATTTATTAATTATGTTTAAGTTAGGGTTTTAAGCATCAAAGCATGGATTTTTAAGGTTTTATGAGTTGGAAATTATAGTACTATATTATAGCTTATGAAAATTGAGTACTCTAATGTTTATGATTATTTTAAAGTATGTTTTAAAGGGTTTTAAACATATTATAAGTTGCTGGAATTTTTATTAGTAAGCTTATGATGGAGTTTTAAATGTCAAAGTATGGTTTTTGAGGATTTTTAATGACTAGTATGGTTGTACTATACTAGGAGACATTAATAGTTGGAGTTTTAATGATTAAAAAGGATTTTAAACACTTTTAAAGAGGGTTTAAAATATTTTAAAGTTGCTGGAAATTTATCTGAGTATTGATTATTGGTTGTGTTGGTATTTGGTAGGCGGAGAATTCTCTTTAGGCGACTTCTAAGGTTGATAAAGTGGCCTCTCATATTGTCTACACAAGGTACGTACATACCTATGTGTTAGTAGACTAGTATCATGTCCTAAGATAAGGATTGATGTAGTATCATGTATAGGGAACTTTTTATAGTTCATATGTGGTTTATATTCAAGTGGAATTGCATGTTTTATGCCGTTGTGTGAAGCATGTTGCCTATGTTGGTTATAACATGTTTGTATGGATGATTGATGCAAGCATGTGGGATTGGAAACTTTATTTTATTAATTCACATGAGGGATTAATATTTATATTGTTTATTGGATCATGTTGTTCCCATTGGATTATTTATTACATTTACTTTATGAGGACCGTGGGCCTTATTTGGTAAGTTGGATATTCACCTATGGAAAGGTTGGTTGATGGTTGACTTAGATCAACAAATAAATATTGGTTGGTTATCGAACTAAGTATTGGAATCATTCTTGGATTATTTGAGTTGTTGATCACCTTATCTAATCGTAAGATAAAAATGGAAGTTGTGTATTCATGATATTTATGTTGGAACCTTACTTTGTGAGTCACAACGAGTAAATAATTTATTAATAACTTAAAGTGGAAAGTGAATAGCAATAAGCTTTAGACTTGTGCATGTCTAAAGTGTTGGACTAGTATGAGTTGGAGTACATGGTGGTAGCTCATGGCTTTTCTTGGGACCGGATTGATCACCGTGTCCTATTTTATTTAAATTAGTACCTTGATATCATTGGTCTTGGGAGTACGGAGTCGCGCCCGTACTTCGTCTTCTAAATTGAAGACTGGTTTGGTTTAAACAACTCTTTCCATTGCCTGTTCAATCTAATTATAATTAATCTATTGATTTTGGAGTCTAGTTCAGTGTAGTCAATGTGTTATTTATTATGTCATTATTTATCATTGAGTTAATGTTTATAAGTATCATATTAGGTTTTATACTTTATTTAGTATGTAGTACTCAGCTTTGCTGATTACGTGCTTTTGTGTATGTCAATCATGGTTGTGCCTTATTGATCCTGTGATGACCCATTTGGCGAGCAGTCTCTCAGGATCAATAGAGCATCGACCATTTCAGGTTTGAAGATGATGCATCGTGGGTTCGAGTTTCGTGGAGTGCTTGTGTTTAGCTTTAATACTTTTATAGTTTGTTTTTTTTATTGTGGTTTGAGTAATTGACTTTTGGTTTGGTTTTTGGAGTTGACTTATGGTTGACTAAGTTAGTAAGTTTTCAAAGTTATTTATTTATTTCCACTGCAAAATTCTGAATAAGCCGATACGTTATCACACGGGCGATAATGCTTTGATAATTCTCTAAGTTTTATATTACAAAGGTATTTTGGAAAATAGAGAATTGTCGGGGGTGTTACTGAGTGCGAAGTGGGCTGCCCCTCCCCCCTCCCAATCGTCCAATATGGACTCCAAATCATTCAAAAACACCGAATCAACACTAAAAGGAACATTAGGAGCAGCATCATTATGAGAAACAATATCATCAAAGGGGAATTCGTTTTCATGAAACCTCACATCACAAGATACAAAGAAGACATCCTTCTCCAAATCATACAACTTCCACCCCTTTTTGCCATTAGAATAGCCCATAAAAACACAACAACGACTACGAGTAGGGGTGCTTATCGCACGAGCCGAGCCCGAACTATACTGGGCCGGCTCGGCTCGTATATCGTTTAGCTTGGCTCGTTAGCTCGATGAGCTCAATAAGTGAAGCTCAGCTCGAGCTCGTGAGCTTTTATCAAGGCTCGAGCTCGGCTCGTCGGCTCGAGCTCGATTTGAGACAAATTAAGAATAAACCAACACGACATTAAACCAAACAGAAAATTCATATTCGACATTTGACAGATCTTGTAGAATTATAGACTAAATTCAAAAAGTACCACGAATAAACTTATTTTATTTCATTTTACATGCTAACCAAATGAATTACTTACAAATATATATAAATAATCGACAAACAAGATCTAAAAGGATACAAAAAGAAAAGACATGAATTGTTCAATGTAAAAAATTGTATAAAATGATACGTATAATAACTTTTTCAAGTGGTTTAGCATATAACAACTTTTTAAAGGATTTAATTTATATTAATTCTTTTATATAAAATAATAATCGAGCCTGTTCATGAGCCCTTCGAGCTGAGCTTGGCCTAGTTCGGCTTGGCTCGTTAAGGTCTCGAGCCGAGCCAGAATACGAGCTGAGCTACAACGAGCCGAGATTTGACCGAGCTTTGACCGAGCAGAGCCCGAACTGTTCGCGAACATGCCGAGCTCATTATCACCCCTAACTACGAGGAGTGAACTTAATTCCTTTAGCTTTTTGGTCATGAGAAAAACACAAACAACCAAAAATGCGTAAAACATCAAAATTGGGTTCAATACCATAAAGCACCTCATCTGGAGTACGATTTTGTAATAAACCCGAAGGAGACAGATTAATCAAGTGAACCGCAGTAAAAACACATTCCCCCAAAAAAGTGACAGGAAGGTGAACTTGAAACATCAAAACACGAGCAACATTAAGAATGGTGAAGAATTTCATAAGCATCATCATCAAGGCCAATCAAAAAATGGTGAAGAATTTCATCGTCCCGATCCACAACGACTTTTGCGGCAACATGACACTCACACTTGCCACAAGAACATTTGATGCAAAGGTTTTAGACGATGTAGTTCGTCATAGAGGCCCGTCAAGGTATTAAAATAGTCCTCAATAGTCATAGTTTTGGACTGTTTGCAATCCACAATCGTGGCCCGTAGCTGTTGTAAACTAGGGCCATTAGGTACGCAAAAGCGTTGCCTAAGGTATTCCCACAAACCCTTCGCATCATCATATAAGGGAATGGAGGAAGCAAGTTTAGGATCCAAACTTCGTAAATTCTACGAAAAATCATGGAGTGCAAGGTTTCCTAGTCAAGAAGCTTCTTCGAACCAGCCGATTTTTGAATAGTGTCATCGACTAAACCAAATTTACGTCGAGCTTTAAGGGACAAGGTCATGACCCTCGTCCAAGCCACGTAATTATCACCCTTGAGAATCACGTGAGTGATAAGGTTGCCGGGTTAATCACCATAACCTAAGTAAACCGGAGAGTAAATGTCGGTCTTTACCTCTTCAGTCATCGTGCGGCAGTAAGAACTCACGTTGGTGGTCGGCTGGGCAAGGACGACATAGGGGTGGAAAAAAAATTCTAGGCTGTGTTGTGGCTCTAATACCATATCAAATTTGGATAATTAATTTCCTTAATCTTCACAAGCTGACAATTTACAGCTTATTATATACAAAGTGTTTGAGGGTTTTGGCCCAAAATAAACAATTACAAATATAAACCCAACACATGCATACACTATACATAATAAACCCAATATATATGTAGATTCATGGAAAAAAATGATGCATTCGAGGATAGACAAACTTATCATGGATTAATAAGACATTTACCTCATATTACAATCTTACAGAAACTACCATTAATTACTGCATGTCCGTGTCCTAAACAAACTCTAAATATAGATAATACAGTGTATAGTAAAGAAATTGAGACAACTTATAGAATTATGAATAGCTAAGAAAGTACTTATAAAATTAAAGTGAATTATTAAAATTGTGGTACAAATGCATGTAAATATCTCATTGTTTACACGCTTAGTTGCTAGTAATCTATCTATACTAATATATTAAAAGGCGTGCGTAAACCGGGAGTCGTTGAGTTTTAGTTCAGGTAATCCATGTACAATAAAAAGAAAATTAGAAATTGCATAGTATAGGTTTTGATCCCGTGACCTCAAGTTCATGTACTAAAGTTTTAACCACTAGACCAAGTTGTATTTAGTGTTATCATATCAAAGTACAATATTAATAAATGTAATTTTTTCTTACCCGGGGCATAGCCCGGGCCTAATAACTAGTTTAAACCTAAAACATTCTAAATCTTTCAACAACGTGGCATGTCTGGTGGAGGAGGTAGCATTCTTGATTCTCGCATTTTACCATTTTTTACTATAAATACCATGTTCATGCCCCATGTAGAGTGACGATCCAAGTGACAATGCACAAACCAAACTCCTACATCATTGGCAAAAACACATGATGAATTAAATGATAATATTAGTAAATAATTAATCAATGATTTGCATAAAAAACTAGAGCCCTCTAGAATTAAATATATGTACCTGGATTATTAGCTCTAAATCTTATAGCCGTCCAACCATTATAAGGAATAGCGATTGTGTTTTGATAAGGAGGATCAACCAGATTATAATTCAAAGGGTCTTTATCTTTGTCAAAATTTCCTAACCACGATCCAACGACATAGAAATTATAGCCATGAATGTGCATTGGATGATCGGTTCCAAACAACCACATTAGTCCCTTGAAACACAAGCTCTACGGTTGCATTATAATCCAATACTTTCACCTTTGTCCCTCGCTCCGGCGATTGGAACTCTAATGGCAAAATAGGTGTCGTATAATTGAAGTACAAGGGTGGTTTATCTCGGAAAGTTGGTCATAAATTGACCACTAATCATATGGTAATAACCCTCAAGTATGTCAATGGTAGGATTAACAAAAGATATATTGTTCACACTCGCAGAAAGACGAGTATTATTAGGCCCTTCACATGTATTTCCCACCTCGCACGGGAACGTGTTAATTGACAATGTATAAAATAATCTCCTGCTAATGTTTAAGGGGACTTCGACAGGGTGATCCTTACTCGCTAAACTCCTAAGCGAGTTGGTAAAGCTTATCGACGCATTTAAATCGTTGGTTGCAGGGAGGATTGGCAATAGAGGAGGTGAATTAGGAGTATAATCACCATAATATTGGATAATGCCAGTAGTGGTAGTGTTATCAATAGGTATGCTTGGTGTGCGTTCGTAAACCCTAGCAGCCATGTAGTAATGGTTAGGAAGTTGGTTGGCCTTAAGAAGGATATCTATCGTTTGGCCAGGAGATATAGTAATGTAATTGCTTGTGAATGGCTTTATGTAGCTTCCATCTGACCCAACAACAGTAATTTCATGATTTGCTACTCCAAAAAACATCATATTTTGCATCACCGAATTGATTATTCGAAGTAGATAAGTTTTTCCTTGAACAACCTTGAGCCTGAATGTATCTGCATAATTAATTAGTGTGATTATGTTTTTCCAAAAATAGTAATGAATTTGAAGTAATTGTAGAATGTTTTTAATGACATAAAATTAGCTCAATGCATTTATTAATAATTTGTTCAACAATACTATATAAATTAAAGGGCTATAATGATAATGAATTTGTGATTTATTTTGTATGCATGGAAATTCTTATGCCAATTACCATTATTACAAAACTTCATCCTAAACATTGAATACTCTAATAAATTACACACTTGCATCTATCACTAATGTACGTAAGTTAATAAGTTATGAAACTAGTATCATATAGTCCCTCGGTTTCAAATTATAAGGTACGCACAATGATTCAAATTACTCTCAATTCATGATGATACAAATTATTATAAGAAAATAATATTTTTATAGTATTTTCAAGTACAATCTAATGGTATAATTTGTATTTGTCATATTATAAGATATACTTATAGTCAAAGCAAACATACCCTATATTTTGAAACAGATGGAGCACCCATGTAACTTATTATTAAGAATGGAAAATTAATATTATCAAGCAATTCATTAATCGAGCCCCAAGCAAGGATAATTTTTTAAACATGTGTCTTTTTTCAAGCCTCATTACACAGTTCGAGATCAATTCAGCTAAAATCATTGCAATTTATCGCGCGCTACATATTTTCCATGAGCAGTGATCGAATTCGAAATCACAACATTTTCATTGAGTCGGACACGGCAAATGCGGTATCGATTGAGGTGCAATGAAGACCAACGGGGGCCTTGGAACTTAAATTTTCAGCTCAATTTTATATATAATGCGAGGAAAATTTGGTTGAACATCATCATCAGTCAACAAATGTCGGAGTTGAGATGTGATAGCTGATTCGTTGGCAAAGAAAGGCTTAGTTCGAAGCTCTGAATTCCTAACATGGCTCTAAAATAGGCTCTTTTTGGGTCCCCAGTTCTTTCTCTTTCGTTCATAATGTTATACATTCATAGCTGTTGGATTTCGAAGCCTATGATGTACTACCTCCGTTTTTTATTGTTACGCTTTCCCTTTTTGGCCATTTTTATTTAATTGTTACACTTTCACTTTTTCCTTATATGGTAACATATTACATCAACTTTTTACACTTTTCTACCTCATATACTCCACCACTCATTTTAATAATCCACCCAAAACCTTCCCACCTATCCTCTTTTTCTCTCTCCTACATTATTTTATTGCTTCTTTTACATCTCCTAAAGCCAAATAGTCTTTTTTTGTACTTCTTCTTAGTTTTCGTTGGTTCTCCCTCGAAAGTGAACTGTAACAATTAAATAAAAGCGGAGGGAGTAATACTCAAGCTGTACCAAGCTTTTACTTAATCAACATCCCAAATTTTTTTAAAAAAAAAGTAGTTCCCTTTTCATCAAGTGAAATTTTTCTTCATCAAATATTATTTGATTGCTATCAGTAACAGAAGCCATTGATCTAAATACAGACAAAAACCTTATTTTTATATTCACAAAAAGGAACAAGCCTAGACGTTTACCTTGTTTGGAGCACGGATATAAGTCACCAGGCTGACCATTAATCAAGAAGGAATCAGAAACGTTGGGGTCACCTCCTGTCCCTAGAAATGCATGGTAAAGCGTCTCTATATCGACCTTCCACCATTCTCCTGCATATCATATCATCTTTCTATTAAACAATCTATTATGATAAATAATGATGATAATGATAATGATGAATATCATAATGGTGATCACATTAATATAACCTCTACCCCATACGTTCGATTTTCGTCCATTTAATTCACATCAATTATAATACGCTTTCTGAAATAGCATGGTCCCACCCATTTAATGTTCTTTTTCTTTCTGTTTATGGGAAACCAACAACAATAAAGTAACATTTGATGATAAATAGTAACAATTTTTTTAATATCTAGTAATTTAATAATAAAGTAACATTTAATTATAAATTGTAGTAACAATTTTAAATAAGTATAGTAATTTTCTAAACAAGTCTCAAAGTAATTCATCATTTTTTGTCCAACCCCTGTATCTCCTTTATTTTGACAAGTTTCTATTATTTTATCACCCATTACGACTTTGTAGGTGGTATTGGATGATAATGGAAATATATATAGAAGATCATATGTTTGAAAATGTAGTTTTTTTTGGTTTTGAAGGGATTAAGAATGTAATTTACTTCATGTACATTAACATGCAACTTTTCTTTACTAAACTATATTTAAATCAATTATATATCACCGGCTATCAAACGGGTAATCATTAGAGATGAAGCTAGCTGTCAAATGAATATAATATATATTATATACCTATGATGATGGGGACTTCGGCATGAGGTTTGGGGAAAGGGTAGGTAGATCCGGGCCTAGGATAGATGAGAAAAGCGCCATTTACAGTTGCTCTGGTCCAATCGCTATGTGCATGCCACCAGAGAGTGCCTTCTTCTTGTGCAAGTATTATTTTCTGCCTAAACTTACCTCCTGGTGGAATTGGGCATTGTGTTATATATTCTGGCCCATCATTCCATGGATTTCGAGTCATTGGTGCTCCATGCCTATTGTTGAGTAATAAGAAACATTATTATACTGTGATGCATCATCAACATCATACAAACATGGGCGGATATATCTAGTTAATTATAAGACATTAATCGGGTCATGCGGATCGGGTACGGGTCGGGTCATTACGGATCGGGTCATAATTGGGTCAACTTTGTGTTCGGGTTACGTTCGGGTACAGGTCAATCTCGGGTCCAATAAATTTCGGGTTAGATCGGGTCGGGGTTAGGTCGGATCGGGTTAAATCAGGTTTTTAATCTAGCAAATAAAAAAACACATATAAGACTAATAAAACTAAGTGAAATAACAAATGGGAGGTGGCTAAGTCATATATAGTATCTCATGACAATTTTTTTCCTTAAATTTGTTTAAAAAATAACTAATGTAACAACTTTTCGGGTTGGGTCGGGTTCGGGTCATCATTATCGGGTCAATTTCGAGTCGGGTCACTTTCGGGTCGGGTGGATTCGGGTTCGGGTTATGTTCGGGTCTATTTACTTTCAGGTAGGGTTATTTTCGAGTTTCGGTTCCATTTCGGGTCATTATTTTTGGGTGAAAAACGGGTCTCGTGTCATGTATTTCGGGTCGGGTCAACGGGTACGGGTCTATTTTGCCGGCTATAGACATTATTGCATTATGTATGTTTCAATAATTAATATAAGTCCTATATGCACGTGTTGATGCACAAAAAATATAATTGGAAAAAAAGAGATCAAAAATTTATTTCATCACTAAAGCAATGATATTTTTTAATAATTAAATAGTATTATATTGGAGTATTTTAAAAGGGACGCTAAAATCCTCAAGTGTTCCCTTATAAAATATTTCATGTGTTTCAAAATAGTTGACATACTTGTCTTGACACGCTTGTCAATGCATATTTTTAACCATTAATAACTCTAATTCTTTATAAGTATAACCCCTAATCCCCCTCTAACCCTAATTAACTAACCTAAACTAAACCTAACTCTAACCCTAACCCCTAATCTAATACCCTAACCTTAACCCTAACCCTAGCCACCCACCCACCACCCCACCCCCTTCCACCACCCACTCCTTTCCCCCACCACCCACCCACAACCCTCCCCCCACCCCACCTCTTCCCCGCCGCCGCACCCCCCTCCCCTTCCCCGCTCGCGCGCTCCCCTCCCCTTCCCCCCGCAGTCGTGTAGCCCTCCCCCCCCCCGCAAGAACGCCCGACCCTCTCCCCTCCCCTTCCCCGCCGTCAACCCCCTCCTCCTCAGAACGCCAGCCCACCCTCCCTCCCCTTTCCCCGAAATGAAAAAAATTAATTGACTGTAGGGGTTTCGGGGGTGCGCGAAGGGAAGGGGACGGGAGGGGGTTGCGCGACGTCTTGGGGGAAGGGGAGGGGAGGGGGTTGGGCGGCTTTGGGAAGGGAAGGGAGGGGAGGGCCAACGGACCGCAAGTGGGAAGGGGAGGGGAGGGTGGCGCGCGGCATGGAAGGGGATGGGAGGGGGGCCGCAGTGGACGGTGGAGGGGGCCGGGTGGTGGGGCAGTGAGTGGCTGGGGGTAGGGGTGGGGGAGGGGACGGGTGGTGGGGCGGTGGGTGGCTAGGGGGTAAGGGTGGGGGTTGGGTGGTGGGTTGGATTAGGGTTAGGATTAGGATTAGGATTAGGATTAGGGTATTAGATTAAGGGGTTAAAGTTAAGGTTTGACTTAGGTTTAGGTTAGTTAATTAGGGTTAGGGGGGATTAGGGCATAATGACTAACGGAAGTCTAACACCGTTAGTCATAAGGGCAAGTTGATGTATTTTTTAAAACGTCAAGGGTATATGGTGAATTTGGAAACTCGAAAGGGTATATAGTTGCAAAAAAAAATTTGTCAGAGGTATACGGTGAAAAAATCATATATTAAATTATACTTTGAAATGAATATAGTAACAGTTAGTCATATTGGTTAGAATCAGCGATCAAATATCTATAAGTCCTGTAAAAAAAAATAAAAAAATATCTATAAGTGGAACCCAAAAGGTCATTATGCCAGATAATTATGTGGAGATGGAGGATATATATTACATAATTGTTGGAAATGCAATGATCGTACCAAAGGGAAATTAATAGATGCGATTAGATTTGATCCGAAGGCTTGACTCTTAAGCATTGGTTTATAAGATATGCAAAAAAAAGCACATTTTTTAATTAGATAAACACAGGAAAAACTAAAGAAGAATTTAACCCCACTATAGCAATCTTTTTTTTGATACGGATCCGTTAGTTTAATCGAACCAAAACATTTTCAATATAGATGCCAAAAAAAAAAAATTTGACTATGTTTTTTTTAGATTAGAAAGAAGTAGAGCTAAAAGAAAATGATACCAGTGGATGGTGACATTGTAATTGCCTCTGTTGATGACATCGACGATAAATGTATCCCCTCTATGAACACGTATCGTTGGCCCCGGAAATTGCCCATTCGCCGTTAAAATCTTCTTCGTGCTACACAATCTTGTGTATTTTGCTTCCTTTAGCTGCAGTCATTATAATATCAAATTTCTAATTAGTTTCGATTATTTTCATGTAATTCTATCCATGAAGGGTTTGTATTATTAGTAAAGTAGTAAATTAAGGCGTGTTCACCCATATCTTTTGAGGTAGATTTTAGTGTTTGAACTAAGTCAAAACTCTAATAATGGTGAAAACTTGTGTTTGGTGAAGTAGTGTTTGGAGTAGCTTTTGGTATTGGAATTAGTGTTTTGGAAAAATTATAAAAATTAGCTTTTAGGGTAGAGGTAGCTTTTGGAGTAGCTTTTGAAGAATGAATATAATTTATTTTTGTTATTTATTTCAACTAACAACTAGTTTTACCGAACTTTGATTATCACAAAAGCTATTTTCACAGTCAAACTCTAACAGAGTAATAGCTAATATCTCACAGCTGAGAGCAAGTACAACAACTAAAAGCTACTTCTACCGCAACAGCAACTTTTTCCGAATAGGCACTAAACAATTAAGATTTGATTGTAACTCTTAGTTACCACACTGCATTATTACTATATACTCCCTCTAGCTACTCTTATTTAGTCGTGGTTCCACTTTGACTTTTGAACTATCCTTAAAGGCCACTTCCACCTTATCTTTCTACTAATATAAAAAACAAGAAAAGTTATCATGTTATTGGACCTTTCTCAAAGAACAAGTTCGTTGATCTCAATATTTTATAAATTTTAGAGATACTAACGGTCAAAATTTCGTATCGACAAGTTTGAAAATAAAAATGGAATAATTAGATTGTGTGTTTGATTCTCATAAAAGAGAGTGGTGAGGGGGGTCGGGTAGGTTGTATTTATATGCGTTGTAAGAGGGCATCAAAGTAATGTATATATTACCAAATAATATTTGAAAATAAGAATCCCAAATTAAATTCATTCTAATTAAAAAAATATGTGGCCAAAACTGCGAACGTTCTCAATTTCTCATGCAAAAAATAAATAAGCGAATGATTTATTAACCATGTAAATGATGATCCTTGTGAGAGAGATAAAAGAGTATATATAGATGCTTTACTAGTTAGGCAATGACCAAAGCTAATATTGATGCATTTCCTTATTTGCGAGTCCTTGATTGACTATACATAATGTAATATATATTCTGTGGAAAAGGAATGAAAGAGATAACACAAACTAAACCTAAACCTTTTTGACATGGTACTAGAGCCAGCGTGACATAAAGGTCACGGGTTCAAATCTCATCCAGCCCTCCATTCTAAGTGGAATATTTAGAGTCAGATATGAGGGAGACATGTGCTGCATCAACACTGCAAGCCCAATAGGCTCATGTGTGAACGGGCTTGATAGAGTATAATACTATTATTGAAAATCCAACCATCAGCTTTAACTGATGGTTTATACTCTATCAGTTATGAATTTCTACGTGGATATATATAAATATTAAAACATAAGACATATGTACAGTATAAATGCTATTAACTCAAAGCTACTCTCTAAGTATACTCTTATGGTATTCCGTCCTCTACCTTCCTTTGGGGAGGTCCTGAGTTAGTTCGATCCCATGCAAGAGCATTTTAGCTCTTGGGAGAGTAAAAATGGGTTTGGTAGTGTTAGACTTGCAACATAACTTTATGGTAATGAATGTCTACTTCATGATGTTGCTGTTGGGACATGGGGGTAAGAGAAAAATTAGAAAAATGATATGCAAATTAAAAACAGACCTCAAAACGGTAGTGTTTCAAAGCAAGGGACTGATGGTAGCCATGAAAGAACAAGATACAGAATATGACAATTTTGAAACTGGAAAACTTCATTTCTACGAAAATTTTCCTAAACAAAACTTGCTTAATTTTATATTTGATACTTTACGGATTATGATGTGCTAGAGAGCTTGAGGCTCTATATATATAGCCATATATATGCATGCAACCAACGAGGATACTTAACAAATGAAGTTTGAACTTCAACGCTACACGAAATCGTGTAGATAAACCAATGACAATTATTAGATGTTTAAGTTAACTATCTGCTGGCAAAAGAAAAGAAACGTTTTGTTTCTTCTTTTTTTCTTAAGAAAAACAACATTTATCCTTCTCCTCGGGCCCATTTATCTCGGAGGAGACTTTTTTGCTTTTAATAAGAAATATAAATCTATACAGGATTTAAATCCATGTAATTCATATACAATTAAAAAAAATTAGAAAATACTTTGTATAAGATTTGATCTCCTGACATCAACCTCATATATTAAAGTCTTAACCACTAAACCAAGTCATATTTAGTGTTATCATTTTAAAGTAAAATATTAATAAATGAAAAATGTCATTACGCGGGACGTAGCCCAGGCCTAAAAATTAGTTTCATTAATTGAAAGTCGTACGTCATCTACAATTGACATAAAAGAAAACAAAACACTACTTAACTTGATTAGATAAAGTTTCTCTACCATATAACTATGATTATAATGAACCACAACTGAAAATACAGTATAGTCCTGGTTTGTTCGCTGAATTATGCAGCCTTATATGATAGTCTATCATTTTGACATAGTTTTGGGAAGAAATCTCTTTATTGAATCATGTAGGTAGTGTACGACAATACAATACTAAAATGTAGAGCAAATCATCAATGAATTGTACCTTTGCAACAAATCAGATCAACCAAACTTTAAACTCCATAAAACTCAAAACTCACACTAGGGGAGACAAAGAACCTAATAATTAGGTAAAATAAATTCTCCAACAGTAAGAGAAAGGATGATTATTATTAATAAAAATTAAACAAACTATACAAGTGTATAAAAGTAGAAATTGGAGTTATCACCATCCAAGAGGATGGTCAATTGGTGATAGTTCCAAATTGACTAAAAAAATGGGATTTTTTAGAAAGAGAAAGAGAAAGAGAAAGAGAAAGAAAAAGAAAGAGAAAGAGAAAGAGAAAGAGAAAGAGGCGGCTAAACAGATAATTGACAGGTTATAATTGACAGGCAGGCTTGGGAGAGAAGTGCCGTAAGTACGTAAATGTTGGATTGGCAATGCACAAAGTCAAGTTTTAGACTTTGCAATCCCCGCCCCTAGTAATTTTTTGTGGGTCAAACTAATAATATGCTATTGTAACATTTACGTACTTGCCACACTTTGGTAAACGGTAATGATAATAAAAGTCGTGTAATATCGTAAGGCCCCATTCTTTTAAAATAAGGGAATCTGAACTGAACTGAACTGAACTGAATTAAATTGAGAGAAACTAAAATGCAGATAGTAACTGAACTGAACTGAATTTAACTGAACTAAAAATAAGTCCAAAAAAATAGGGCCTAACTTTGTAAGGAAAATTATACAAGTCAATGTTCATTGTAAACTGACTCCACTCAGATACTCATTCCGTTTCTTTTTGTTCTTCCTATTAAAAATCGGGAAAAATCAAGGAGCACATTATGTGGGAATAAATCTTGGTATATATGTAATATTTTACGTTACTTTATGCTTTTTGATAAAGTAAGAGAGATAAAATGTAGTAAATTTGATAATTGGGAAAATAAAAATTTCATATAAGCCCACTTTTACAACAAAAAGAATGAAAAGTGCAGTAATTAGTAACTTCAATGCGGGCATTATAGGAAAACGAAAACACTCAAATAGAAAAGGTTTAAAGTAGGAAGAACAAAAATAAATGGAGGGAGTATGAAATATCACTACTACTATTCTTTGCAACTAAAAAAACAAAGAATAGTTGTGAAACTTCATACTACCAAGGATGTCTTGGCCTAGTGGTTAAGATTGAAGTGCTGTGAACGATAGGTCACAGGTTCGAATCCCCCCTCCCTTTCTTTGTAATTTGTACTGCCTTCGTGGCTCATATGGATAAAAAAAACTATTCTTTGCAACTTATTACCATTTTAAAAGTGTATGCTATGAAACTACCACTTATTATTATTAAAGTAATTTATGTTAATATTAATTATAAATTATTGGAAAATTTGACTACAATAATCTCAGTCATTGGCATTCCACTATCAAATAATTCCGGAGTCGTTTTGCTAAAACTCGAGTAGTTTTTTAAAAATGACTTGTAAACTTTATTACGACCGTCCCACATTGGTTGCCCACCAGTTTTGAATTATTTCATAATATAATCTCAAGTATGCTATGTTTTTCCCAAAATGCTCCATGGCCTGAAATAACCTGTCTAATAAGTCATTTGAACTATGTAGCACATTTTTTTTTTGAAGTGAAAATTCATTCATTAATATAAAGTCATACGACACCTACAATAGAAGTCAGAAACTGAAAAATACACATCAAATTGAAAGAAACTTAATTCTAATATGGCAAAACCACGATCATTGAGCAGAAATAACCATTTTAAATACCCTCTTTCACATCGTTGTCTGATGATGCAGCCTTCTACGAGGGGGGTCTAACGATCTGATGTAGTTTTGATGTAGAACTAGAGTTGATTCAACCGATTGTACGTGAAGTACTGACCGCCGTTGCAATCCCGTACAAAATCCTATCAACAAATCAACCTTCAACTGGAGCCAGGGTCCAAACCCCGCTAACACACAAAGAAACCAAACTAATAGACCCACCGTGAAGGGGTGACTACAAAAACCATAGAGGAGACTAAAGCCATCACACAGATGGGACTTATTAAAAACTGCAAAAAAACGAAAAAAACATGAAAATAAACTAGAACGCAAAAAGGAGAGAAGAGAGGGACTGCCATGGAAAAACATCCACGCGCCCTCCTAGGTTTTTTGAAAAGAGGAGAGAGAGAGAGAGGAGAGGATAGGATAGCAGTAGGGTTTTTTAATAAAGCACATTGTGATTTACTATTATTTTTAATTATTATTTGAGCTTCTTTTCTTCCATCTCCCCACCCTCTAAGCTCCTTTTTCCCACCGCCAGGAAGCATCTCCCTTGCCATCGTGCCTCCTCTTTCGACGACCAAATCACTACCCGTCAACAATTAACATAACTCACGTTTTTGATAATGGGCTCAATGTTTTTGAGAATTTGACATAAATCTACAAAATTATTTGCCTCCAAACTATTAACTGACAGAAGATAAGAAAACCAAACCAAAACCATTTTTTAAGAGTAAATAGAGCTCTAAAATTACATAAATTTCATCTTGTTCCTGTGTTTTTTTTCGTTCCTAGTTCTGTTTCTCAGGTTCCAACTTTTTAGTAAGATGGAACCAAAATCAGCGCAAGGTCTATTCACCTGCTAAATAAGTTCATTTCGCTACTTAATTAGGAATTAGCTTATTAGTTTAGTACTTAATTGTTGAATTCATAAAATTTAGTAGGTGGTGGCCGGTAAATGAGAGGGAGGTGGCATGTTGGACTTGGCTGGGTAATGGCGAGAGAAAAATTAGGTGGTTAGCGGCTAGCAGGTTAGGTTGGTTGGACAGAGATGGTGGTTGCATGTTGTTTATTACAATTATTGGGTCTGCTTTCGTGGCCGATGAAAGAGTGTCAATGGCTATATATGGCTGGAGGTGGTGGCAGTAAGTTCGGTCCGTCGGAATGATAGGTTGGAGGGTTGAAACTAAGCCTTTTGGATGGCAGTGGGTGGTGGGTGCTTAAGGGTAATGTTGTTTTATTTTTCTAAATGCAAAAATTACCCGTTTAATAAGTTCTGGGTGACTCGGTAGCAATTGGGAAAGACATAATATAGTTGTGATTATTTTGGAACAACTTACAATTGGGATTATTAATAGTGGAACGCCAGTAGTTCGAATTATTGTAGTCAATATTTCCTTAAAAGATGATGTGTGAAAGTTATTGAAATTAGGGTTTTTTGTGGGGAAGGACCAAATAAAAGAGACTTTTTGTGGGGAAACACCACTTAAATTTTTTTTTGGCGGGAAGGACCAATTAAATTACTTCCGGTGGCAACTAAACACCAGTTTATGAATTTCCGACTCATTTGTCAACATTCCGGTGTTGACTTTCTTTTCCCTCCAAAACATCGTATTTTTTTTCTTTTCTCTCATGCTACCCTAAGTCCTCTCACCTACCAATTCTTCTTCCCATTTACTTCTTCCCATTTACTTCTTCCCAACCATCCAAATTCACCCTTTTCCATTTTCGAATCTTCAACCCTTCTCTCTCCTCTGGCATTTCTTCTCTCTCCCCTGTCAAAGATCGTCCTTTCAATTTTGAGGACCACACAATCCAGCGAAGAGGGGGAATCTTCTTGTAGAAGACCACGAGAAAGGTGCAGTCTTTTGGAGAAAAGGAAGGCTCAAAGGAAAACGCATTAAAGTGAATGTGAGTTAATCAAAACCCTCTTTTTTAAGCCTATATATATTGAGTCAGCAGAATATTGTTTGAATTTTATTTTTTGTGCATATTTGTAGATGTGTGTGGTTGTGAGCTGTAAAGCTTCAATTTTGGACTGGTTAGGTTAAAATAAGATGGTAATTACGTTTTACAAAGCCAATTTGTTAAGATCTTTTGACTGTGGGTTTAGTTGTTTTTGTAATTTAATTGGCACTTGCAAAAAGTAATTTATGTTGTTTATTATGTTTTCTTGTTAACAGTGGCAATTGTGGAGTACAATGACATTAATTAATTTGAAACTTCATCATGGTGGAAAATGGGAAACTAAAAAAATGACTACACACTACAGTGGAGGGGGAATTTATATGGAACCAATTGTAGAAGAATTCTGTTACTTCACTATCACTGACATAATAAAGGATAGATTAGGGTATTATGATGTTGGAGAAATATATTTTAAGAGGCGTGGGCTTAGTTTACATAATGGTAGGAAACGTTTCAAGGATGATTCTGTTATTAGTGAAATAATAGCCACAAAGGATGAAAACAACTTTATCACTTTGTATGTGCTACATAGACAGCAGGGGGTAGGGCTAAGTACTCATGGGCCTTGCTCAACTGGGCCACTGACAAACCCTAGGAAGCCTAAGCTACCTATAAGAAGAAGAGAGCAGTTAGAAAGGGAGTCTGAGAGGGAAGACAGTGAGGAGGGAAGTAGGAGTGAGGAAGCAGATCTTGAGAATGAGGATGATGATGATGAGCCTTCAGATGATGATCTGGATGACTCTGATGTTGTTTTGAGTGAAGGAGACTTTGAAGATCAAGAGGATGATGATATTTTTGCAGAGTTTGTAGATGAGGATATTGATGAGGGCATTGATGAAGGTGTGATTGGGAGTAATTTTAGAGAGGATTTGGAGGTGAATCTGCCACCAGAAGATGATCTTGTAGAAGATTCAGATGAGTGTGGTAGTGATGTGGATTCTGATGATGAATCACCTGTGTATCCTATTTTCAATCCAGCCACTGATTTCAAGAAGCCTATTGAGCTAAGTGTCGGATTGAAATTTCCTTCCAATGATGTTTTTAGAAAGGATTTAAGACATCATGCCATAGAAAACAAATATGATTTCTATTACTTGCATAACAACCACTCTAGGGTACAAGTTTACTGCAAAAACAGGTGTGAGTGTGAGTGGAAGGCAGGGAGAAGAGTGAAGTGTAGCTGCAGAAGTGAATTTAAGTGTCCATTTAGGGTTTATGCAGCAAAAGTGAAATTAGAGGAGACTTTTCAGTTGAAGAGTATGAATTTAACCCACTGTTGTCAAAGAAGAAGGGCGGAAGTGTCCACAAACCCCAAATGCACTTCTGAGTATCTAGCAGAGAGATATATTGATGAGTGGAGGGATGACTGTAAGTACAGCATGAAGCAACTTAGGAGGAAGGTGATGAGAGAATTAGGAGTGGAAATAGGATACTATAAAGCATACTACACAAAGCTTAGGGCATTGCAGATGATCCATGGATCTGCCACTGATGAGTATCAGGCTGTTTGGGATTATGCAGCTGCAGTAAAGAAATACAACCCAGGGTCCAGTGCTTATGTTGTGGTGAGTGAAATTGAAAGGTCTCCACCCCTTTTCCAAAGGTTGTATGTGTGTTTACAACCCTGTAAAGAAGGATTTATAGCAGGTTGTAGGCCAATTTTAGGAGTGGATGGAACTCATTTGAGGGGACCTTATCCAGGGGTTTGTTTGGTTGGAGTAGGAAAGGATGGCAACAACAACCTATACCCAGTGACCTATGCAGTGGTTGAAGCTGAAAATAAAGACAGTTGGGCATGGTTTTCGGAGTCTTCGACCAAAGACTTGGGTTCTCGTGGTTGATTCTATAACCGGGTGCATGAAAATGATGATGAGGATGAGGCACTACAACTTACAAGGCCAAATATCACCTACATGAGTGATAGGCAGAAGGTTAGCCATTCTTTGTTGTTTTAAAATTATGTGCTCAACATGTGTATTAATTAATTTGTGCATGAACTAACTGTTATGCTATATTATCAGGGGCTTTTGGATGCTTTTGCTAAGGTGGTACCTAATGCAGAAATTAGGTATTGTTGCAGACATATATGGGCTAATTTAAAATTAGCCTTTCCTGGTCAAGCATACAAGGATTGCTTTTGGAAGGCAGCTAGGGCAACAACCAAGGTAAGGTTGTTTTCATATTGTTCACTATAACCTGTCTCCTCCAATTATGTTTGTTTTGATTGTCTATGTTATTATATCCATGTATTAGGATGCATTTGAATCAAACATGGAGTCCATAAGGCTGTTAAGTTGCAAAGCTCATGCATATCTAGCCAACATCCCCCCATGTAGATGGAGTAGGCATGCATTTAGCACCAAATCAAGGTCAGTCATGGTGTTAAACAATTGTTGTGAAAGCTTCAATGCTGTGATCAGAGAAGCAAGGGAAAAACCTATACTAAGCATGCTAGAGTGGAATAGGAGGTACTTAATGAGGAGGATGCTATCAAAGAGGCAGGGGTTGGAGGGGTATAAGAGGAGGATCATGCCCTCTGTTGTGAATCAAATGGAGATTGCAGCAGGTAAGTCTAGGAATTGCATTGAGCTTCAATGCTCTGTGGATGAGTTTGAGGTGGAGTATTTAGGTTATAGGCAAATTGTGAATCTCAAGGACAGAACTTGTGGATGCTACAAATGGGATTTAACTGGAATCCCATGTTGTCATGCAATGAGGTGTATTGCATCTGTGAGGGGTGACCCTGATGAGTATGTGGATGCCTATTACACTAAAGAGTACTTTGAGAGGGCATATGCACCTGTGTGGCATGGGATGCCAGGTAGGCAGCAATGGGAGAAAACCACCCACCCACAACCACTGCCTCCTCCTTTTAAAGTCATGCCAGGGAGACCTTCAAAGAAGAAAAGGGTGAAGGAAGTTGGTGAGGGGGAAGAGGTTCCAAACAGGTTTGTTGTGAGGCCTAGGAAGTCAAATCAGTGCAGCAGGTGTGGTGATTATGGCCACAATATGAGAAAATGTCAAAACAATCCATTGCCCCCACAAATGAGAGAAGTTGAACCAAAGAAAAGAGGAAGGCCAGCTAAAGGTCCAACAACTGTGAGGGGAACAGGAAAAAAGAAGAAGAAGCAAGGGCCTACTGCTGCCCCTAATGCACCCACCAATGCTACAGGTGCACCTACTGCTGCTACAGGTGCACCTACTGAACCTACTGCTGGCCCTACTGAACCTACTACTGCCCCTACTGAAACTACTGCTGCCCCTACTGAACCTACTGCTGCTACCAGGGGTGCACCTACTTCTACACCTAGTTCACAGCTCTCAACATCCCAACCACAACCAAGGAAGCAAACAAGGAAGAAGAGAAGGTTGGTGGCCCTAAGAGACTTGGAGAATGCAACATTGGACTCCCAAGAACAAGTGAGCCAGACCCTGAATTACTCACAAACAAATTCAGATGGCAACTGATGGATGATCATTTTTTTTGCTGAACATTTAGGCTGTATTTTTTGCTTTTTGCTACACCAAAGTCCACATGTTTTGTGGTGATGAATTGATTATTAAGTCCACTTTTAAAATTGTGGCATTTTGTTTTTTGCTTTTGCTTAACATCAAATTATGAAGCACTCTTGTTATTGTGACTGTTTTTTGTGGCAATATATTTGCAATTTCAAGCTTATCAGTGCAACCAATTCATTGTGACTGTTTTTTTTGTGCTAATATTTGTTCAAATTCAAGCTATTAGTGCAACCATTTAAAAACAACCAAAGTAGGGATTCTCATTCATTGAATCACAAAACAATACATTACATCACACCCCTAATCTAAGTCCCTTAATTTAACTCCACATTACATTACATCACACCCCTAATCATGCTTACAACAATTTCACACATATAATGCTTACAATAGCAGATATACAAACTACAACAACCAATTGAAAACCATCAAAGTGCTTCACATTTGATGGGAGGCTCACTTTTTTTGCCTTCAACTTCACCTTATCCAATTAATGAGCAAGGTTCAATTTTTCCTCCTTCACCATAGCCAATTCTTTCTTTAGATTTTTCACATCATTGGGCAGGGTCTTCTTCTCCATCACAAGATCATTTATTACATTTCTTTGCCAATCAGTGCTGCCATCATCCAACCAACAAAACATACTACATCCCCTACTCCCAGTTTCGGGATTGTAGAACTTGCAACCAACAAACATGCTACCTGGATTATCTTTTGTCCAAGACCTAACCTTTGCAACAGGGACGCCACAACCACATATTGTTGGAATTCGCGTGCTTGAAGATGACCCCCTTGACATTATCAAAATCCCTAATTCAATTCCGCAAAAAAGAAACCCTAAATTAAAAAAAACTCAATCCTGCAAAAAAAAACCCTAAATTACACAAACTTCACAAAATAAAGTGAAAGGAAGAAATTCATTTAAGTATAAAGAAATTTGGAACTAACCTTGGTGAGAAATTGTTGGATTTGGTTGAGTGAAGTGCGGTTGAGGACAAATCGCCTTCAATTAATTTGGGGAAATTGGGGGAAATTGGGATTTAAATAGTAGGAAAGGGAGGTAGCATGAGAGAAAAGAAAAAGAAACGATGTTTTGGAGGGAAAAGAAAGTCAACACCGGAATGTTGACAAATGAGCCGAAAATTCATAAACTGGTGTTTAGTTGCCACCGGAAGTAATTTAATTGGTCCTTCCCGCCAAAAAAAATTTTAAGTGGTGTTTCCCCACAAAAAGTCTCTTTTATTTGGTCCTTCCCCACAAAAAACCCTTTTTTAATTGACACTTTAACTTTACGAGTGCATTTATTTATTGAGTGACTGCAGCCTCCCTGCCTCCTCTCCCCCCCTCCCCCGACCGATCCCCATCCAGCCAATGCCTTTGTGGTGAAGGAGAGGGGAGAAGGAAATTTCTAAAAGAATTGTTTTTGAAAAAACCTTTACAATTGGAAGAAGGGAGGGAAATGATGAAAGGGAAAAATAAATCGTTGGAGATAATTAAGAAGTTATAGTAAGTGGTACTTGCTTCATAGTATGTAAATTGGTCTATTGGACTTCCTAGTGCAACTTTTAATAATGGGCTAATAATTTTTTTTCATTTCCTATCCATTAATATAATATTGCAGTTACTCATGTCCTCTTTGTTTCAAGCCCTTGACTAGAACATAATTGTATGATTATGTTGTTCATTGAATTATTGTTGTTGAAGCTGCTGTATTTTCTCTTAAACAGTAATTGGAGTGGAATTAAGAATCCAATAATCAATGAATATAATGATAGGACAAATAAATAATTTTTTAATATTTATTATAATCATGGAAATTTAAGAAATTTATATTACAAAGATCAATTCACGTTTTATTTTGTCTTTTTAATTAATAACTACAATTATTAATTTCATTTTTAGGTAGTCAAAAGAGATTTATCATATGTACAAATGCTCCTTATTTTCACCCGAAAAAACATACTTCCTCCGTTCCAAAATAAGTGAAACACTTGTCTCAAAAAGCTCTCACATAAATGAGAGAAGTGTTTCACTTATTTTGGAACGGAGGAAGTATGTTTTTTTGCATAATTACCATAATTAGAAATTATTCTAAAACGAGAAGATATAAATCTACTTGTTGTGATTAACTTCCTTAAATTGTTGTCCATTTTGCGGAAATTTAGCAATTATATTCGGCTACAACGACCTGTAGGTCACGGCGGCTTGGAAAGTAATCACATATTCGACCGCTGCCAGTGATATAGCCCCATAATCCTCCCCCACTAGGAGACTAACCTTGCATTGATTATCCACACGATCAGCATGCGGTCGCAGAGTTGCTCTGATATCATTTGTAACACCCGGTCCATACAGAGTCGAGTCTATCGTCACCAATGCGCATCTAAGGCCAACAACTATCATCAATAACCAACACAAGTTATTCCGGCGCATTTTGCCGTCACTCATGCGCACCACGAGAAACTTCCCAGGAGGTCACCCACCCCTAGACTACTCCCAACCAAGCACGCTTAACTATGGGGTAACTCATGAAATGAGGTTCCAAAAAGAAAATGCATCTTATTGGAATGAATAGCGTGATAAATCCCTTTAAGGGAATCATGAAGGGTATTACATATTTTGCTGAATATAACTTAATTCTGCTCAGCTTAACTTATCGTTGCTGATCTCGTCTTTTTCTGACTGAACTTAATTTGTTTTTGTTGAACTTAACATATTTTTGTTAAGTAAATTTTTTTATGTATTTTCAATTATTAATCTTATTTTCTTTTACCTTAACTTAATTTTGCTGAACTTAGCTTATTTTTACTGAATTTAAATGATTTTAGCTGATTAATCTTACTGAACTTATCTTTGCTGAATTTAATTATTTTTGCTGAACTTAGTTTAATAAGTTGAGGAGATCAGAGTCTTAATCACCTACCTCATGATATCACCTTCATTTTCACACCACTTAAACTTTTTTAACATACATCATAATACCATGAAGAGCAACATATATATCATTCATAGTAGCAAGACACATATAGACGTCAACTACGAAGTAAATAATAAAATTGGTTAATAAAGGGTAATTACCTTCTAATTTTGTGATATAATAGTCCATAATGTATTGTTTATCATAAAATACTATTAAGCCCGACCATTTTTTACTATTCCGAAATCTTGACTATTATATATCAAGATTGGTTTTATTTTCGCTATTCCCTTCCTTGCCTAATGATATTAGTTGCATTTAAACTTTCCATGTGTAGGCGAGTTTTTATTCGTCTATGTGGTGTGAGCGCGTATTTGACCATCTCATTGAAGGGTTTTATGTATTAAAAAACGTTTTCGAAGTCGCCAACATGTCTTTAAAAGAAGAGTCATAAACCTAATTGGATATTTGAGAAACTTTGAGACAACTTTGGGACTTATCGAATTTAGATTTCCCCGTCATGACTTCATTAATGGTCATGAACCAAAAATTGAGTTCGGGGGTGATAGAACGAGTATGATAAGGAATCACGTTCGCCCATTGCTGACCTCTACTTAACACAATTCATAGCAACTTTTATGCAAAAGAACAACCAAACAATATTTTCAAATACCCTAAAAAAATATTAGTCAAGGTTAGTTCATTAAACACATAAAAGACAACTCGTTTAGTGGTATGCTGTTAAGCAATCGAATTTACTTGGTTCCTAATCCAATTGTCCAATTATCTTATTAAGCGTTAGAACAATTCTTTAGGTCTTGATTTAGTAATAATAACATGATGGTGATGAAAGCATAAACATGGCAATCATGAAAATTATATATAAGAATAGAAAAGGAGTAGAGATTAGGAATGTACAAAGAACGAGTTTTAACTTGAAGATCTACATCATGAAAAGATGGCTAGTAACTTGAAGTAAATACATAAGAAAAGAAAGATTAAGGACCCTTATAAATATACCGGTGTGGCTTGGGTATCAGAGAATAACGAAGACTTGTAGAAGATCGAACAAGGTATGAGTATATAAATGTGTTTAGGTCTTTGTATGATGAGAGTATGAGAGTGTTAAATGCCTTGAGAGATCGTAAGTAAGCGTGAAAACGTGTGAATAAGATACGGAAAACCTTGCCTATTTATAGGAAAACTTTTTAAAAAAAAGATAAGAAAAAACACTGCGCCGCCAGCACAAACTATGCGTCCCGCGCATGGCTGTGCACTCAGCGCACACACTGTGCGTTTTTCAATTTTGTATACGACATAGTGATAAGAGGTTTTTAGTGTGTCGTTAAGGCACCAAAAATCACTTTTCAAACAATATTTATAACACCTAACAAGCAATTACTAAGAATGTAGTAAAGGCAAGTCAAGGGTCGATCCACAGGGAAATTGGGATTAATCAAAGTCTAACAAGCTTTAATTTCCTAATTGAAGGGTATTTGGGGGTTTGAGAATGTTTTGTGACAACTATAAATTAACTAAAATCAGATGAAATAGCAAATAAAATATGAGAATTAGATAACGATTATAAAACACTAGAGTCCAGGCTACTAGTATGAATCAAAGCGGAACAACGATCATTAATGCAATTGTGATTCAAAGGCGAAAAATTATGCAAGGATTAGTTTTCCACTAAAATAATTAAGTCCTCTTTCGAATGGTCCTAAAAAATAATCGCTTAATCAATCAACTAAATCCTCTCTCGAATGATCTTTAGTTAATCGATCAAGATATTCAGTAAGCATGGAAAACCCCCTAATGAAAGGATCCCCTTAATTTCTACCCAATATCTTGGCCTAGAAATTAAGTTGATTCTTGGGGATGATAAATGAATTCAAAATTCAATTAAGAATAATTGTAATCAAAATACCAAAGCATAAATGTGATCAATATCTATCCTAAGGCCTCAAAACACCAAGATCAATACATAATCATCATTAAATCATCGCAATTACATTAAAAATCAAATGAAACCCTAATTCATACTTTCACCCAAACTCTAGATAGGAGGCTACTCACTAATCATGGAATCTAAGCACAAAATCTAAAATTTATAACTAATCTAGGGCTAAACATGATTAATGGATGATTAATAGAATAGAAATAAGCAATTATGAAACTATAATATAAGAGATCTATAACTATGGAAGAAGAGAGAATAACAATGAGAATAATGAATAAAAACTGAAAACTTGTAATTAAATTAATCAAAGGTACCTTAAATTTATAGAAATCAACAAACTTCTAATCTAGAAATCCGAAATCAAAAAGCTTCAATGTGTATCTCTCTAGGAGGAACCCTAAATATCTCTCTAATCAACTCTAGGAATAAAGCATAGTTTGAAAATAAAACTTAATTAGTGTTTCAATTGGGCACGAGGCGTTACAAAATTTTCCCAGAACATAAATAGTGTGGGCGCACCAAACCTACTGTTTTTTTTTCTTATGCAACTTCCGTCAAAAGGTGCGGGCGCACCTAAGAAACAGGTGCGGGCGCACCTATGGTTCCACTCTGGTCGGACAGTTCAACTTAAAATGAGCACAACTCCTTCGTTTTAGATCCAAATCAAGCTTATGACCAGTCATTGAAAAGTCATCGAAATGAGCTTTCACCCCCAACTAGAATTACCTTCATCCGATTTGTGGTTTGGAAGTTGTGTTCATTTGAAGTCCCCATACGAGATTTTATTGTGTCATGTGTTCCTTTGTGCGTGGGACATGGGGAATGGTGTGAACGCATCATTTCTCAACTAAGGATCTATTTTCATTGCTTTCTTTGCCGACTCTTGAACTTGTAGTCATATTAAATGATCTCACCTACATTAAGAACATGGCAAAACATAGTGAACGCAATTGTGCTAGAAAATCGGTAAACAATGATTGAAAATCTAGGAAAATGGCATAATGCTCAAGAATGATCAAGTGAATGAAATAGAAGAGTTAAGGGAGAAGAAATAGGGAAGAAAGGGGAGAAAGAGTATCAAAATAAGCATAAAAGAGTCAGTAAAGTACGCTAGAAATGCACTTATCAAACTCCCCCAAGCTTAGCATTTTACTTGTCCTTAAGTAAACCAAAAATGAGAAAGAGGAAAGAAAAGCGGACACAAAGATGCAAAAGAAAAATCAAGCAACATACTTAGCCTAAATGCTCTAAATGAAAGCTACAAACATGACATGCAAGCTAAATGAGTTCATAACAAGATTTAGGAGACCAACCAAAAACAAGAGGAAAGATGATTAGGAAGCACAACAGTGACTTAAGAAATCTAATCCACCGATCAAACTGAGTCTTCTTGAAAACTAGGCTTTCTAGGAGTGATTTATCACCCCTCTCCACTTCCAAGTACCAAGTTTGAATCCCCTAGGGATGCTCAACCATATTAGCTCGCCACTACCACATTTTGATGACCCTCATCATGACGTGCACAAAATCTCACCCGCCATAACTAAATGGACCAAGACTAATCTAAAAGTCAAAAGGGACTTTATCAAGGTTGTAACGGGGCTGGGTTAGGGGTGAGGATATCAATTTGGGAATGTGGTGCAAACAAAGTAAAGAGGAGTAACCTGCCAATCCGATCAAAACAAGCCCAAAACACGGGGTTTGGGTCTTTTACAAACTGGGGAAAAGACTCCCCCAAGATAGACTTAACATCAATTCAATTTGAAATAAACCTCAAACATAACCACTTTTTCTTTTTCTTTTTTTCACTTTGATTTTCAATTTTTGAACCTATTTTTCATTTGCTCATCAATTTACTCTTTCTCTTTCTTTTGTTTCAACAAGAATCCAAATGAATCCATAAGAGTTTTTTCTTTCCTTTCGCAATTTTTTTTCATCTTTTGCAATTATACGAACACACTAACTCGCTTTCAACCAAAGACTTAGTATTAAAACAACCCAATACAACATAACCTAGACATGTACTCCACTTTGAGGAAGGTTTGGCTATGACTTATTATGAAGGTTAAGCAAAAATAGGATAGAAAGGCTAAGATGGGTTGAAAAGTGGATAATTATGTCGGTATAAAAGGCTTTTTTTTGGCTTTTGAGCTCCTAATTATAGCAACATGAAACACCCTAAATTATTCTTCTATTAATAGTTCGATCATATGCAATCTTGGGAGCTAAAATGCAAGTCACAAGTTAGGCGACCAATGGTGAGGGTTGTAATTGAGTCTGACGAGGTTCGTGACCCTCTTTCGAAATTAATCGCACAAGGGACAATGCAATCCAATCAACTAACTCACCTAATTTCAAAAAGACTCTACCAAAAGTTACCGTTCTTAAATATCACCTAAAGTCACAACAAGGCTTCCAAAACCATCAAGTCAAACGCAAGGAAGGTCTTCCAATCAAGTTGTTGTGGTACCCGATTTGTGACTCTCTTAATCAACGGTCTGAATCCCACAAAAGTCTCTCATTGGACTATGAGTTTTATAAAACTTTGAAGTCACCACCTTATTAATATCTGAATAGGGACAGATTTATTTAATAAATCGTTTTAAAATCAATTTCAAGAAATATCATTAAAAACGATGGCGACTTTATATGGATAAGGCTTTTTGAAAATTGGTCTTTCATACCATGAGATAGGGTTCGGGGTTTAGGTTAAGAGGTGCGAACGTCTGGAACTCGTCTCCTCTTCCGTTCTACAGAACGAGCTCTTACTAAATACGTTATTTTCCATTTTAAAGTAATCATGGCTATTCAAAAGAAAGAAAATCACATAATTTGCACATATACACGTCAATCATTTTTAAGAGGGCCAATATATTATTTGTACATGGAAGGTTTGAGCACCGAAGTTGCAATACGTACCAATCATTGCGGGATTCGAATCCACTCATGGATCAAAACCATCGTAGTTCGATCTTATGTCTCACCCTAAATGGCTAATTCCATTGGGGAAGAAAAGGGGAGGCAAATAGAGATTATGAATAACTCACCTTTTAGAATTAATCAAATCTATTTGAAATGAGGTAATTACTCCAATTAGTGATTGAAATGTGGTTAAGATAATCACTTCAATTAGTGATTAAATATGAAGGTCAAAATAATCACCTTAATTAGCGATTAAAATGAAGGAAGGAAGTAATCACCCTAATTAGTGATTATTCAAGGTTTAAGATAATCACCCTAATTAGTGATTAAATGAGAAGGGTTAAGTTAATCACCTTAATTAGTGATTAATTAAGGTTTAAGATAATCACCCTAATTAATGATTAAATGAAGAGTTTGAGTTAATCATCCTAATTAGCAATTATAAGGATTGGAGATAATCACCCTAATTAGTGATTAAATGGAAAGTTTGAGTTAATCGCCCTAATTAGCGATTAATCAAGGATTGGAGATAATCACCGTAATTAGTAATTAAATGAGAAGTTTGAGTTAATCACCCTAATTAGCGATTAATCAAGGATTGAAATAACCACCTTAATTAGTGATCACGTTTATAATTTTCAAGAGGTCTTAGGAAAAGAGGTTTGCTTCCTAATTGAAGGCTTTTAGATGGATGAGGAATAATCTTAATTGAATATTATTAAGTCATTTTGAGAAAAATGATCAATTTGAGATCGATTTTGGAGATTGTGTTTGGCTAATTGGAATTTGGCCATTTAAAGTGAGACCCGTGAAACGGCCTAAAATCAATTCGGAGATTATAATTACCAATCTAATTATGTCAAACTATATGATTGATCCATTTGAAGATGGAGAACAATTTTAAAATGTCAGATGGATCATCATACAATTTAACTTAGTTAGATTTGTAATTTTTCCTCTTAATTGAGATTGGGTCATTTAATTCATATACTATGATATATTGGGCCCCACATGCAAAATTTATAACATTGGTTGCTCATTAAAAAGAATTGTGGAATTATTTATGAAAATTATGCAGAAACATCTCCATGTTTTTCATTAATGAGTGATGTAATAACTATTTACAAAGAACTATTATTTCAAAAATATGTACAAACTCTATGATCTATACAAATCTTCAATCTTGATCTTCACCATGATGCTCCTTGATCTTCACCCTCTTGAATGGGCTTTGGAATTCATGCTTATTGTTTGTAAACTTGTGAAAATTAGAGATTAAGGATGCGTTCTCTTCAACTTATTGGACCTGAACCGAACCGAACTTATACGAGCCGAACTTATTGGACTGAACCGAACCGATTGGAACTTATTAAACCTGATTGGACCTGATTCAACTTATTGGACCTGATTGAACCTGATTGGAACTTATTGGACCTGATTGAAACTTATTGACCTGATTGGAACTTATTAGACTTTATTGGCCCTGATTGAAACTTATTAGACCTTATTAGACCTGATTGAAACTTATTAGACCTTACTGGACCTAATTGGAACTTATTTGACCTTATTAGACAAAAAAATTAATGAGTAATAACATAAATATTACCCCTAACGTAAATAGTACCCCTCAAAATTTATTATGAAGTAATAATTATTAAAATTCGCCCTTTAAAAAAATAATTATTATTAATTATCTCTTATGATAAACAATTTAACAAAAAAAATATACTATTTATATACTTGCCTATACATAACTTTCACCACTAATATATCTAATAGTCTTGTTTTGATTTCATAAAGCACTAGTAGAAAACCTGATTAAACCTGATTGAAACTTATTGCACCTGATTAGAACTGATTGGACCTTATTAGACCTGATTGGAACTTATTGCACCTGATTGGAACTTATTGGACCTTATTAGACCTGATTGGAACTTATTGCCCTGATTGGACCTGATTGAAACTTATCTGAACTGAACTGAACTTATCTGAACTGAACTGAATTATTGGACCTGAAACTTAATTTTTTAAGGTGAAGAGAACGCACCCTAATTAACCTCTTTGATCTTGATTTATTATTATTATTTTTATTGATTCTTATTTTACATAATAAAAATGAATCATTTTAAAAGAAACTTAAAATTTCATAACTTTTAATTAACATTTTCGTATGAAAAGAAAACATTTTTTTATGAAACTTGAGTTAATTACTTTATTTCATTTTCCAGATTGCACTTTTGTTCTTGTACTGACTTATAAAATTCATAACTTTCTGTAAAAAATCAGTTTTGCACAACAATGTTGTATGAGTTTTAATTAACTGTACAAAATTCGTTTTTTAGAAATTCCAAAGCCCAGTTGCTGGAAACGTCTTGAACTTCATAGGAAAAATATTACATCCTATAAACTATTCACATAATACAGACAAAAAATGAAATGAAGTACGAAATTGAAACTGACCATAATTACAACATCACATTTTCTTTTTATGGAGATGTTTATGCACAACTCTACTTGAATTTTTTTATAAAAACATATTTTTGGTTATGAACAACAACTTGATTAACAAAAATCACACAAGCACATATTTCCTAAGAGTCTCCCCATTAGAGTTGACTATTCTAGGTGGGGTGATTTAAGGTTGGGAACCTATTAGGACTTCCACTCCAAAAATTAAAAAATAATAAGAGAAAACAAAGAGAAAGTTAGTATGTGATTAAGAAGATAATTAAGAAAAATAACAAGAACTTAAACTTTACCTTGCTAACTCAATGAGGCACTTCCTTTTTGCAAAGTTTTCTACTTTTTTGTGATTTTCTTAATTCTTAAGTGAATTTCTAAATCCACTTAATTAGTAACTAAAACCCTTTTTGTGTTTTTCTTTTGATGAACTTCTTACTTATTAATTATAACTTTTGCTTTCTTTTTTTTTGAATGAGATTTTTCTTAGAGGGAGGAATTAAGGAGAAGGAGAGTAGTATTGAGATTTTTTAGTTGTGAGAAGTTGTCCCTTTTGAAGTAAAAAGAAGGGGCGTATTTATAAGGAAATGAGGTGATGAATTAGGGTTTAAAGAAGGTAGAAAATCAGATTTTTCACCCAAAAATCTGATTCTTAACATCCTATAGTATCTTAATGACATCACCCCAATAACATCACCTTAATGACATCACTAAATCCCCTCAAATCTTCCTACATCATCAAATTTATTGAAAATACCAATATTCTTATTCTCTTTAGATTTGATTTTGATCTTTACACTAATGAGGCAAAATTCGAGTTTTAGCTCGTCCTAAATACATCCTAATTCGTAGAAATGCATCGAAAAACGTGAAGGAAGAGCTGACTGGGCAACTGCACGAAGCGCATGAGCTTGCGCCAGACACAGCCTTGTGCGCTTGGCGCACTGGCATGCGGCTGGCACACAAAGCTGTTGTGCGCTGAGAGCATGATCATGCGTTTGGCGCATGATCATGTGCCTGGCGCACAGCTCGAATCTTCTGAAAAAAATCGGATTCTTGGCTCTTACACTTTGGATTTGATTCTGATTCTTATTCCTTTTCATGATTTTTATTCCTTAACTAATGGATAAAAGGATGTGATTGGTGGTTAAATAATATATTCTTATTCTTTATCCAATGAACAATGACTTGATCATTAAGAAACCGATTTCTACCGGTTTTGAGAGACGATTAGAATTCCGCGCCTAATTGCGGTGGTTTTTCGGTTTTTCGAAAAACTAACTTAAAACAATTAATGAAAACTCGTCAAATTAGTAAAGACGAGCATGATTATACTACAAATCATTTTATTAAACCGATGGCTGAAGTTATTGAATACGACTTACGGAAGATTATATTTCTAAGCCGGAATTGTATGACTAAAACGCAAAAAATGGAAAACCATATGACGGAATGAAACTCGCGCTCCGAGACGAAACATGCGTTTGACGGGGCGTGCGCTCCACAATACTTGACAGTTTTCGTTATTTAATTTCTTTTCAAAATCTTTATTTAAAAATTGTATACACAAAAAGGGTTCAAAATTTGGTGTCTACAGTTGTGAACACTCTTAGCAACATATCATGCATGCAGCTGAACTACTCTAAATGCAGGAAAGAGAAGTGAGAAAAGAAAAGGAAGAAGAAAATGTTGAGATGGAGGGAACACATGCTAACTCCCTGAAGCTTAATACAAACACCGTACTCGGAGAGTACAAGCAAAGAGAAAGTAATGGAGGAGGTAAAGGCAAAAAATCAAGCAAAAATCCTAACCAAATAAGATAAGGAGAAGGGTCTCAGAATACCTCTCGAAAAGTGCTCTTTTAGGATCATTAGCTAGACCTTACCACTAAATAATTTGACAAATATCTCAATAGTTTGTCATAAGCATTAGCACACATTTCACAATGGATCATATAGGTAAGACATAAACAAAGAGCATGCACAAATTTCAATGCATCTATATGCTTACCAAGAGATGAGTGCTAGAAAATAATGAAATTTCGAGAGAATTCTGGAAAGTATGAAGAACAAACATCGAGAATTCAAATAAAAAGAAGAAAACAACGAGTTCTCCTTTTGATGGTCCTTGCAAAATTTAAGCTCAATCCTGTCCTCAATGACTTCCGTTTGAGTCTTGTGAAGGTTTAAAGAGGCCAAAGGCTCTTCCAATGGTGAAACTTTGAGGAGTGGGAATAAGATGGGGAAGGAAGGAACTAAGTCGAGTTTCCTTAAAAAGGGAATATGAAGGGGACAAGTAGAAACAAAAGTCTCATCAACTACTTCTTCAACATTATTACACTCTATAGTGTAAGCTTTTTCAACAAATAATTTTTCTACTATGGGGTTCTCATCTAAATCCCAATCATCATATTCATTGGTTATAGTCATGCAATAGTGATTTTGATTATTGATAATTCGACCCAATGTTTTGATTGATCTTTTGCTAGATTCGACAATGTTGTCCATCATAGAATCACACCTCTTTAACAAGGACATATTTTCTTCCACTAAGAAACTCGTTTCTTCGAGGGAATTAAGAATTTTAGAATAGACATGTAGTTCACAGCTAGAGGCATCTTCTAAATTTGAGAAAGTAGTAATTTCATGGTCCCACTCATAAGGTTCTCTGGATACGCACCCAAAGAAACTCCATGCTTGATCAAAGTGTTGGGATTGAAATTGACCATTAAATATGGACTCCACCACTTCTCTTGTATGCACATTCAAACCCTCATACATCATATCACATATCTCCCAAAGCTGAAGTCTATGCTTAGTTAGAAGAGTGTTCTTAAATCTCTGATAATAATTCGAAAATGGTTCATCCTAATATTGAGGAAAAAAGAAGCTTGCCATTTTTTTTGGAAATCTCTTCAAGAAAGATAAAAACAAAAAAAAATTATATACAAATTCCTAGACTCATATAAACAACACTTACCACATTAAAATAAGACAAAAAAAATAAACCAATAAAGAAAAGGGCAAAAAATCAATCAAGCAATTTCAAATTTAAGAAAACTTCAATCACTAGCACAATTACCGGCAACGACACCATTTTGATAAGAGGTTTTTAGTGTGTTGTTAAGGAACCAAAAATCACTTTTCAAACAATATTTATAGCACCTAACAAAAAATTACTAAGAATGTAGTAAAGGCAAGTTAAGGGTCGATCCACAGGGACATTAGGATTAATCAAAGTCTAACAAGCTTAAATTACCTAATTGAAGGGTATTTGGGGGTTTAAGAATGTTTTGTGACAACTATAAACTAACTAAAATCAAATAATAGCAAATAAAATATGAGATTAAAATATTAATGATAAAACACTAGAGTCCAGGCTACTAGTATGAATTAAAGTGGAACAACGATCATTAATGCAATTGTGATTCAAAGGTGACAATTATGCAAGGTTTAGTTTTCCTCTAAAATACTCAAGTCCTCTTTCGAATGGTCCTCAAGAATAATCGCTTAATCAATCAAATAAAATCCCCTCTCGAATGGTCTTTAGTTAATGGATTAAGAGATTCAATAAGTACGGAAAACCCCTAATGAAAGGATCCCCTTAATTTTTACCCAATATCTTGGCCTAGAAATTAAGTTGATTCATGAGGATGATAAATGAATTCAAAATTCGATTAAGATTAATTGTAATCAAAATACCAAAGTATAAATGTGATCAATATCTATCCTAAGGCCTCAAAACACCAAGATCAATGCATAATCATCATTAAATCATCACGATTACATTAACAATCAAATGAAACCCTAATTCATACTATCAAACATCCTAGATAGGAGACTACTCACTAATCATGGAATCTAAGCACAAAAATATGAAATTCATAACTAATCTAGGAATTTGAACATGATTAGTGGATGATTAATAGAATATAAATAAGCAATTATGAAACTATAATATAAGAGATCAATAACTATGGAAGAAGAAAGAAAAACAATGAGAATAATGAATAAAAACTGAAAACTTGTAATTAAATTAAGAGTTTTTTTTGTCAGAAACAACCTTTTAAAAGTGCCATTTTGTGAGAAACAACCTTATATTTTTTTTTGTGAGAAACAACCTTTAAATGCCATTTTCTTGTCAGATCAGACCCCTCGACCATTTTCCGGCATTGACTTGATTTTTCCGGCGAAGACTTGAATTTTCCGGCGAAGACTTTTTTTTTACCCCTTCCTTCTTTTTTTCCCTCCAATTTCTTCTTACCAACCCCACCCCAACCTCCAGCCTCACCCCCATTCTCCATCCTCCACCCTCACCCTCTCGCCTTTTCCTTCGCACAAGAAGCCACCGCATCCTGGCCGGAAGCCAAGATATTTCGTCTCCTTTCTCTCATCTCACCATGGTTGCACAAAAAATTCAGCTTGTTGCCATCAACCAGTAAGAAACCATGGCCCTCCAATGTTATTAACCTAAGAAAACTTCCCCCCGGCTTGTTGCCATTAACGGTAAGAATGGAGACAAAAAACGAGAGGTGACGATTTGGGAGAGAAGGAAAGAGGATGAGCGGCAATGGCGGTGTTCGGTGGCGGCGTTCGGTGAGGGTGGATGAGAGAGAATGAGGGGGTGAGGCTGGAGGTTGGGGGTGGGGTTGGGAGGAGAGAAGGAGAGAGATATTGTGTGAGAGAATGAGGAGTGAGGCTAGGAAAGGCGGCGGCAAGGATGGGCGGCTTAGGCCAGTGCGATGCGGTGGCTTCTTGTGCGAAGGAGAAGGCGAGAGAGAGATGATGCGTGAGAGAATGAGGGTCAGACTGGGAAGAAAGTGAAAGAGAGGAGAGAGAATGGTTTGAAGTAAGAAATTGGAGGGAAAAAGATAGGGAAGGGGGGTAAAAAAAGTCAACGAACGCCGGAAAAATCAAGTCAATGCCGGAAAATGGTCGAGGGGTCAGATCTGACAAGAAAATGGCATTTAAAGGTTGTTTCTTACAAAAAAAAAATTATAAGGTTGTTTCTCACAAAATGGCACTTTTAAAATGTTGTTTCTGACAAAAAACTCTTAAATTAATCAAAGGTACCTTGAATTTGTAGAAATCAACAAACTTTTAATCTAGAAATCCGAAATAAAAAAGCTTCAGTGTGTATCTCTCTAAGAGGAACCCTAAATATCTCTCTAATCAACTCTAGGAATAAAGCATAGTTCGAAAAGAAAACTTAACAAGTGTTTTATTTGGGCACGAGGCCTTACAAATTTTTTCCCGGGACATAAATGGTGCGGACGCACCAAACCTACTGCTTTTTTCTTGTGTAGCTTCCGTCGAAAGATGCGGGCGCACCTGTAATATCCCAAAACATTAAACATGTTTAATAAAGTAATTAAGAAAGTTAATTTTACATATAATAATTATTTTAGTTAAGTAAGTTTAATTATGAATTACTTTTGAGCTTTTAAATGAACTAAACTATTAATAAGTTACATAATAGGAAGTAAGATTAATAAAACTAACAATAGCCATTATGAATTGGTTTAACAATAATATGCAACAAGAATTTTGTCATAACAAAAAAAAAATATAAGGCAAAATAAAACAAAATAAAAAGAAAAGAAAAGAGGATGACTATCGCAGCTTTGCCTCTCTCTCTCATGCTCTCTCCACTCCTCTGTCTCGCTACTCACCAAAGTTCGACGAACATCGCGCCACCTGACCCCGCTGTGACACCGTCTCGCTACTGCCGCTGCTCACAGCCACTACCGGAGCTCTCCCCCTCCCCTGTCGTGTCTTCCCTACTCTTGAAGCAGAGGTGAATTACCTCCTATTTCTTTAATATTTTTTTTAAGTTATAAAAAACTCAAGCGCAATTATACATTTGTTAGTTTGTTTAAGTTGGGCCCAATTCTGATTTGTTGAGTTAAACCATAAACCATGTTAGATTAATTTGTCAATGAATCATACTATTGGGCCTGAATCTGATTTATCTAAGAGTTAGTTAAATCTATTTTGGTAATTAGATATATTTTGGGCCTAAAAACTGATATAGTGATTCCATTACATTTCATCCTTCCTAGCCTTGCATAACCCTGACCTTGCATGACGTTTCATCCTCCTTAGCTTTCATAACCTTAATCCTTGCGTAGCGTCTCATGCATCCTTAGAGAGTCTAAGTTTGCATTTTTTGCATTATTATGTGCATTATTGTTTGAGTTGTTTGCACCTATTTGCTAACATCTTCTCCTGCAGGTAATCAAATTGCTTGTACTTATCGTCTTGCAGGCTAACTTTGTTTTGTAGAAAACGGCGATACATAGATCAGTTCTAAGTACTGCAAAGCATTTAGAATTGTTCTGTGTGCCGACACCGTATACTTTGACTTTCGGTTTCCTGAACCTCAGTTAAAGTGGGGGCTTCTGTAGACACAAAAATGTGTCTCCCCATTGAGTACCCTATGATGAGTAATACCCCGTTCTAATTGGTCCGGATCGAAGAAAAAATAAAGAGTAAAATAAAATATTTTGACCCATTTTCTAAGCCCACCTTCGGAAAAGTTTTTATAAATAGTTTTACTAAGCCCACTTTCCAAAACGTTTTAAAATAGCTTTATAAAACACATTTTTGAAAACCTTTTAAAAATAGTTTTATTAAAGCCCATTTACTAAAATCCTTTTTTAGCCCAATTTAATTAATAGAGTTGATTAATTATACTAATTAGTTTTTGTAATTATCTAAAATATTTCTATTTATATATGTTTTCTAAAAGAATTTTAATCAAACATGAAAAACAAAAAGAGTTTTTGAAATGATAAAAAAACGTTTGTTTACGTGTGGTTTTTATCTCTTTACAGATGCAATGCTTTTGCTCGTAAGATAGACCCCGATCTTCTATTTTTCTGGCCGTATAAACTTACGCCTAAGGCTATGTTTAGTTCACCTTATTTTTACTGATCTGAACTTATGTTTTCTGATATGATCTGATCTGAACTTATCTTTTATAAAACAGATTATTACTAATATTATTATTACTTTGTATTTCATTACTAGTATTACTATTTCTATCATTTTATTACTATCAAAACTTATAATAATAATAATAATAACAATCAAAATAATAATAATAATAATAATAATAATAATAATAATATAATAATAATAGTAATAGTAATAGTAATAGTAATAGTAATAGTAATAATAATAGAAGAACTAACATACCGAAAGAAGAGGGAAAAGACACACAAAAAGAGCCCCATTGTCATAAAGACATAAACTACTATGCTGCTCCAAATATACTCTGGAAGAAGCTAGCAAATGCTACTATGTTATTTTGAAACAAAATGCTTTTTTTGTGTGTCTAAATTTCATTTTATATGATGAAGTGACATGATTGCATTATGAAAAAAGTGGGATGAGAATTTGTTTTATCAGGATATTGCAAATCAATGTAAAAATATTTTAGTATTAGTGAAAAAAAGTTAAGTTAGATGTTACATTAGTCGTTGGGACTTTAATTATGTTAAATATCAGTTATGCTTGGTTATGAACTTGAGGAAGGAATTTAATAATGTCAAAGACAATAGCATAAAAGGAACAATTTCATCCAATACAAAACAAAAAATGAAATGAACTGACCCTTTTCTGTTTACAGTTCATATTATATATACTTTTAAATTTTGGTAAGTACTATTCACCAATATAAAAATTCAATAAAACAAATAGATGAATTTTATCTACACATGATAATAGGGGTATATATCCTATAATTAAGGCTTGTTCTTCGCATCTTATATATTGCCTTTTATTTTAGGAAAATGAGTCTAAATGAATTATTTTGATGATCGATCAGGGTCAGTAAAATCATATAATGTAATAAATTTATTTAATTATTAAGTTTGGAAAAGTTAAGTTCAAAGCTAATACCTTCTGTTTACATAAAAATTTGGGTCAAAGGTTCCTAAGAACATGTAGGTTTGGTTCTTGGGAGGAGATATAAGAACACCTTTTAAATTAAAAAGAACATAAAATATTAGAAGAACATACCTTTTAAATTAAATAGAACATACCTTTTGAATGAAAAAAATACCTTTTAAATTAAAAGAGCATATAGCTAAAAAAATAGCTTAAAATAATAACGATGACTTTCAATTTTCTATATTTATAACAACAAAATAACTTGAAATAATGACAACGATGACATTTATAATGATAACAACGATATTAATAATAATTACCAATATTAGTTATATTAATAGTAATAGTGATCGTATAAAGTAATACTAATGATAGTAATGGTAATTAATAATAATAATAACAATAACAACAATAATAATAGTAATTATAGTAGTAGTAATCATAATAACAACATTAACAATAATTATAATAAGCATAATAAAATTAGTAACAATAATAATCATAATACTAATGACAATGGTAACAACAATAATAATAACAATAATAATTATGAAAATAATAATAAGTGTTTAAATATAAGTATGATCCGAACTTATTTTTCTTATTATACGATCGATATGAACTTTTTTTACGATCGATATGATCCGATCTGAAATAAGTAAAAATAAGGTGAATAAAACGGCGCAAAGTCGGAGGAGGCGGGTCGCGCGTCTGAGAGAGAATCTCCCGCTTCTATCTAGATTTTGAATTCTCTTGTTCCATTGATTCTTGATTTTGATCCTCGGTTTCTTTGAAGCTATGGCAAAGGGTCGAAGAAAGGAAATGGAGGGCGAAGGATAAGCGACCTATCGAGAATGGTGAAGAAACCTCAGACGAATGATGCGAAGAAATCGAAGAATGTGAATGAGATTGGGGAAGTTGCAGCGTTGAGCTGGACTTTGGAAGAACAACAAGATGATGATTCAACAGCTTCTGCAGATTTGAATGCGTCAATGTTGGATCCGGCTAATTTTGAGGCGGCAAGAACACAGGTAGATCAGTGGATTGCTTCCATTAGAACTCCTATGAGGTCCAATACAAATGTTTCGGTGGTTCCTTCTCCTCATCCGATGCAACAATTTGGTAAGTAATCTAGGTACTAGTAGGAATTGGTGTCAGAATTTATTTGAAACTATTAGAGAAGAAGGAATTGATGCGAGTCAATGTAATAATTACGTGAATGAAATTGAGAAGAATGTGGAAGTAGTGATTTCGGAAGAAGATGTTAAGGATGAAATTGAGTTTTTGAATTCTGCTATTGTTGGTTATGTGTTTGGTATTAAGCCCGCATATCGTATTATTGATGGCTTTGTGAGAAGAGTATGGGGAAAATTTGGGATTGATAGGGTGGTGATGAGTAATAATGGTGTGTTTATAGTCAGATTTAGGCATGTTGATGGGCAATAGAAGGCTATGGATGCTGGTCCAATTCTGTTTGACAATGGCTTTGTTATTATGAAGTGTTGGTCTCTGATTTGGACATTCTTGTTGAATCCGTTAAGAATGTTCCTACTTGGATCGATTACCGGGGCTTTCTTTAAAGTATTGGGGGCAAGTGGCGTTATACAAGATAGGCTGGTATGGTTGAAAAGCTTGTGAGAAGCGCGAGCTATAGCACAGAATGACATACTTGAATATGCCAGAGTGCTTGTGGAAGTGCAGATGGGCCAACAGTTTCCAGATGAAGTCCAATTTACAAATGAGAAGGGGATTATGGTGTATCAAAGGATAATCTATGAGTGTAAGCCTATTCGTTGTGGTGATTGTAGGGGAGTAGGGCATGCGAGGAAGAATGTAGGAAGAAGAAGTATGAGTTGGCTTTGGCTAAAGTGAAACCTAAGCAGGCTTGGGTTGCAAAAAAAACCTACCAATGTTTAGGTGGTAAATTTAGCTACTGGTGCAATGCAAGGTAAAGATGATATGGCTAAGCCGGGGAGTGTCTAATGTGAATAAGACATTGCTCGAAAAAGTCTGTAATACTAGGAAAAGTTTATGTTCCTTTGAAACCTGTTCTTTGAGGATGCGGTGGAAATTGGAGATGTCTTGCCCGAGGTCCTATTGAGGCAAGAGCAAATCTAGAGAAAGCTAAGGAAGTGCGGGGAGGAAGTAGTTGTGTTTCCTCATGGATAGTGTTGGAGCTTGGAATGTAAGAGGCCTAAATAGCCCTTCTAAGCATAGTGAGGTAAAAAGTTTTTTGTCTCATTATAATTGTGGGTTATTTGGGTTTCTTGAAACTAGGGTTAAGGCTGTGAATTTTCACAAGGTCTTCCCTAAAATTTGTTCTAGTTGGTATGTTGTCACAAATTATCAATTTCATGCTTTGGTGGTAGGATATGGGTTGTCTGGTGTCCTAGTGTTTTTGTGGTGAATGTCCGTGAATCTTCTACGCTCAATTTGTGCATTGTGAAGTTACGCATAAGCCTAGTGGCAAAAGTTTTGCTATTACTTTTGTCCATGGTTTTAACTTGTCTTGATTCTAGAAAGGATTTGTGGAAAGCTTTGGTTGATATAAGTAGAAGGAATAAAGGAGCTTGGGTTTGTTTAGGAGACTTTAATAATGTATTGAACTTGGAAGATAGAATAGGTTCGGTGGTGACTTTGGATGAAGTGGCTAATTTCGAGCAATGTCTTAGGGACTGTAATTTGCGGGAAATGGGGACTAGTGGGCCTTTTTTTACATGGAGTAATAAGCAAGAGGGTAAGTATAGGGTCTTTTCAAAAATTTATAGGGTGTTGTGTAATGAAGAATGGTGAGGGTTTTTGTTAATGCTAGTGTTTTCTATTTACTGAAGGCATTTCGACCATAGCCCTTGTATTATCAAGATTGATAAAGTTGTGGTGAGTAGAAATAAACCTTTTAAATACTTGCAACATGTGGGGTCTTCTTGAAGATTTTGATAGTGTTGTGCAAGATAGTTGGCGAGATGGAGGTGCGGGGTGTTCCAATGTATAAGTTTGGTTGTGAAGTCGAAGAGGTTAAAGCCTATTCTCAAGCGGTTGAATAGAAATTAATTTTCGATATTGAATCTACAACTATGTTGGCTTTTACTAGGCTTGCGAGGTTCAAGCTCAAATTCAAACTCGGCTTTTGAGTTGTGATCTTCATATGAAGGAGAAGAATGCTTTGCAAGAATATAACGGACTCAATGAAGCCGGAATGTCTTTTTTGAAGCAAAAAGTGAAGAATGATTGGTTGAAAGGTGGAGATGAGAACACTTGCATATTTTCATGCTTGTTTAAGGAAGAGAAGAGTGAATAATCAAGTTGCTAGGATCAAGAACATTGAAGGGGTTTGGCGGGGAGGATGTCACACATATTGAAAGTTGCTTTTATTCAATATTATGAGCAATTGCTAGGTGCTAGCTGAAGAGAACGTTAAGGGTGTTAGTGCTAGTGTGGTGAATGAAGGTCCTTGGTGAGTCTTGATCAACAACGGGCTCTGTGTGCTCCTTTTCTTGGTGAGGAGGTAAGAAGAGTTGTTTTTGATATTCATGACTCAAAAGGCTGCTTGGTCACGATGGTTACTCTAGTGGTTTTTTTAAGAAAGCACTGGAATTACATTGGTGAGGATGTGGTGAATGCGGTCCTTGTTTTTTTTTGCTACGGGGGAAAATTTTAAGGCAAATTAATTGCACCACTCTTTGTCTTATCCCTAAATGTGAACAACCTTGAAAATGTTACCCAATTTAGACCCATTGCATGTTGCAATGTGATCTACAAAGGTAATTTCTAAGGCTGTTGTGCTCTAGATTGAAGCGAGGTTACGCCTTGTATTGTGGATAGTGTGCAAAGTGCTTTTATTAAGAAGAGAATGATTATGCATAATATCTTAATTTGCCAAGATATTTTTAAGAAATACAGAAGTAAAAGTCTACCAGCAAGGTGTACCATGAAGGTAGACCTGAGAAAAGCATATGATTCAGTCCATTGGAGTTTTATTGAAGATTTGCTTAGGAAGCTACAATTTCCTTCTCAGTTTGTAAAGTGGATTATGAATTGCATTTCAACACCTTCATTTTCTCTTTGTATAAATGGGAATGTGTGTGGTTTTTTAAGGGTAAGAAAGGGCTCGAGACAAGGAGACCCTGTCTCTCTCCTCTTATTTTTGTTATTGTGATGGAGTATTTCACAAGGATTTTAAGTAAGATGAGCGGGGAAGGAAGGCTTTTCTTTTCATCATCTTTGCAGATGATCTTATGATGTTCTACAAGGGTAATGTGAACTCAAATCTGTTAATGGTCAGAGCTATGAAGGCTTTCTCTCAGGCTTCAGGTTTATATGCTAACAAGGAAAAAACTGCCTTGTATTTTGGAAATGTCACAGAGGAAGTTCAAGATAGAATGCTTTGCGAGTTCTTGGATTTACAAAAGTTACATTCCCTTTCGGATATTTGGGAGTACCATATTTCCGCTAGGAAGTTGAGTGTGGCGATTGTGATTGATTGGTGGATAGGATTATTAAGAAAATTATATCTTTGGACATGAAGACATCTCTCTTATGCGGCTAGGAATGTCTTGGTAAATCTTTGTGCTCTTAAGCATTCATACATATTGGGCTCAAGTTTTTTTGATGCATAGGAGTGTGTTAGAGAAGATTACTCAAGTTTGTAGATCATTTACGTGGGAAGGCAAATCAAACTTGCATAGACCTCCTACGGTGGCATGGGATTGGGTGTGTAAGCCTAAGAAGATGGGTGGCTTAGGGATCAAAGATTGTATGAAGTGGAACCAAGTTGCATTGGGGAAGTATGTGTGGCGGTTGCTAATAAAGAAGACACTTTATGGATCAAATGGATCCATAGTGTGTATATTAGAGATGCTAGCTGGTGGGAGTATGAAGCTCCAAGTACGAGTTGGGGGTGGAAGATGATATGTAAAGTGAAGAACCGGTTCAAGCAAGCTTATAATCGGAATTCTTGGTTGGATGGTTCAAAATATTATTCAATAAAAGAGGGTTATAAATGGTTGACTATAGGTCAAGTGAAAGTGGAGTGGCATCATTGGGTCCGGAGTAAAGATAACATACCTAAACATGCTTTTATAGCATGGATGGTTGCTTTGGGGAAACTTAGAACCAAGTATAAGTTAAAGCAAGCTGGTGTCTGTCAAGATGATGATTGTTTGTTATGTACTCGAGTGCGATTCTTGTCGACACTTGTTTTTTTCGGTGTGCTTTTAGTGGGCAAATTTGTGAGCATATAATGCGGTGGCTTCACATTGGATTTAGTTCACCCGAGCTTCGTATAGTAGATGGAAGAAATGGGGGCGGAAGGTATAGATCTAAGATTCAACGAGACTATGTTATGCCGGCCTTCTTTGTGGTGGTGTATCACATCCGGAGGGCTCGAAATCATGCTTTATGGGAGGGTGCTTGTATTTTGAGACCGTATATTGTCATTAAACAAATTTAAGGCGATATTTGTATTAGAGTTAGAAATAAGATGACAGAAAGATGAAGTGTGGCAAATAGAGAGTGGTTTAGTGATTTATGTAGGATGGAGTAAGATTGAGGTGTTTATTGCTTTTTTGCAGTTTGTTGTTGCTTTCTTTTGATTGAGAAAGCTAGTTTAGGTTGTATTTGTTGGTGCTTTCATGCTATTTGGTATAATACTTACATTTTACCAAAAAACAAAAACAGAGCCAAAGTATGGTTATAAAATGATCTACATCCCACCAATATTCCTCTCACTTACAACATCTAATTCATACGCACAACTCACCCCATGAGAACTCACAAGTCACAACTAATGCATCGCTACCTTACAAAATCCCCCACCGCCTAATACTAATCTCCTCACAAAACTCACACACCATTATCTCACCCTGTCATCCTATAGCCATGCTTAATTCCTAATCTCCAATATAATCATCCTGCACCATCACTTTGCTTAAATCCACTAAATAGTCATTTAATCATAACCAAACACCAACGTTGCATATTGTACAATATTAATCCCCAATCTCACGCAAATCCTTCGACAACAATAATTTTACAAGGCTCATTCAATAATCAATCCAAGATCCTTACAAATCAATAACCCAGACGGTGGTATCAATTTCTGAGAGTCAATCAAATTAAAAATATTTTCTTTCTTTATTGCTTTATTGAAGTTACTAACATTTTATTCATGATGCAGATTGTTAACATATTACCGCAACTGTAAATCGTTATGTATTACAATTAACTTCCTGCAATATTTTATTTTCATATTTATTTCTTTTTCATGAACATTATTTTTTATGCTTGATTGCAATTTTCCACCTTGTATATTTTTGTTAATCAAGACATAAATAAAAGGTAACAATTAAATCAGATAATATGGACAACCTGCTACGAACCCAATAATATGATTGCTAAATAATATGTCACTAAAAAAATAGTCTTTGTGTATTTAATGAGCCAACCTAGAATAATCTTTTTTAGGGTGCTAAAATATTATTTGGTTATTTAACTGCATAAATATCGACATAAATCGATATTAAGTAGAGGCCAGCAATGAGAGAATTTGATTCTTGATCTTATTCACGATTATGTGTCTACAGTACCCTCACCCCCGAACTCAGTCTATGGTTCAATGACCATCTATGGAGTCATGACGGAGAATTTTACATTGGATAAGTCCCTAAGTTGTCCCTACGATTTTTCAATATTCAATTAGGTTTATGAGTCTTCCTTTAAAGACTTGTTGGCGATTTCTTTCAATCAAAATGTTTTTAATCAAAATCTTTACAATGAGATAGTCCAATACGGGCTCATCCCATGTAGGTGAATAAAAACACGCCAACACTAAGTGAAGGGGACATTACCAAAAAGTCCACAGTCCTTGTGGGATTCAGTGGCGAAGCAAAGTACACACTTGGCGAAATCACCTTGCCTACATATGCCCAAGGAGCCTAACATCCAGGTAAAATTCTTAGTCATTGATCGCTTATCTTCTTACAACGTTATTGTTGGCAGGCCTTGGATACATGACATGAAGATGGTGTCATCTACTTACCATCAAACAATCAAGTTCCCTACCAAGTGGCGGGTGCAAGAAATAAAAGGAGATTAGAAGCTGGTGAAAGAATGTTACAAGACCGCCTTGAACCCCTCTACAACAAACAAGTTGCCGGCATAGCAACTACAGTAATGACGGACCATCGAGATACGGGGCACGAAGCGGAACCAATTGACAAAATCATCCTATGATCCGTCGGAACCTAAACGCTTGATTCGGATTGGGCGGACCTCCAAGGAGAGTTGCGAGAACGCCTAATTGATTTCCTAAGGAAAAATGCATATTTCTTCGCTGGTGACATCAAGATATGGTCGGCATCGACTCTGAGGTAATTACTCACAAACTTGATGTTAATCCTAACCACATGTGTAACACTCTCTCCTTTTATAAACACAATATAATGAAAATAGAACATTTTATTAAAGGAATAGCGATAGCGGAAATATCGCCTGACGGAAATGTCACTGTAAACGAAGGTTAAACTAAACTAAATAAAAATAAAACCCAATTAAATTAATCCAAGATATCCATAAAGAGGCAAAACAACCTCATAAACCCAATGTCGTAAATATAAAATAAAATAAGATGTCTCAAAAATCCTAGATAGCCTTTCTCTCAATGCCCATAATATGAAATAATCACCTGCAAAATATATAAACAAACATCCACAATCAGTGGGGAGTAACTAACAGCCCTCCCAGCCCAATTAGGATCCATATAAGAGTTATAAAAGTTTTAACAATCAAGTCATACACAATATCTCCAGAAATACACTTCAAATAATCAAATAAACAAATAAATAAATAAATACAAAAAATACAACACTACATGCTAATATGGTCACACCCTGATGCGAGATAGTACCCTACTCGCCTATGTCTAGTATGGTCATACCCTAATGCGAGATAGTACCATGCTCAGTACTTCTCGACCTCTCAGACAACAACTAATAGCCAAGACGAACCTACATACCCTGCTCAGTACGTAAGTATAAACTATGTACCCTGCTCAGTACACAGTGACTGTTCATTCCTAGGAGACCACGCTGTCTCACTAGTCATCATCCTCAAACAAAAAATAAATAAATAGTAAATAATATAATTTTATCGTCTGCATAATGTCATTCAAGATCTTACATCAAACTTCAAGATTCTAGGGCCTTAATCCATCAATTCCAAACTCCAAGAATGTTAGGGACTAAACCCATCAATTCCATTTCAAAACAACTGCATAATCTTCTTACAAATAAAAATATTAATAATATTATCTCCAAATTAGTCTAACTCATCATGAAACTAGAAAATAATAGAACTACTTATAATAATAACTTGAAAATAATTTCAAGAACTCAAAATAACATAACACACTTAGTTATAAACCACTCCTAATAAAATATGACCAAGCAATGCCATAGTCTAACCACATAATACATGTCCCAACATACTAATCATTCATATATACCTGACTCATGTTTATAACACAATAAAAGAAAATAAGTAAATTAAATAATAATGCTATGACACACTCCAACCAACTTACAGTCTACCATATACTAATACCATCGCGTAAAGTGAATTAGCTAAATGTATAAAATCAGTTCAAGAAAAACTTAGTCCAACCTAAGACTCACACAACACAATAGTCATACGTACTATACAGCAGCAATGATCTCATACGTAGCTCACCCATAACCTCTCACATTACTACAAAATAAATAAAATCAATAAATAAAAACATCAAACCATAGTAACACAGTACAAGACCATCATCAACCACACCATCAACAACAATACAAAACCGGTGACTAACATACACGCTACAACAACGGCGGTGGCAAGGGTGCGGACCAAGCCTCACGGCCACCAACTCGTGTCGTGGCGGTATCTCCCCTCTACGGCAACGCCCGGTACAAGAAGAAGATGAAGGCCACACAAGCTGCGGGAACTACATCCATGTCGACGCAACATTGAGCCCAACAAAGCATCGCAACCATAGCACACCCCCATTGACATTACACACAAAGAACAATAACAAACATGATACTAAAACCCACATAACCCAACTATTAAAAATAATTATAATTCCTATATTAGTCCTAATTGATCTAGGAACGCCATTAGTTACATGGCCCAATCGGAGGAGTGTAGAACGAGAGGTCTAGCTTTGTCCTTCTCGCGATATCGTGCTCCACGAACTCACCTCCTAGCAACCCACAACAAGAACTTAATGATGCTAAATAACAAGGAAAAGATGAAAGATTAAGGGTGAAAACTATGGAGAAATAATCTGAATTTGTGTGGAGCAAAAAAATGGTCGAACCTTCTCCTCTCAAAAATGGCTGGGATAGTGGAGGAGAATGATAGAAAAATTATGATCAAAAGTTCAGCTTAAGGGAATGTAAGTAGGAAGGTTACATTAGCTTAAATGATGGGGTTTGATGGGCAATTAATATTGAGGGTTACAAAGGGGTTACAAGACTTCAAAGGTCACTCATTCCCATCAAAAATTTCTGATTTTTGAGCAGTTTTAGGAGCGCAAGTCTTCAAATTAAAATGTCGTTACAACGGTCCAAGTGCGCCAAAATAAAAATACTTAGCTAAAACGCGTAATTTAAATACTAGAAAAATATATAATTCTAATTAAAATAAATTATCTAAATATAATATTTATAAAGTGGTAAAATATATATGACAAAATATTTAAAAGAATAAAATATTCTAATTTTGATGAAAAATAATAGTTAAGGGAAAATAATGCGAAAAATTAGGAGCGGAAATTTTCGGGGTGTTACAACATGTATGTCGAAGCAAAAACGTAGGAAATTTGCACCTCAACAACCAAGTAATCAACGTAGAAGTGCAAAACCTCCCGGAAACCGGCAATATCGGAGAGACAAAATACCCGAACCGGCTAGCAAACGTGGTGGTGGTGCCAAAGAAGGCCGAAAAATGGCGAGTATGCATAGATTTCAGCGATCTCAACAAGGCTTGCCAAAAGGACCCCTTTCCTCTGCCTCACATACGAGTTGCTAAAATTCATGGATGCCTTCAGTGGGTGCATCCAGATTCTTATGCACCCCGAAGATCAAGAAAAGACGGCATTCCTAACAAAGTGATGTCGTTTTGCCTGAAAAACGCAGACGCAACTTACCAAAGGTTAGTAAATAAAATGTTAGAGAAATAGATTGGGGACACCATCGAGGTGTACATTGATGACATGCTCATCAAATCCAAAAAAGCCGGTAACCACATCAAGCATGTCGAAGAAGCATTTAAAATTCTCAGGTGCTATTAAATAAAGCTAAATCCCACAAAGTTCTCCTTTGGCGTCGCATCGAGCAAGTTCTTGGGTATGTTGTAACTCGGCGAGGAATTGAAGCAAGTACGAGTAAATTAAGGCAATTATCAACCTGTAATCCCCAAGATGTGCAAAAGATGTACAAAAGCTAATCGGACGTGTTGCGGCGCTGAATAGGTTTATTTCCAAATCGTCAGACAGGTGCAAGTTGTTCTATAATGTGATAAGAAAGAACAAGTTTTTCGAATGGACGAGCAAGCACGAAGAGGCATTACAAAACCTGAAAACATACATGATGACGCCACTTCTCTTAGCCAAACCAAAATAAAGACAGTTGCAACTTTACTTAGTTGTAACACACACAACTATAAGTGTCGTCTTGGTAAGAGAAGAAGATGGAACCCAATCCCCTATATATTATGTAGGTAAGACTTTGTTATATGCTGAAACAGGGTACACTTCTTTAGAAAAACTTACACTCGCTTTAGTTATGGCTTCTACTAAGTTGCGACCTTATTTTGAATGCCATCATATTTACGTAAAAACTAATTATCCTATAAGATCTGTGATGAACAAGCCAAAATTATAAGGCAGGATGGGCAAATGGCTAGTGTACCTAAGTTGATACAAAATCAGGTACGAACCAAGAACAACCATCAAGTCACAAGCTTTAGCAGCCTTTGTGGCTGATTTCAATCCAAATATGCAAAATGAAGCCGAGAAAGAGTTGCTACAGTTGCTAGAGCAAACAGCAAAACCTAAGTGGACATTATGCACTGATGAAGTAGCAAATGCAAATGGAGTAGGACATGGACTTGTACTAAAATCGCCACAAGGGGACATAATAGCCCAGGCTATACATCGTGAGTTCAAGGCAACAAACAATGAAGCAGAATATGAAGCGCTGATCGTCGCCTTAAATGTCGTGGCAGAACTAAAAGTCAAGCGAATCGACGTAAGTTGCGATTCTTTTCTAATTGTCAATCAATAGAATGGGTCTTATGCAGCCAAAGATCAGAAAATGGAGAAATATTTGGAAATAGTCAAAGACGTCGCCAACAATTTTGATGAGTTCAGCATCAAGAAAATACTAGAAAGCAAAATGTCGACGCAGATGCCCTAGCAAACTTAGGCTCAGTCTCAACAACACTAAACTTGTGCAACATCCCAATTGTGCATATTATAGATAGGCACCAGGTAAATGAAACCAACACTACAGTTGCTCCCAATGAAGCAGACTGGACAGAAGAGTACATCCAATGGTTAAAAGAAGGCATCCTACTTAGCTAACTTGGAGACGCGCGAACTTTCATGGTAAAAGCATCCCATTTTATCCTAATTGCCAATATATTATTTTACAAGTCACTTGCAGGTCCCTACCTAAGATGCCTGAAAAAGAACAATGTGTCGATTGTCTTGCATGAGTTGCATGACGGCGAATGTGGCAACAACTCTGGTTGCAGAATTCTATCCAACAAGGCACTCAGGATGGGCTATTATTGGCCCACCATGAGAAAAGATGCCATGTATGCCAGCAAATGTGACACTTGTCAGAAGCATGACGCAGTTTCACACCAAGCTGTTGAGCAACTTCACCCTATCTTGGCACCTTGGCCATTCATGAAGTGGGGAATCAACATAGTTGGCAAACTTATGAATGCTCCAGGACATCGAGTGTTCATGCTAGCAATGACGAACTACTTCTCCAAATGGATTGAAGCAGAAGCCTACATGCAATTCACTGATACAGTGGTAATATCTTTCATTAAACACAACAAGCTATGCAGATTTTGCATCCCTTCAGAGATCATTTGCGACAATGGATCACAATTCATAAGTGGCAAGACGCACAAATTCTGCCAAAAGTGGAACATTAGACTTGACATATCAACACCAATATACCCGCAAACTAATGGACAAGCAAAGTCCAGCAACAAGATTGTCGTCAACAACATCAAGAAGCGCATTGAAGAAGTTGGAGGAAGATGGCTGATGAGTTGCCTATGATACTCTGGTCTGACATAAAAACTCCCAAGAACGTAACTAACCAAACTCCTTAATCTTTAGTTTTTGGTTGTAAAGCAGTTATTCCCGCAGAAGTGTATATACCAACAGCAAGATATGGACTCATGACGAAATATTGGAACGATGCAAAATTGTCCCATGATCAAGATACCATTGACGAAATCAGAGATGGCAGCGTACCAACAAACAGTGGCATGAAGTTACAACAAGAACATCAAGATCAAGCGGTTCCAAGTTGGAGATTGGGTACTCAGGAAAACATTCCAAAACACCAAAGATCCTAACACTAATGGAAAAAACGTTATATGTCACAACACAACTGCTGCGGTCATTAAGAGAATCATAGCGGTAAATCCTCTAAATTTTGAGTGGGAAAATTGGGAACATAAACCGCTGCGGTTCTCAGAAAACCGAAACGGTTAACAGAAAACCATTGCGGCTCTCTATTAACCGTTTCGGTTCAGTGAACCGCAACGGTTAATAAACACGGAGATAAAGCCCATAAACAAAGCCCATATCCGATCTTCAACCCCGGCTAAGTTACGAAACCTTAACCCCGGCCGATTTTTTCTCCCTCTCTCATTCTCTCTCTCATCCCCGCACATCTCTCCTCAACCCTCACGAATCATCCACAAATCAACCACCACTCCTCCCTTCTATCTCTGTGAACCACCACTACGGTTCGTGAGATCGGAAACAACCCTCTCTCTCATCGCCGTTGCTTTTTCTCTCTCTCGATCCACGAACCGCCACGAATCGCCACCATATCGGGGCAAAGAAAGAAGGAGAAAGCTAGGGTTAGCAGAACTTCGGCGATTTTATGGCATGCTCATCAAAACGACGCCGATGCGGTGCGGAAGCTTCTCGAAGCGGATCGCACCTTTGGTGAATGCTGGGGATTACGATAATCGGACTCCTGTTCATGTTGCGTCGCTTCATGGTTGGATCAATGTTGCTAAATGTTTGATTGATTTTGGCGCCGATGTCAACGCTCAAGATCGCTGGAAAAACACCGTATAATATTTTTTTTTATCTCTCCCTAATTTCTTACTTATTGGAATCTTTTTGATATAGTAATTGCTTTTTTAGTTGTGATTTTGGAATTAATGAGGTTGAATTTGACGAATTTTGTTGGTAGTTATAATCTCGGAATTTTAGTTGTGATTGTGCTTTTGAACGTCAGTAGAGCAAAATGTATTTACTGCGAGATTTTGTTACTTTGATGTATGTGTTGTATGATGACATGTAGTGCAAGAAGACGATCGTAGAGTTCTTAGACATGCGTCACTCTTCAATTCGTTTTAATTTTCAATTAGATCTAGGGTTAATGTTTTATTCGGCAACTTTTTCCTCTTCAATTCGTTTTTTTTGTGTTTTTATTGCACTCCGGTTCGTCGGAGAATCAAGTGGAATCGATGATTGTGCTTCGATTCGACGAATTTGGATCGATTTTGGAGGCGACTACTACGTCGATTACCCAGCTCGAGTATTTCTCTAAGGTATGGAATTGAGGGATTGAGGGTTAGGGTTAGTGCTTTTGATGATTTTGAATTGTTTGAGTTAAATTTATCGAGAATTGGATTTGATTTTTTTTTGTATAATGTGGGGTGAAATTTGATGACTTTCATTGATTTTAATGTGAAATTGATGATTAAAGGTTATTAGTTTGATTTGATAGGGTTTAGATTTGCTTCTTATTGGTTAATTGTAAAGCCATGATAAATTAATGCTCTTGATTTACCTCATTGTCTCCTTTCTTAAAGTTCCACTTTGTCTTTGAGGTTAATTTTACGCATAAATAAATAAAAAAAAAACAAGTACTATGTTACATTCGTTGTTCTTTGTTTTCGAATTGCAATAATTTGTTTGATTAAGGGTTATTAGTTTGATTTAATAGGGTTTAGATTTGCTTCTTATTGGTTAATTGTAAAGCCATGATAAATTAATGCTCTTGATTTACCTCATTGTCTCCTTTCTTAAAGTTCCACTTTGTCTTGAGGTTAATTTTTTGCATAAATAAATAAAAGAAAAACAGTGCTCTGTTATGTTGTTGTTGCTGCTTTCGAATTGCAATAATTAGCAGCTAGAAATGGTAGAAGTTTTGCCCACCAGAGCTTTTGTTGAAATGGATATATCGATGCATGTGTCCATTGCATGTATCTTATCTTGGTATATCCTTTTATTTATTTAGGAGTATATATAATTAAAGCATGAAAAGTTGAACCGTTTGGTAACCCCATTGAGAGTATATATTGTTTGATATGGAGGCTTACATTTAAGTTCTAACTGAATTATATTGCACTACCTAATATGCCCCTCCCCCTAATATGGATTCATAGCAGATACTAGGTTCTAGACCTGTGTGGTGCATGAGCTAATAGATTAAGAATAAGTATCTTCTATTACTGTAACTCTATTACTAATGATTATAAATTCAATACTAATTACCAAACGACTCATGTAACACTAATCATTTTCTTATGGTAGTATTCTGAGATGGGAAAAACAATCAAAAAACGATGATTGTGAGTGAGAAACTTCTTGACACTTGTTTTTATACCCTTAGAGCAGAGTGAAACAGAATTTGGGAGAGGAGCAGAGGTGGAGAAGCTATGGGAAGGTGGGAGGGTTTGGAGCCAATAAGGTCTTTTAGGTCGGGAGAGAGCACGGTTAGACTATTTTGTGAATCTCCTCATCTGCTTAGTGTCTTGTATGCGCTGAATTGTCCTTTTTGTGTATAATTCTGTGGATCTTTTACCTAATAATATAGAAGCTCCTTGCTTGGGTTTTTTATTTTATTTTTCAACACTGTGCAGTGAGCACATTAGTCCGTGTCATCCTCCTGTACATTTTCCCCTCATCTCCCCCTCGATTGTTGGGTGTGAACTAAAAAGCTTTGACCTTAAATATTATGTCTCTATATTGAGTTCCTTTCTTAAAAATGGTTGAAGAAGAGTAGAAATATCTGTCGTTCAAGGTTGCTTTGTAAAATCATAATCTTGGTGCACCTACAATCTGATATTTTGCTTGTTGAAATGTAGGCACTGGCTGCAGCTACAAAAACTGTTGATTGTCTAAAAATTGTCCATCATTTGCAGGCTTATTTCCTTCTTGTTGGAGACTGTGATAGTGAGTACACTGAACTTTTGGGTGACTTTAAGTCCAATTTCATCCTACACAAGACAATAGAGAAAGATCTTTTGTAATATGAACTATCCTTGCATATTATATTGATATTACAGCTGACCTAGTGATTTCCATTGATTAGTGTTAATCATATTGAACTTGCTATTTTATTTTTATGTTTTGGCTTTTGAGAATCTACTGGTTGGCCAAATTGTCTGATATTACTTGACTGATTTGCCTGATAAGTGATACCTATTAGCTAATGCTTGTAATGTTCTTAGACTTCATGCTGATATTTTCTTGCTTGTAATTGTGACTGCCCTTGTTCTTGCAGACCTTATTCTACTCAGCTTTGCGATGCTCACGTGAGATGCTAACTGTCGGCAAGCTGCTGCTAATTAGTTATATGTACGCCAAGTAATTAGCTAAGATACTATATCTACTGGTCAGCCCTAAAGTTTAGTGTTTTCTTTTTGTAGGAAGTTAAGGAGGATTCCTTCTTTATTCTCCTCTGTTGCAGCAAGCTTTGACCATTGCACTTTTATGTATCTAATTATTTATGTTTATGCTTCAATTAAGCATAATATGCTTAATAAAATGAGTATTGATATATACTATTAATTTTATATCGATTAATAATGAAAAAATGCAAAAAAAAAGAATTTTATTTTTATGGTTTTTGGGGTGGTCAACCACTGCGGTTTTGGGTTAAAACCGCAGCAGTTAACTTGCTTAACTGCTCCGATTTTCACCCAAAACTGCAGCGGTAAATGATTAAATGATATTTGGAAAATGCTGCGAGTCCAACCGATGTAGCCCAAAACTGGAGCGGTAAGCTCGGTTTTAACCCGCAGTGATTGAACTTTTTTCCACTAGTGTAAGGTAGGCAAGCTAGCCGCAAATTAGGAAGGGCCATACCAGATTGAAAAGGTTGTACGGAACGGCGCATACGGGTTAATCACCGGAAATGGTGTGCAAATCCCACGGAGTTGGAACACAACTCACCTTAAACAATATCACTTCTAAAAATTTACTTGTCATTTTGAATTTACTCTAAAATTTTCTCTTGAACATTTACTGACTTAAGCATCGGAGGGCCGTTGGCAAAATGCCAAAAGTCTAGGTCTGACAAGTTGCTTTGCAAGGGTCTGAAACGCCTAAGCGCAACTCCAACAAGCAACAATTGGCAAACTTTGCTCAAACCCAAACATACAGGTAACTTCAATGTTACAAGTTATTCAAGCAAGCAACTCTCGGTAATGTCTCTCCTTAACCGCTTTCCTACATTTGTTTTCCCCTTTCTTTCCAATATCACATACTGATTTAGGCATCGAGAGGGCCGCAAATTGCCAAGTTGTTTAGATGTTTTTCCGGGAATCAAGATATTTTTTAGAAGACTTAAAGAAGAAAATCAAAACTTTTTGTTTGAAAACCCTTTTTTTCTTTTTTTATAAACTTGAATGTCAAGCGATATATAAAAAACAATTGATTTAAATCGTAAGAAATGATCAAGGGGACTAAAACAACAGATGCAACACTATCGGAAACGTCGGTCAGGTAGCATCACCAAAATATTCACCTAGAGGCGCAAGACAGGAAGCAGAAAAAGGAAATATGTGCAAATAACTTCAACAACATGACACTTCGAAAGGCAAGAAGCCATGATTTATTTGATGTTTAACGAAACTCTACCTGTGAGCAAAATTCTAATGTAAGGAAGGAGTTTCAATCCTCCACTCTATGTAAGTTGTATTTTAAGCTGTATGAATTCCCAAAGTTTGATGAATAAAAACACTCTTGCGCAACATTGCATTCACAAAAGTGAGTTATGCCAATTTTAGAAAATAGGCACTAACACCATAGTTGCAAAACAAAGAGATACAACATGCCAACTTTAAAACGGGTAGACGTCTTAGTTAGCAACAACATGCATGCATGAAACAAAAACAAAATACAAGCTATTCTCAAAACGATGTAGCAAACAAAATTGGCACATCCATATAAGCAAAGTGGCAAAAACAACCGTATGTAATTTGCTATAACTAGCAAAAAGTAACAAGGTTAAAAAGCAGCATGTTGTCATTAGTTGCTCTCCCAACAAAGGAGGAAGCATGAAACAATATACAGTTTTTTCGTAAGAGTTCTGCTCCCAAGCAGAATAAACACACAAGAAAACTTAAAACCTACTCCCATGAGCAGGCGCAGAAACACATAATTATCCTGACCTTGCTTCCTTGACTAATTAAAAACACACAAGTCTTAGAGATTGATTAGAGAATAGTTAGTAAAAGAAGCAGGATCAAGGAGAATTAAGTGGTCTTGTCCACATCAAAGTTAATTGGGATAGAAGACACACCAAAGGCTGAAGTGTCCATATGAGTAGAGGCATCATCAGCTTCTTCATTCGCCATCACAGCAGCATCGATGGCAACATTGGCAGCGTTATGCTTTTTGGCATCTTCATAAGCCAACCTCTCTGATGCTGGATCCCAATTGGTGTGCTTTCCAGCAGCATACTCTTCCATGGCCTCGATCCTCGCCAACCAATATTGAAGACCCATCTCGTCCAGATGGTCGTTGTCCTTTTGAGCAGCATCCTTGGTAGCTTTCTCTAACTGCCCCTTGAGACTTTGCACCTCTTGTTCTTCTGCCCTCAACTTGTCCATCCAGTGCCTATACCTCTCTTCAGCCGCCTCCTTCTATTTGGTGAGAGTGGCAACTTTGTTTGCCATCTCAGTCAAATTCTCGTGAGTTGCAAGAGAAGCCTGCAAACACTGAGCACAAGAAAAATTATGTAGAAGCAAGTATGCAACCAAGGTAAGTAAGATGCCAATAAAATAATTGTAGAAAAGCGAGATTACCTGAACAGAAAGGCTGAGACATTCTGAAGCAATAGCAGCAGAAGTCATGGTCTCATGGCGCGTCTTGTCAGCAGGATCCCATAAATTATTGGCATAAGGCCATATTGGAGTATCGTCAGTAGAAATGAAGTAGAAGTCTTCTGGAACTTCAATTTTAATACTCTTCCTCTTTTGACCAATCAGAGAAGTTGCAGGAGTTGTCGGTGTTGATGCAGCAGAGCGAGCACTATGATGAGTAGGATGGGCGAATTAAAGCAACGGAAGTAGAAGGCGTGACAGGGACTCCACCCCTATTACGTATCCTCGAAATCAACCATTGGCTAGAAAGTGGGGCTGAACGCTGAGATGCAGTATTATCTTGAACCAAGTTGCAAGATGACATTTCAACATCGCAACATCCCTTGCAAATTGTAAAGGTGTCTTATGTTTGAAAAGTCATACCAGAAGACATGTTGGAACTGGAGCGAACTCGGGTGCTTCTTCTCCTTGGCGAATTGGACGAATTTGCTTGAGCAAGTAAGTTAGCTCCAGTGGGGACAATAGGGAAAGTCCTATCTTTTGAATCAAGATCTAAGATCAGGTCAGTATAACCCGAAGATTATTCGCGACCACTGGAATTCAGAGAACTTGCCAAACAGAAAGTGTGAGCAAAACGTTAAAATTCAGAATGCAAAATGCAATTTTTTTTAGGTAGTATACCTTCTCACCTCCAAGTGTCCTTGAAAAAGGATATGAGATCGCCTATGAAATTCGTTCTCACAAAGAAGTACCTTCCTGCCCAACCTCTGTCACAGCCCTTGTCGGCCTTCTTAATTAAATTATCACAGTTTTTCCTAACACCTAGGGTGAATCTTCCCTTACCAAAAGGCCTAACGTGGTAAGTGTAGGCAAGATCATCAACATTAAAATCAATTCCCAAATTTTGACTTAGGGTTTCAACTCCCGTCAAGATCCTCCACGCCCTTGGCAGGAGTTGGCAAGGTGCCATGTCTGTGGTCGCAAAGCATTGGCAAGCAAAAGAAGAAAAGGGGAATTTGTGCCCTAATTTCGCAAACGGGTAATCATTAAAAACAATCCAACCCGGGCAGGCCCAATCCATCCTTTCACCCCCATAGGCAACCTAAGTATGGCATCTTTAGGAAACCCATAGTTTTGCTGAATATGTTTCAAATCAGCCCTAGATAACTCGCAAGGAAAGCTATTCTTATCATCTAAAACTTTCAAAGGACGAAAACCATTTGCACTTTCAGGGGGAGAATTGCTCTTAAAAGAACCTTTGGGGTTTTCCCTAGTCATGATTGAAGAAAAATTGCAAGAACTAAAGTGAAAATAGGAAAAACAACAAAGAAATTTGAGGAAAAAAATAGAAGAACGAAGGTGAAGACGAGAAGTTACCTGGAGAGCGAGAGAGAGAAATTGAGTTGAACAGGAGAGTGGAGTGAGAAGCTTTATCTTGAACCAAGAAACTGCATTTATAGAAGGTAAGGGGAGTTGAATGTCAAATCAAAGCATGCAAGAAAACCGTCATTATGGGCGCGCATTGCAAGACAACTTATGTTTTTAAAATAATTTCCCTTCTTTTTGCCGCCCAAAGGGAAAATTAGGGGCTATTGTTAGGAGACGTTTTTTATTCCACATGGCAACAAATGATTGGCAGGAGAAGCCCTAGTTTGTGCGTCCATATAGCAGATGGTAATTATTGTGTGAGCAAACAAAACAAGGATTGCTGACTTGGCGTTGCTGTTGAAAACTTTCTTCCTCGTCCTGAAAACTTTCTACAATATAGGGAGGATCGTGGATTTGAGGAGAAAGTGGGACGGTCAGCAACAATATTTGCCGAAGATATTCCAAGATCCCCCTAAAGTAGGATCGCATACTTATCATTAGCAAACAACTGTAGAGGGCAACTTCAATATTAGTTTAGTATAAATAGGGACATTTAGCTCACTTTGTAGATCATCTCATTCACTACTATCTTTCTAGCTCAATCACTCTCTTTTACTCAAACAGCAAAACTACATAGTGAATTGGCAAGATACAATCCACCCGTGGTTTTTCCCTCTTTCCTAAGGGTTTAAGGTAAAAAATTATTTTGTGTCCTTCTATATTATTTGCACTTTATATAGCGTATTTGTTCCATTCATATTGCAAGTTAATTATCAACCCCCTCTCTGAGCAAATTGACCCTTGTGTGAAATTTGCCTAAAAAAGTCTCTCTAGTGCCTCTCCGAGGATTTGAGTGTGAGTAGTGGTTTTCCACCCGTTTTGCTCGTTTTTCGGGTGTTGTGATCCTCTTTAGCATTGCAGTCATTCATCATGGCTGATGAAATTGTTTCTAGAGTTCCAAACATTAGGGCTGAAGAAGAATCTATTATCGTTCTCGACAAAGTTCCAGGAGACGAAATTGAGAAGGATATTAATCTGGCGTTGGTAGGTAAAGTTTTGACGGTGAGATCATACAACTTCGAAGCGTTGAAAAAAATTAAGAATCAAATATGGTCCTTATCGAAAGGCACTCTATTTCGTGCTATAGAGAACAGATTATTCGTGGTTCAATTTTCTAATGCGAGGGATCAAACAAAAGTGTTAGCGGGTCGACCATGGACCTTTGATCAAAGTTTAGTTATGCTTAATGATATTGATGGCAGCCAAAGCCCCTCAAATATTTTGATGACTCGATGTCCATTTTGGATCCGATTGTACAACCTGCCTATGGGGTGCAGGTCGGACAAGCATGTTCGTTTGGTGGCAGGGAGTGTGGGAAGTGATAGAAGTCGAGTCAGATGGCGTGCTATGAAATACCTCGGCACGGGTATGCGTCCTTGTAGATGTTTCTAAGCCCTTGCGAAGAGTCCAAAAGATCTCAATGGGTAATGGGGCATCCATGGTTGAAATCAAGTTCAAAAATTGCCTACTTTTTTCTATGTTTCTGGGACTGTTGGCCATATTGAACGTGGGGTTCATGGCTTAGAGCCTCCCCGAGGCGTGGTAGGCAAAAGATTGAGGAGGAAGCAAAATTGTTCTTGAGTTGTGCTAGCAACATAACTGTAACAGACTTGTTTTTAAAAGGATTTATTAAAATGCAAATTATATTTATTAAGTTAATTATGTGTTGGCCTGGATTTTCTTATTTTATTTTGGGTAGGAATATGAATTTTATTTGTCGTGCTTATAGTATATTAATTTAATTTAGTTTTATGAAGTTATTATAAAATATATTTTGGGCATTTAGTTATTTAAAATATGTTGAGTAGAATTTAGCCAAGAAGGGAAATCTAAATGCAAACCTTTTTTTTTATGTCGGTTTGAATTAAATAAATAATGTGAGTCATGCTAGCAATGATGCGAGTCGAGTTCGAGTTTGAGCTAGCTCGACTCGACTTGTTAGCATTTCGAGTTGAGTTTGAGTTGAGTTAAGCTCACTCGAGTTGAGTTTTGTCCGAGCTTTGACCGAGTCGAGCTTTGACCGAGTAGATTTCGAGTAGCTTGCAAGTGTGTCATGTTAAAAGCAACAATAAGGTAGAAAAATGTTTAATTTAGGTATTTTGCTATTGATAATTAGGTATTCAAGCTTCTCACGAGTTTTCGAGACGAGTATCGAGTTGCTCAACTCGACTCACCAACATCTCGAGTCGAGCTCGAGTTCGATTCGAGCTCACTCGAGTCGAGCTTTGACTGAGTTTGGAACGAGTCGATCTCGAGTAGCTCGCGAGTTGTCTCGTCTCATTGCCACCCCTACCCCCCAACCCCATCATTCTCTCTCTTCGAACTCCCTCTTCTCCCCGTGAAACCTCTCCACTCTCTCGCGCACCTGCATAGTGCCTCGCCAGTGTTTCCCAAGATCGCTGGAGGTTTGTTTTGTGCGTTGTTCTCTCTCTCTTCGTCACCCGCTGGTTATCTGCGCGTGGTGCTGCTGCGTTTGTGCTGTTGTTCCAGTTGTTCGGCGGTGCTGTTGTTCCGCCGCCTTGTTTCTACTGTCTTACCGCCACTTGTGGTGGATGTTCAAAGGTACTAAACTCAGTTGCCTTTCTTCTATTCTCAAATAATCAAATTGAATTAGTTATGAATTGAATGATTTGTGTAAAAAGTTTATGTTGTTGAACAAGTTTAATTGGTATGCGTGTTGCTATGGAATTCAGTTTTTGGATTGAATTTTTGTGTTAGAAAGTAATTTCGTTAGTTCATATTCAATATGTTAGTTCTTATAATAAAAAAGGGTACCAATTTGTTAGAATATGACTTTGAACAACTTAGAGTTTTGAGGGCAGAAATCCTATTGATTTGGTCAGGTTGCTACGGCATGTTGTTTCTAGCTTCTTTGCGTAAAACTAATGATGGACTCTTAATTATTAATATTGTTTAAGTTATCAAAATGAGCTTGAGAGATTTGGTTTAATTAGTTTTAATGACAGGATGTGAGTAATTTGGTGAAGGTAATTATATGTATTTTATGAGAGTTTCATGTGTAGCATGGTGAGAGAATTATCACTAATTCACCTTATTATTATGGTTCAAGTAGTTGGAGTTGATTTGTGAAATTAAGAAATGGATTAGTTAGTATATGATGTGGAAATGTTTTAGTTTATATAATGATATGTTTAGACTCTTAAGAGTGAATTATTATGAGTTTCTAATTCATTTAACTTAGTCGTTCTAGTTAAATAAATCAGATATGTTTAGGAGATTTAGTCAAACCAATTAATTCTATTATTTGAATCATGCGGGAATGACAATCATTATTATCTTGTTGTTGTTGTTGTTGTTGTTGTTGTTGTTGCTGCTGCTTGGTGAATTATAATGGAGTTGAAATTCGTTCAATGGTCATGTGGCATTCATCTTGGAGGTCTATAATTAAGAAGTTTATAACCCTAATAAGTTTATTAGTTAGCAAAGAGATTAAGTTATTGTTGATGACTAGATAAAGGTCGGAATTTATAGTTCATAATAACCGTTGGGGGTGTTTTATTATAATATAGATTTGAGCTGATATGGTGAAAGAATAACCTTATGAATGGATTAACATGGTAAATATGGACACCTCTTAAGGGTTCTCTAAAGGGAAGCTAATAAGTTTGTTTCTTTTAGTAATACTTGCTAAGTAAAGCTAATTGTTCAGTAAGCTACTTTCGTATTGGCTAAATATTCTAAAGCGTGATATTGTTCACCTCTTTGTCAAATGATTAAGTAGTAACAAGGAATTAATCAAAGTTAACTTGTGAGAATTTAGTCTGATTGGCTCTTAAATGAAGGATGTGAGTTTGTTGGTGCTAGAAATAGCTTTGGAAAGGAGTAATCAATAATGGCTAGTAATATATTGATTATTAGATTTAGCTTAATAAATAATGGACTCAGTTATCTAGGTTATGTAAAACCACAACACAAGCTCGAAACATGAACCTTAATGGTACTCCACTTAGCAAGGCTTTGGTAGAGAAATCATAAAAGGCTAGAGGCTTGTAATGTAGGTTGATCAAGAGAATGGGATATCAAAAGCTCAACATGGGTTAATTAAAGGGAATAATATATATGAAAAGAAAAATGTCTGAAGGCTCAAAACATTGAAAAGAACGCCTCAATCATATCAACACATGCATATGCCACATAAGTCTCAAAGAGTGTCAAGGCAAGCTCAAGAGTCACACATCATGAGGAACTATCACACAACAAAAAATAGAAGACTGATGTAGATGTGTCAGTCTATAAGGCTTGAAAAATCCTCACTAGACTTATGCTTATCGAGTAAAATCAAGTCTTTCTTGGGGAATGTCAACCAATCTTACCACAAACCATTCAAGTTGCAAAACAATCGTATTATGAAGCGGTCAATGAAGTCGAACTCAATCTTGTAAAATTTAATTCCAATATCCAAGATATGCCAAAATCTCATGAATTATCAATCTCATGGAATAAAACATATATTTCCTGTATCAAAGAATTTCCTAGATTTTATGCCATGCATGAATGCAAAACCTAAACTAATATTCTCCTAATACTAAGAAAACAATAAATCCTAACTCACTTTCGTAGCAATCACGATTGCACTTAGCATGTGCAACAAGCCCTTTAAACCCCTAGGCTGCCCTAGTGGACGAGTAAGGTCTCGTGAAGGTTTTCAGAAGGCATACCCACAAAGCCAAAATATGCAAAAATGCAGAAGAAAAAAAATATATAATGAACCTAAACTATAATATGTGCAAAGTTATGACCCAAAAAGTAAATCCTCCCCCAAGCTAAATAACACATTGTCCTCAATGTGACAAATAATTATAGGGAGGGCAAGGGAAAGGGAAACATCCACAATCACATAACAGGGTCAACTTCCTCGATCACACAATCAAGTTAAACCAAAATAAATGGCAAAAAGAGATATGACTCTCAAAAACTTAAAGAGGAAGAAAAGAAAGATTATACCAAAGGTGTAGTGGATGGAAACCCAAAGATGAACCTTCTCACGCATCATAAGATCAAATACCTAGATATTAATCTCAATGAATAATAGGAACTCAACCCCTGGATCACAATTTACACAAATTCTATAGGTTAGTAATCAAACAAAAAAAATTAGAATTTCCTAAATCTAAAATTAAAAAGAAAAAAAAAGGTTAGAAAACTTGAGTTGCCTCCCAGGAATAGCTCATCAAAGCCCATAGTAGTTTGTCGAATGCATCTGCATGCATCTCACAAAAAAGCAAATAAAATACAAAAGAAAATGTAAAATAAATTAGTTCTAAATCTCTACAAGACCTGCAAAAAGGAAAATCAAAGAAAAAGTTATATCCACAAGAGAAGGAAGAAAAAAAAATATTAGTCTTTTTACATGACCCAATATGTTGGGAAGAAACCGAATGTACATTAATTACATGATCACGGAAGTCATTAAAAGAGGGAGAAATTAGGAATGATGGACGATATAATATAGGGAAAGAAGGAATGAGGTCAAGTTTTTGAGAGAAAGGAACATGAGACTCAAAGAAGGAATGAGGTCAAGTTTTTGGGAGAAAGGAACATGAGACTCAAAAACAGTAGGTGGAACCAAGAAAGACTCATGAATCACGTCACTCTCATCTATAGACTTCTCCAAGAAAGGTTTTTCAACCAAGGGTTCTTCCTCCTTTAAAATATCCATCACATTGATTTTTCCTATACTCTAAACATCAATCCCATAACACTCATTTTCTATCCAACCCACATCATCATCATCATCATAAATATCGGTTGGGGATGAGAATTTTGAGTACAATAATCAAATTAATATTGGGGCGAGGGGGTGAAATCATTCACTAAAATCACATCACAAGACAAAATATCATGAGAAGTAGAGTGACAATTAGAACAATAAGGAGGTGGAGTAATGTAAGTTTGGGGTGAAGGAATTACTCTAGCAGATAAAGACATCTCCCACTCATAAGTATCCCTAGCCAACCACTTAATTAAATCCCAACAGTAATCAGGAGATTGGAATAGAAATCCTTTATTAGACATATATTCAATCACCATCTTAATTTCTTCATTTAACCCCTCATAAATCACTAGGCACATATCCCATAGTTCAATTCCATGATTTGGACCAATAAAATGACCAAGTCTATGATAGTATTTCCAAAACACTTCATTCTCATATTGAGGAAAAGAAAAAATTGCTCTAGAATTACTAGCATGAATTTGGGGTTCACGGAACATATATGGTAATTCATGAGAACTCATGCAAAAATTGGGAGAATTTGATATGATTCATCAAACTATAAACATGAGAACCACAATAATTATGACTATGTTGCCTATCAGAAGAATTATACCCATCAAAATAATAATATGACTCCATGATACGAAAAAAGGAAAAAAAAATTCACAAAAGAAAAGAAATAAAATATATACAGTCTAGTCTCACCAAAAATAAAAACTAAATAAAACAAACTATCTCCCCGGCAACGGCGCCAAAATTTGATAGGCGTGTCGCGCACCTAACAAAAATAAATAACCTAACTAACCTCCTAACTATGTAGTAGGGTAAGTCAGGGTCCACTAGAAGAAAAATGCAAATTTGCGTCAGTCTATGTGCATCGCACGCTAGAAGGACTGACGCAAATAGCCTATTTGCGTCGCACATTAAAGAACGTGCGACGCACAAAATGACAGCAGATGGGTGGTAGGGTCATTTGCGTCGCATGGGGTTGAGAACGCGACGCAGATGACGAACATGATTTGCGTCAAACACAGCTATTGTGCGACGCAGATGGCTGGATCCCATGATTTGCGTCGCATGCTTGGGGGATGCGACGCAAATAGTTTTCGTCTAAAATGATGACTAAGTCATATGCGTCGGATGGCCATGAGACGCGACGCGGATGGGCATTAAGTCATGTGTGTCGCACCTCCATGACACGCGACGCAGATAGCTGAAATAGCCATCACTTTTTAAAACCTCACTCCCCGCATTTCCCCAAACCCTAACTTCATTCCCACCTCATGCATTACCAATCGCCGCTCTCCCACCTCTTCTCTCTCACTCACTCAAACAACAATCAAACAAGGAAAAATTCATCATCAAATGAAACCCTCATCACTCAAAACATCATAACCACAAAATATCTTCAAAAATTAACAAAAACCCAAATCAGAAAACACCACAAAACCCTCAAAAAACACAAATTCTGGCAAATTAAAACAACAAAAAAGAAATCAAAAGAAAAAAGTGGTATAATGCTGTGAAAGAGAGTTGGCTGCGCTACAAAAAGATGTATACATGGTTCGATCCACCTCATCGAGGTTCGTCGCAATAGATTTCCTCTTTTTCGCCATTTTTTTCTAGGTGTTTTCTCTCTCCTCTGAATTTCGAATCTCAAAGAGGATCTTCGCATCTTCCGTAACTTCCTAATGATCTCAAATCTTTTGGTATAATCCGTCATCACTTCAGGTGAACCTCTCGTCATTTCAAAATCTCGAAGTTCATGTCAATTTTATGATGGATCTGCACTCATTTTCTCTCTCCTCGTTCGAATTATTCTCTCTATGTCACTGATCTTGATGACTGCAATTTTGCGTGATTTTTCCGACGAATTTTCTATTTCATCTAATTTGCAGGTAATTTCGCCATATTTAAGTTTATTTTTGGAATAAAAAAAATAGAACCTATCAAAAATGAAATTTCTTGTACTTTTTCAGTTTTTTAACTCATTTAAAATGAAATTTATTGATTTTCAGATCTGGGGGAGGAAGAGAAGAAATTACTGGCCAAGCTTTCTATTTCCATCTAACAAGATTTAGGATGTAGAGAATTGTTGATTTTCGTTGTTTAAGTTTGTTTAATTCCATTTTATTTTGTAGGATTTGTTAAGATTATCATTTTTGATTTTCATTCATGTTTTCTGATTACATAACTATTGTAAAGAATAAAGAATCATGTTTTAATAATCTGCGATTTGCATATGTGCAGAACTATTGAGTTTCGTATGTGCATTTCGTGCTTGTTGCTGGGTTGGTTTTGTTTTATTTTTTTTTATGTATAATCTGCCATTTGCGTCGAATGTTGGTTATAATCCGACGCAAATTCCTTTTTTTTTAAAAAAAAATGCTTGATCTGCGTCGCACATGGTCCAATGTGCGACGCAAATGGTAGGCTAGGCTTACTGTGCTGCTGGTGGTATGGTTTGGCGTCATGTGCGTCGCACCTCGAGCCCTGTCCGACGCAAATAGCTCCTCAACTGCATCGGACCCTTATCCGACGCAGATCATGTCTCTGTCATTTGCGACGAGACCTGTGCCGTCGGACCGATGTCCGACGCAGATAGTGGTCCCAGGTCCGACGCAAATTGACAATTTTGTACTAGTGGTCGATCCCACAGAGAGAAAGTTGTTCTATGATTAGCCCTTAAATAATGGTAAGACTAAAGGAGATTAATATCAAGAATAATGGTGGAATAAACTATACTAATCAATATCAAATTAAAAGACTCTAAAGTTAAGTATCCCCACAAGCATGAATTAATACAATAATAATTCCTACCCCAAACTAATCATTTAAATGCTCACAAGGAAAAGTACACTCTATAAAATACCATAAACCTCTCCCGAGTATCTATGGCTTCTCTAATATGCACTCAAGCCTACTCCCGTGGAATCATGCAAATTAAAGACATTAAATGCGGCACTCTAACTTCCTAACAATCTATTCTACCTACTCCCGTGGAGAATTTCATATCCTTAATTGAAATACCCAAATCCGTCAAAACCCAACTCCCGTTGTGATCAAGTCAATGGAATGATAACAATACTAATTATCCCTAATCTAGTATTGGAATATGCACAATCAATTAAGCAAGAACAATAAAACAATTAATTTGGGAATTTAAAGGCATAATCATGAATCAATTCATACTAGGGTTCAACTTAACAATAGATAAAAGAACTACTCAAGTATAATTGAAATAAATAAAGAAACTAGAGAAGAATAATTACAATTCATAATAATTAACAAAGAGAAAAGAAAGAGAAAATAAATACTTGAATTAATGAAAGAAAGGTAGAGTCTTGGAGAACAATGAAGATCCACAAGTTTCTCTCTCTAACTTGTCTCTCTAAAAACCCTAAAAAGTGTATACAATAAAACTCTCCCTGTCATTAAACAAATAAAAGTGTATTTATATCTCCCAAAATAACAAAACTGACGAAATAAGACGCGCTACTGAGCAGACCAACACGGACGTGTCAATAATGACACGGACGTGTTGACCTGCTACTACATAAATATCCTACGACAGAAAAGCTACTGCCTCGAAGAAATCAGAGTGACACGGACGTGTCATAAGTGACACGGACGTGTTGTCCTGTAATCGTCAGATTCTCCAGCTCAACTTCGAACAGATATAACTTTTGATTCAGAGCTTTGTTTGGTGCATGTAATATATCGTTGGAAAGCTCTTCAAGTCCAGTTTCCAACTCAGTTGGAATCACCTCAATATCAGTTTTGTGAAAAACGTTATGAGTAAAATGGTGCAGAGCTGTCATATTTTGCACAAGTACACAAAGTCCTTTGTATCTTCTTCAATTCCAATCCGTTTTGGGCACATGATATATCGTTTTAAAGGTCATACAAGTGCCTTAATCATCATGTCCTTAAAAAGGAGTCCAAAGTAACTGAAATTATATCAAAAGACCAACACAACCCGTGAAAGCATCGTAGCTTATAAAAAGGGACCTAAATATGCATAAATGCAATGTAAATGCTCTAATACTACATAAAAATGCACCCTAATATGCAACTAAATTATGTTAGAATATGCATTTATCAGTTATTATAAAATATATTTTGGGTATTTAGATATTCAAAATATGTTGAGTAGAATTTAGCCAAGAAGGGAAATCTAAATGCAAACCTTTTTTTTATGTCGGTTTGAATTAAATAAATGATGCGAGTCATGCTAGCAATGATGCGAGTCGATTTCGAGTTTGAGCTAGCTCGACTCGACTTGTTAGCATTTCGAGTTGAGTTTGAGTTGAGTCGAGCTCACTCGAGTTGAGTTTTGACCGAGTTTTGTCCGAGCTTTGACCGAGTCGAGCTTTGACCGAGTAGATTTCGAGTAGCTTGCAAGTGTGTCATGTTAAAAGCAACAATAAGGTAGAAAAATGTTTAATTTACGTATTTTGCTATTGATAATTAGGTATTCAAGCTTCTCACGAGTTTTCGAGACGAGTATCGAGTTGCTCAACTCGACTCACCAACATCTCGAGTCAAGCTCGAGTTCGATTCGAGCTCACTCGAGTCGAGCTTTGACCGAGTTTGGAACGAGTCAATCTCGAGTAGCTCACGAGTTGTCTCGTCTCATTGCCACCCCTACCCCCAACCCCATCATTCTCTCTCTTCGAACTCCCTCTTCTCCCCGTGAAACCTCTCCACTCTCTCGCTCACCTGCATAGTGCCTCGCCAGTGTTTCCCAAGATCGCTGGAGGTTTGTTTTGTGCGTTGTTCTCTCTCTCTTCGTCGCCCGTTGGTTATCTGCGCGTGGTGCTGCCGCGTTTGTGTTGTTGTTCTAGTTGTTCGGCGGTGCTGTGTCGCGTGGGCGTTGACGCTGGTGGTCTTGTTGAATCCCACCCTGGTGTTGCAGCGACTGTTCTCCTCTAACATCTTGTTTGTGGTTGCTACTGTTGTTGTTATTGTTGTTGTTATTGTTGTTGTGATGTTGTCCCTGTTTCTCCTTCCTTCCCCCTGCTCGTGTCTTCCCCTCCTCTATTGCACCGCTACTCTTCGTGTTGTGGCGCGGTGGTGTTGGCGTTCCGCCGCCTTGTTTCTACTGTCTTGCCGCCACTTGTGGTGGATGTTCAAAGGTACTAAACTCAGTTGCCTTTCTTCTATTCTCAACTAATCAAATTGAATTAGTTATGAATTGAATGATTTGTGTAAAAAGTTTATGTTGTTGAATGAGTTTAATTGGTATGCGTGTTGCTAGGGAATTCAGTTTTTGGATTGAATTTTTGTGTTAGAAAGTAATTTCGTTAGTTCATATTCAATATGTTAGTTCTTATAATAAAAAAGGGTACCAATTTGTTAGAATATGACTTTGAACAACTTAGAGTTTTGAGGGCAGAAATCCTATTGATTTGGTCAGGTTGCTACGGCATGTTGTTTCTAGCTTCTTTGCGTAAAACTAATGATGGACTCTTAATTATTAATATTGTTTAAGTTATCAAAATGAGCTTGAGAGATTTGGTTTAATTAGTTTTAATGACAGGATGTGAGTAATTTGGTGAAGGTAATTATATGTATTTTATGAGAGTTTCATGTGTAGCATGGTGAGAGAATTATCACTAATTCACCTTATTATTATGGTTCAAGTAGTTGGAGTTGATTTGTGAAATTAAGAAATGGATTAGTTAGTATATGATGTGGAAATGTTTTAGTTTATATAATGATATGTTTAGACTCTTAAGAGTGAATTATTATGAGTTTCTAATTTATTTAACTTAGTCGTTCTAGCTAAATAAATCAGATATGTTGAGGAGATTTAGTCAAACCAATTAATTCTGTTATTTGAATCATGCGGGAATGACAATTATTATTATATTGTTGTTGTTGTTGCTGCTACTTGGTAAATTATAATGGAGTTGAAATTCGTTCAATGGTCATGTGGCATTAATCTTGGAGGTCTATAATTAAGAAGTTTATAACCCTAATAAGTTTATTAGTTAGCAAAGAGATTAAGTTATTGTTGATGACTATATAAAGGTCGTAATTTATAGTTCATAATAACCGTTGGGGATGTTTTATTATAATATAGATTTGAGCTGATATGGTGAAAGAATAACCTTATGAATGGATTAATATGGTAAATATGGACAGCTCTTAAGGGTTCACTAAAGGGAAGCTAATAAGTTTATTTCATTTAGTAATACTTGCTAAGTAAAGCTAATAGTTCAGTAAGCTACTTTCGTATTGGCTAAATATTCTAAAGCGTGATATCGTCCACCTCTTTGTCAAATGATTAAGTAGTAACAGGGAATTAATCAAAGTTAACTTGTGAGAATTTAGTCTGATTGGCTCTTAAATGAAGGATGTGAGTTTGTTGGTGCTAGAAATAGCTTTGGAAAGAAGTAATCAATAATGGCTAGTAATATATTGATTATTGGATTTAGCTTAATAAATAATGGACTCAGTTATCTAGGTTGTGTAAAATGAGATTTCACTTTGATATTGGTAGATGGAGTAATATAATCAGGTTGTTATATTGTTTAATTAGTAATCACCAAAAGTAAGTTAATACCTCATATTACTTATTAAGTAAGTGTAAGTTTGTGTAATACTTCAAAGTAGTTCCAGCTATATGGTTGAATGACTTCTAATTAGAAATGATATTAGGTAAAAGCATACATGTATTAATATGAAATACTTATTGGTAAAGATATTATGTTAATCGATTATAATTCTCTAAGGAGAAGTGTTCTAGATTGGTTTGTTGTTCAAAGATTGTTGTTAAAAGTTATTGAGATGATATATATGTGAACTTGAGTTTTAAGAATGATTGGAATAAATTATGAATGATAATGGAAAGTGATTTAAAGGGGAAAGTAGCCTCGTTTGAGTCGACGGATGAGGTGACACGAATAGTGCCCCATGCACTGTGAACCTTGGGGGCCCCACAGGGAAACCTGCCCATTGCTCTGTGGGGCGATAATCGGGCGACATATCAGGTAAAGCGAAACTTGTGGATGGATGATTAAATCAGTGGAAAATGTACTCCGAACTAGTCGTGGTTATTGGCCAAAAGTAAAGCGAATGGTTGGGTGACGAGCCCCACTGTCGGAGTGTAAGCTTTGTCTCCTCCACCGCGTTCTCTTTCTGGTTAAAAGAATACGAATATTATGGTAAGTTGTTTCGATATTGGATTCCCGATAAGGAATCATATTATGGTAAGTTGTTTCGATATTGGATTCCCGATAAGGAATTATATCAGGTAAGGTAATGAATGTTTATTCAGTCTTTGAATACGAATATTGATATTGATTTCCTGATAAGGAAGCATATCATGGTAAGTTGCATTAATGTTGGATTCCTGATAAGGAATCATATCTAATTATTGGATTTCTGGTACGGAATGGTATCGGGTGATCATATTCCCGATAAGAAATCGTTATAGTGAAAGTTTTTATGCTATTGATTTCCTGATAATGGTTTATCTAATAAAATATAAGAAAGTAATTAATTGAGTATGAAAGCATAAGTTTGGATTTCCACTAAGGAATCAATTAAAGGAAATAAAGTATATTGTTTATATAAGAGTTGGTAAACTCATATCGTTTATAAGGAATTGTGATGTTGAAATTATTGAATAATGATATATGAAATATGTCTCTGTTGTGAGTGCTTGGAAGTCGCCTTGCTGTGTTTGTTGTTATGTGAATGATTGTGCATTATGAAACGAGTAAATTAATAAAGATATTTTATGTTTATTATCAATAAGAGTTTACGCTATGCGTGTTGAGATGGATGCGATTGTTATGACTATGTAGACTGTTAAGTCATTTTCAATTAAAAGCCACCAAAGCATGTGTTAATCTCTATACGGGTTTAGTACTCAGCTTTACTGATGTGTATATGTTGTTTTGTCATTTCTGTGGCCTGTCACTTAGTGGGTGGCAGTTTCCCTAAATGTTTCAGGTTGAAGCCATGGGTCATTCTTTCGAGGGTTGAACTAACTATGTTGGAAGACTATTTGCAATGTTATATTTGTTTTCGAGACAAGGACGCTCCACTTTGTAATAGTTAACCAAAAACTATTTACTATTCATTTTCTGTATCTTAGAGTCGTTAGTGCTCCTGATTCTCTCTTGGTGTTGCTCCGCATAAGCGTTGAGGTTGTTGAGTTTTGGAGTTGAAAATATTTTATTAATTGAAATTGTAACAGGTTTAAACTATTTCCTTTTTTAAGGTTTTGTCCGATTTTCAAAGGAAACTCTGTCGGATTTTCTAGAGAAATTTATTAGGATAAAGTCTGAGAATCAGGGCGTTGTTGTAATAGTTAATTAAATTGAATAAAGTTGGGAATTGAGTTCTACATTCTCCGGTGTTGTTCGGTGAATGTGATGGTAATAGTTTGGGTTAGCTCGACCAAAGTCTCTTCTGCTGTGCTTAATCCTCTATAAGCTGGTCGGGAAAATTCGGGATGTTACAATAACTTTTGAGAGCCCTTGCAAGGAGTTGAAGTTGGAGAGTGGGGACTCAATCATCCCAACAACGAAGGCTCATACAAATTCAGGTGTTGAATTCTCGGGATTTGAGGTGAATATGCTAGAACTAGCTTCAACAAAGTTGGCTTTGGAGTTGGTTATTAGTCTCGAGGGTAATAATACCTCCCATGTAAGTCATATTCCTGCTTTTATTTTTGATTCGGATAAATGTGGTGATATTGTTAAGGCCCATAAAACTAAAACTGTAGGCTCGGGCAAACATGGTGGGCTTAAATAATTTGTTTCTCATGATTCCACTTTGGGGGAGGAGGTTAGGCATGAAACAAATATTAATAATATTAATTTGTTAGTGGGGAAGGGTGTGGGCGTGGCTGATATTGGGTTGCATGTTTGGAAGGAGGTAGTGGGGATGGTGTTAATGGAGCTAGTGGTGAAGTTGGGCTTACGGTTAGGCATTCTTTTGAGGAAGGAGTGGCTTATGAGGGGGGAAAATGTGAGGGGGAGGTTGTTGCGTTGGCGGAGAAGGGGAAAGGAGTCATGGGGGAGGAGGAGGAGGATGTGCAACTTATGGGTAGGGGTGCAGCTAATGCAATTGGCGGGGAAGGTGTGGGGAGGTGTGTGAGTGGGAGGAAGTGGAGAAATCTTGCTAGGGGGGAGGGAGATGTGGTGATGGAGGAAAGGCGGGACCAAGTAAGCAAGGAAGGGGGAGTAAAAGAGCAAGGGAAGGGAGTGATGATTATATGGAGGTTACGAAGGTCCCTAAAAATGATAGTTCGATTTCTGATGATGCTGGATGGCGTGAGGCGATGTCTCTTGTGGAGTAGACCCGCCGAGCCCAATGAGTATACTCAGTTTTAACTGTAGAGGTTTGGGTAAACCCTTTAAAGTTAATAGTCTCCGAGACTTAATTCGGAGAGGCCGGGTAACTCGGTTTTATCGAAATGAAGTTGACTTGTGTTGAGTCTTGGGAGAGTTCGGGAGCATTTGGGTGACTTTCATTGTTTGGTTATGAATTATGTGGGTCGGTCTGGTGGTATTTTGTTATTGTGGAGGAAAGATGTGATTGTTGATCTTATATCGATGTCTATACACCATATTGATGTAAGGATCAGCGATGGTTTAGGTGATGAGGAGTGGAGATGTATGGGGTTTTATGAGTGGCCAGAGGTTCATAATAAACATCTTTTGTGGACTTTGTTAGAGTCTCTTGCTACCCAGTCTAATCTCTCATGGCTCTGTATTAGAGATTTTAATGAAATATTGTTCTACATGAGAAAAATGGAGGAAATGATGGAGCAGAATGGCAAATGACAAATTTCAGGAAGGTTGTGGATGCTTGTGGCTTGCATGATGTTCCGCATACAGGATATGAGTTTACTTATGATAATGGGAGAGGTCTTATGGAGAATGTTGAGTGTCGGTTGGATCGTGCTCTTGTTACTAGTTCTTATCTGGATCTTTTTCTAGGAGAGTCACTTGTGGCATCTTGATAAAGAATGGTCTGATCATGCTCCTATTAAGCTTCTGCTTTGGAAACGTGCTCTCGATTTTCAATTGGGTCCGGAACCATTCGAGTTCGAGCAGTGTGGGCTACCGATTCAGAGTGCGAAGGGGTCATTGAAAATGCTTGGTTGGGGGGTTCCTCGTTGGCTACTAAATTGGAGCTGTGTAGCTGATTTGCGAGAGTGGAGTAATGGTAAGTTTTGGGAAAATTTTCACAGATTTGAAGAAAAAGAGGAAAGCTTTGAAGAAGTTGAATAAAGGAGGGTTGAATGAGGTTCAGTTGGCTCGCAGACGTAGGTTGCTCGGGGAGATTGCGGATCTTGTGGGGTGGAGGAGGTGTATTGGAAGCAAAGATCAAGGGTGTTATGGCTTGCTGAGGGGGATAATAATACAAAGTTTTTCCATCAAAGAGCGTCGGGGCGGAAAAGGAAGAATACGATTCCCATGCTAAAGGATGATGATGGCGTGGAGCATGTTGGGGATAAGGAAGTTGTGCGTGTGGCTATGGATTATTTTCATAATATTTTTGCGATCTCTCACCCATCTGTGATTGATCAAGCTTTGCATGATTTTGAGTCTTGGGTGACTAGTGCTATGAATGATGTGCTTTGGCAAGCTTATAATGGTGAAGAAATTCGGTTGGCTCTTATCCAAATGCATCCTATTAAGGCTCCAGGCCCTGATGGTATGTGTCGTATGTTTTTTCAGTCTTATTGGCTTATTGTAGGGCCTTTAGTGACATAGATGGTGTTGGGTATCCTCAATGGAGGAGCCATACTGAGGTGCCTTAATTGCATTTTTATTACCCTGATTCCTAAGAAGGGTAATATTGATCATATGTCCCAGTTTCGTCCTATTTCAGTATGTAATGTAATATATAAGCTTGTTTCTAAAGTTCTAACTAATCGTTTGAAATTTTTCTGTATAAGATTATGTTTGTCAATCAAGCGCATTTACTCCAGAGTGCTTAATTACAGATATATCTTGGTGGTTTTTGAGTTATTTCATCATATGAAAAATCTTAAGAGGTTGGAGGGTTGTATGGCGATGAAGTTGGATATGTCAAAAGCTTATGATAGGATATAGTGGGTTTTTTGGATGTTGCCATGGTCCGATTTGGGTTTGATACTGGTTGGAGGAGTAGGGTGATGGATTGTATTCGTTCGGTGACTTTTTCAGTGCTAGTGAGTGGCAAATCGTCTGAAGATTTCTGTCCAAATAGAAGGATTAGGCAAGGTGATCCACTGTCGTTGTGTCTCTTTATTCTTTGTGCTGATTTTTTCACACTTGTTGAGAAGAGAGCAGAGGAAATATATTCTTTGAAGGGTATAAACGTGGCGCCTACAACTCCTTCTCTAAACCACCTTTTATTTGCAGATGATTGTATTATCTATTCGATAGCTTCATGCAGGATTCGGAGACCATTCAGCAGGCTCTTAGCACTTATGAGTTATCATCGGGGCAGAAAGTTAACTTTGAAAAGACGAACATTTCCTTTAGTAGAGGGGTTCCAGCGGAGAGAAGGAGTGATATTTCTCTTCACCTTGGAGTGCATGAGGTGGATATTCATGATAGATACTTAGGGCTCCCGACTATTGTAGGGCGGTCTAAGAAGGTGATCACTAGGGGGTGAAGGAGAAGATATGGAAGAAGTTGCTGGGGGTGGAAATTGATGGTTCTATCTAAAGCTAGTAGGGAGGTCATGATAAACGCAGTGGTCCAATCTCTTCCTACCTACGTTATAAGTGTCTTTAAGTTTCCATCGTCTTTCTGTGATGAGATTAGATCCCATATTTCTCAGTTTTGGTGGGGGTAAAAAGGATGGTGAGAGAAAGATTCATTGGGTAGCTTGGAAAAAACTTTGTAGACCTGAGATGGAAGGAGGGTTGGGCTTTCGGGACATGAAACAGTTTAACAGGGCTCTTTTGGGCAAGCAGGCTTAGAGATTGGTTATGAGTACATGTAACTAGATTGAACAAATCTTTAAGGCTCGTTATTATCCTGGTTCTTGTTTTATGGAGTCCGAGTTAGGTTCTAACCTGATCTATACATGGAGAGGGATCTGGGAGGCAAAATGGGTACTAAGGACAGGTTTGTGATGGCGTGTGGGTGATGGTGAGAAGATTAGGGTTTGTGATGATGCTTAGATTCCTGGAATGCAGACTCGCAAACTTTTTTCTCCTAGGGGTGATGCTAATGCTAACTTGGAGGTGGGTGCTTTAATTGATCCAATCTCAAATACCTGGAATGAAGATCTTGTTACACAACTTCTCCTCTTGTTTGAAGTTGATTGTATTTTGAGTATACCATTGAGTCACTGGCTCCCGGAAGATATCTTATGCTGGAATCTAGAGAAGGATGGTCGATATTCGATTCGATCCGTGTATAAGGCAATGAGCAACGATGCATGGCAACTTTGTGAGGATGCTTCTTCTCCGGTCAAGGATGTGTGGAAGGTGATTTGGGGTGCTTCGGTTTTGCCTAGAGTTAAGTTGTTTGCATGGAGGGCGTGCCTTGATGCCCTTCCTACCCGACTTGGCTTGAATCGGCGAGTGAGGAGTATTGATGCAGCGTGTAGTGTTTGTGGTGGGTTGGAGGAAATGACTTTTCATGCTATCTATGAGTGTGGTTTGTGCAAAGTGTGTGGGAGGCTAGCTCGTTGGGTCCTCACTTACTTAGAGGTTTTTGCAATATCATTGAGTGGTGGGCTACGAGTTTAAAGAGCTAGGGGATGACGAGGTGGATTTGTTACTCACGCGTGCTGGGCAATATGGGGATCGAGGTGCAAAGCAACAATGGAGAGAGAGTTTGGTTGTCCTAGTTCGACGTGGTTATACGCGTTGAAAATTTGCAAAGAATCCCAGGATGCTGCGTTGGGCCAAATGAGTTCGACGGTGGCAGGGAATCCTTCCCATCAGGTGCATTGGAAAATGCCTGAGGATGGGTTGTTCAAGCTCAATGTGGATGCAGACAAGTTGGGGGACAAAGGGTCGAGCCTTGGGGTGGTGTGTAGGGATAGTAGGGGGAGTGTGGTGGGTTGCGCGGTTGTCCAGTCGAGGGTGGATTGGGAGCCAAGGGTGGTCGAGGCTATGGCTGTGTTGGAATGGGTGAAGCTCGCTGCACGTTGGGGTTTGTTGAAGTTCGTGGTGGAAAGTGATTGTTTGCAGGTGATTCATGCGTTAAAATGTCGAGCTACATGTTTCTATTGATTTTACTTATTAGTTGAGGATATTTTAGCTTTGAGTGTTAATTTAGTAGATGTAGTTTAGTCGTTTGTTAAGCGATCGGGTAACAAAGTAGCTCATGTTCTTGCACATATGCAACACCTTTGGAAATCGAAAACCGTAGTTGGGTGGATGATATTCCAGAGAACATTGTTAGTCTTGCTTCTCTTGATTTATTAAATTAGTTCCCTTTTTGGGGTCCCTGTAAAAAAAAGAAATTTGCCTAAAACAATAATCATAAATAAGAAAGAATGAAATTTTTCGAAGATATAATGATACTTTTATAAGATAACTAATTTGCGAAATGATTTAGAATAGGTATAAAAAATGACTAGTACAAGTTTTAGACATAGGTATTTCAAGATTTTGTAACAATAATATGTTAGCATATACTCTATCATTTAACTAAGCTTAGCTTGGCTCACTTGGTAGGAATTCCACCTCATAACCTCAAGGTCAGGGGTTTGAACCCCACTAAGTGAGGGGCACTTGGAGGAGAATTCCCCTTGCAACTTTCCCTCCTTCCAAGTGCCTGAGCCTCTGGGTTGGGCCTTGTGCAAGGGCAGCCCAGAGGTTATTCATCTTACCAAATCAAAAAAAAAAATATACTCTATCATTTATACATGCTACCTCCCTTTCAATTTACTTACAACACTAAGTTTTTCACGCCGGCCAATTAAATGCACAACTTTAACTATTGAGATGTTCTATTATTTGTAAGTAGAAATTATAAAAAGTTGATATTTAGAAAATCTAACAATATCCTACATGACTATGGTTAACCTTATATATCAATCATATTAGATGGTCAAAAGAAAGTGTGTGAATAGTGTAAAAGTTCATTTGTAGCAAGTAATTCTGAACGGATGAAGTATATGGTAAACTTTATGTAGTTATCGTTGACATATATTTATCTAGAAAAGTCTTTTAACATCATTATAACTCTCAAGCTATCTAAGTATCTAACCCACATCCTCGTATTACATTGGTCTGGAGTCGCCTTTCAACTAATTTCACTTTTGCTTCATATATTCTCCGTCCTTCACTTTTATTTGTTTATTTATATGATTATATAGATTGTGTATGATATTAAATTTATTTATTTATTTATTTATTTATCGTCTCATACTTTCATAGTCTCATCTTATTGTTCGTGTCTCTAACTCTACTACATTATAACTTGCACGGATTTAAGATACTTCCTCCATTTTTTTTTACATATTACACTTCACTTTTCACACATATCAATGCAAAACTTTGAGGACATATATCTCTAATTTTGTATTAGTAAAAATTATAAAAAGTACATATTAAAAAAATACATATTAAGACGAATCTAACAAGATCCCACATGACTATATTTTTATTCACGTATAAATCACAAACGATGGTCAAAGTGAACTTTGTGAATAGTGTAAATGTCAAAGTGTAACATGTAAAAAAACGGAGGAAGTATAATATATACTAAAACCAGGGCCGTTCCTAGACTGTTTTTGGCTCGGGACGAAATTAAAAAAAAAGCGCCCCTAATGCATTAGAAATTTATTGAATGAATTTTTTTTTATTAAGTTAATCAAAAGTTAGATCATTATTCTAACAAAAAAATTGATAATATATTGAGCAATCAGATTTAGTAGTATTATTTAATCATTTGCATTTCATTTGGCCCAAATTGTCTACCTCCACAAGGTTGCCCCACTCTTTTTCTTAAATAATTGGTCAAAAGCTCCCCTTTTGTGATTCATCTAACTCATAATTTTTTTTCTTTTTATACTAAAACTACATTCTAAACGTTTAAAAAAATTTACATAGAAAATAACACTCCTACAAAAGAAACAATGGCCAAAAACTTTCAAGAAAATTTATGAACTCTTTATATAAAAAATCTAAATTACACTAAATTAGAATTGCACTACTCATCAATTAAAATAAAATTACAAATCTAATATCAAATCAAAGTATCAGTAAGCAATTCTAAATAACTATCACCAAAGGTTAAAAGAAAATAATTATTTAATTTGATTTTATCAATCAACGATTATCATTGAAATTGAAACCAGAAATAAGATTAAAAAAAATTATACAGTATTAGTTATGAAATTAAGATTCTTAAGGTAGTAGAAAATATTGAAGTTTCAACTACAAATTGAAAAATAAAGATATAACATTAATTAACACAAATTATAAAAACTAGAAGAAGAATTTAGAAACATGATCCTCGACTAAAAAAATTATCAATAGTCTTCAAAATTTCCAAACACCGGAAATCCTCAATTGAAGATCAACCTCTTTTTCTTCTGTAAGGCATTTGTATATGCCCATAACAATTATAACTTTGTTAAATATGTGAAAATTTGAAATGTTTGAAGTTTAAAGTAATGGATTTTCTGAATGAATTGTGATAAAAGAAGAGAGATTATAATAAGTGAAATGAGGAAACAAATAACTTAAGTGGACTGTACTACTACTCATTACGAACATAAACAGCCATGAAGGCATTAACAAATAACTTAATTCTTGCCCCCACTAATTCTTGGGCCCTTGTACTAACCAACAACGAACATAAGAAGTTGGAAAACAAAAGATTATGGGAGGTGGAAGTTTGGAACATATATTAAACGAATTAGTTAAGAATTTGACTTATGGAAATAAGTGTCTTACATGGCAAGCACATCTTTGGTAATTGAAAAAAGCTTTTGGAGCATTATCCGCATGACTCATCGCCAATGGTATTTGTAAAGTTTGATTTTTTTTAAAGAAAATAAAAGAAGGCTGAACATATTTTAAAATTTTGGGCCCTGGGTGGGCACCCTGCCAGCCCCGTTGCAGGGTCGGGCCTGACTAAAAGGTTATCCTCGTGGTTGTGAGGCTTTCATTCCATTATCCCTATGAGAGATGTTCGATTTTCACCCCTTTACAAAAAGGATTTCCAAAATTTCCCTTTTTGCAAGGAATTTTTCTTTACTACGTATGTTTTAGAAACAGTGTATGGAGTTCTTGATTCTCTTGTGTTTTACTATACTAACTTGTTTAGGACTCCATACAATGTTTCTAAAATAGTCGTATAGTTGTATTAGATTATTCTAAGGATGTTCTTTTTTTTCCCCTGGCGCAGCGTGAATTGTTGTATGCTTCAATACTATATTTTAGGAACAAATCATTGTCATTTTCTCCTGAAAAGTCATGGTAAGAAAAATGGCTCAATTGAAGTTAATCATTGAACATCACAGGGATTGAAACCGCTTCCATCAAAACGTTGGGTATCGAGGAAATGAGTTTATAACTAGTTTTTAGGCTCGGCCTACGCCACGCAAAGTGATATTTTTATTTATTTATTAATATTTTACTTTAAAATGATAACATGGATTTAGTGGTTAATATATGAGCTTGAAGTCGCGGGATCAAATCTTATACAAAGTATTTTCTAATTTTTTTTATCGTATGTGAATTACATGGATTAAAAAATCCTAATAGAGAGTGTCACGTGGCACCGTTCCTTGTTTAGGAACGTCTTTTAATATATTAGTAAGTAGGATTTTTTAACTAGAATAATACAAACTTTTGCCCGTTCTCTCGCAATAATACAAACTTCACACCAAAATTCCTCCAGTAGGGCAATACCGGTTGGTAACTTGTTGTAGGAGGTAAACAAGCTGACATGGCACTCTCTAGGACACGTGTCGCTTTTTAATTGGTTGATTTTAAAATTTTTAATTTAAATTTGAAAAACAAAAAAAAAGAATTTTTTCTATCTCCCTCACCCACCCGACCCCCCTGACCCCGCCTTGACCTTCCCTCAACCAATCTCTCTCTTCGTCCTCCCCCCCAACACCTCCACAAAAGCCCTTCCCGAAACCACAACCACCACCAACCTTAACGATTTCCGGTCAATTGAACATCCGAATGGAGTCGGTGATGATCCACTAAACCTCCCCATTATCCACCAAATTCTCTCTCGTCTGACATCATCATCAATGGCCGGAAAGTGGTTACCACCAGCTGAACTGACGACAAGCGGACGCCCCGTACTTTCCTCATGCGAAGTGGAATGCTTCCTTCTCGCCGCCGTCGACATCCAACCCGACGTTGACTCATCTCTCTCCTCTTACACCTCCGACCTTCTCACTCTCACCACCCAGATCGAAACCGAGTTCGGTGCTCCACAAACCAGATCTGTTCGAGTTTGGATCTCCTCAAATTTCAAAACCTCCACAACCCAGATGTGTTCGAGTTTGGTGCTCGCGGTGGTGATTATTTCGAATTTGGTGGTGGTGCTCTAGTGGTTTCGATTTCGAAATTAGAGTTAGTTTTGATTTTCAATTTTGTTCCAATTTTGGTTTTTGCTTTTGTTTTGATTTCGATATTATTCATGTTTTTTGGATTCCGTTTTGGTGCTTTTTTATTTCGTTTTAGTGTTCGTAGTGGTGGTTGTTTTTGCCATTTTTTTTTTGTTGGTGGTAGAAATGGTGGTGGTTTTCGATCTCGAGTTTGGCGGGTGGAAATGGTGGGTGATTTGAGTTTTTGGGTTGAATGTGGAGTTGGGTGCAATGATGGCTCTTGTGGTGCTGGTGGTGGTTATTTTGATGGTGGTGTGGTGATTCCGCCGGCCCTATGGCGGTGTGGAAGGAGGAGGTTTTGTGGTTGGGAGGGTGGTTTCGTGGTGGGGCGGGGGTGGTTCCGTGGGGGAGGGGGAGGGTGGTTCCGTGGGGAGGGGGTGGGGGTGAGGGGGGGGGCCGGGGTAGGGGTCCGGGGGAGGGGTTTCAGTTGGTTGGGGGAGGAGGGAGGAGAGAGAAAGGAATTTTGTTTTGTTAAATTTTTTTTACCTGTTTTAGAGGTCAGAGGTCAACTTGCCCTACTGGAGGAATTTTGGTGTGAAGTTTGTATTATTTAAAAATAATCAAAAGTTTGTATTATTGCGAGAAAACGGGCAAAAGTTTGTATTATTCTAGTTAAAAAACCCTAGTAAGTATACATATCTTCTTTTTTTGGTGATCTTCATTTTTTTTTGGTGATCTGTATACATATCTTCATTAATTACGTTTGGAGCAAAAAAAATTTAGGCATGTAGATTCAAATGCAAGTAATGCGTGTTTCAAGTTATAAAAACTTGTAACAGTTATAATATTAAATTTCAAAATAGTAAAAAAATGACATTTAAGATATTTTAGGTGGACACCAAACTCTTTAAGAGTTAACTTATATAAAACTATGTACCATTATATCCATCAACCTACACAATATACAATAACACAAGCAATGGTCAAAATAAAGTAGATGAATAGTGTAGGGTCAAACTAAAAGAATGAAGGAGGTGTAATTGCAGGATAAATTGGGTCAAAACTCTAGGTTGGATAACTTAGAAGCTAGTCTTCGAGTCGTGGAGCACACATTGGAATTAGGATAATGGAAGATGGCTTGAAATGAATCATTGCATTTTTCTTTTTTTATTCTTTTTCGTGGCCTGCATGTCTTTATCTATTCGGATTTGTAATTTGTATCATTACTAGTCGTGGTAGCCTCTCGTTTGTGTTACCTTAACTTTGATTCTTATTTTATAGTAAAAAGGATATAAGGATAATTTAGTTGATATTGTGCTACGTTGATTCTCAAGGTGATCTTTTCAAGGTTTGGTCATAAGTATTAGGTAGACATGTCAAAAAATGGCCTAATTAAAAATATGACCTTAATTTAATTAGAAAATTTAACTAGAATAATACCAATATTTGTCGATTCTTCTAAAATAGTATTCTCTCTATTTTTTTAGTTTATTCATTTCACTTTTGGGGAGAACCAAGGAAGAACTACAAAAGTATGAGAGGAAAACTGAAATGGTGGAGAGAGAAACTGAAAAATCATAGTGAGAAACTTAAAAGTGGGTTAAAAGTAGGGATGACAATTGGGCGGGGCGGGTGCGGAGGATTTTACCTCCACACCCTCACCCGCATAAAATTCTCATCCCCATCCCCACCCCACCACCCATTGTGGGGGAAAATTCTAGACCCATCCCCGCCCCACTGCGCACGTATTTAAACCCATCCCCGCCCCACCACCCGCATGGGTACCCGGACCCGCTTCGTACCCACGTCGTATCCACTTCATCCCCGCCCCACCACCCGCATGGGTATCCGCACCCGCTTCGTACCCGCGTCATACCCACATATTTATATTCTACAAGATAAAATTATTAATAATATAAGTATATAAATAGAATTTTAATAATAAATATGCGGGCGGGCGGGGGTGGGGCCGGCGGGGATGGGGCGGGTATAACATAAAATCCACACCCGCTCCACCACCCATTGCGGGTACGATTATAATCCCCATCCCCGCCCCACTTGGGCGGGGATGGGGCGGGTCTCCTACTTGACCCGCTCCACTGCCATCCCTAGTTAAAAGGAAATGTTTGGGTAACCCTAAGGGTTCGCAATCCTCATGAGAGATAGAGCGAAAATAATAATAAATTCAATATTTTGGAGAAAGAAAATGTCCCTACAACTAGAGCATTTATTATACTTTTTTCTCTATCTCTCACATAAGGGTTGCCAACCCTTAGGATTACTCTATCATTGTCCGGGTTAAATATTAAAAAGTGGATGACATTTGTGGAGAAAGAGGAGAAAGTACACGGAACATATTACCAAGAATAGAAAAAGCAATTCAAGAAACAAGTCTTGAAGGCAAGCATCCTAGCCACAGTTTATACCATATGGCAAGAGAGGAACAATGCTTTATGGAACTCACAAGTTCACACTGTACAGAAAGTAGTTGTAAATATTAAAGATACTGTTAAAAAAAGAAATGAGAATAGAATCCCTGCTAAGATTAGAGATGGTGATTTGAATTGGTGGAATAGCTTGTATTAGATGTCAAAGCCTGTTGGACTATGGTTAGTTGTGATTGTTTTGTCCTTTTTGGGACTTAGGATCAGTGGGGGATCCAGGAATTTATGAATAGTTGGTCACTACCGACTAGGTTGCACAGAGACGGATACGGGTACGGGTTCGAATACGCGTATCCATATAAGATAATCCATGAATTTAAAAAAAAACTACTTCAAATAAAATCAATTTATGACTAATAATAGTTCATATTACAATAAAATAGTACTTATTACAACCAAATAGTACTTAGCAAATATTACAATTGTTCTCGACGAGTTTTCATATTTTGATATCGATTTATAATATCATCATTGCTAACCTTCAAAAACATTTCTTTCTCTACATAAGTAATCAAGCAATCATTTCAACATTTGATCTCCCATGCTATTACGCAATTTATCTTTCACTTGTGTCATACTAGAAAATACTCTTTCTACACTTGCAGTTGCAACGGGAAGAACCAACACCAATTTGAAAAGCAAGTAGACCCGATCATGAGTTTCGGACTTTCCCGTCTCAACAAGTTTCATTGAAAGCTCGTGAAGACTCTTTAAATTCCAAAATCTCTCATCTCCTCTAACATCAACAATGAAATTTTCAAGTGACCAATCAAAAAATATCATTTCAGTACTTGAAAACTCATTGGGATAGAACTTGGCAAGTTGAATCAATTTTCTTTTGTCAAAGGAAGAAAATCGGTTAGTAGGATTAAAACAAGACATACACACAAGTAGTTCCTTACTTATCTCCGGAAACCGATTCTCAAGTTCTTGCAATTGAAGATCAATGACACTTAAGAAAACTTCAACTCGAAAATGATGAAGATTTGTAACTTGTGGGCTCTTACCTCTAAACATCCTTCTCCCCGGAACATGATATCTCTCCTCCATGTTTGGAATCTCGATGTCATATTTAGCCATAAAAGAAGTGACTTTTTCCATATGAGAATCCCATCCTCCATCTCTCATCTTTTGTAGATTGATCTTGGTTACATCAACCATGGTCATAGCATTTACAATGTCTTGATCACGTTTTTGCAAAGCCACATTCAACGCATTTGTGATTCCAAATATAGAAACCATCAAGTGTGCCACAAACACAAAATCAAATGACATCAACAAGTGTGTAAGAGCTTGTGCTTTATTTGAATCAATTGCATCAGAAACTTCACCAATTTTATCGAGTGACTCAAGAATTGAAGGATACAAATCAAGCACATTCAAAATTGTTTTAAAGTAAGACCCCCAACGAGTGTCACAAGGTCTACCTAAGCCACGTTCTTGATTTAAACCCGTTCCCGATTCAAGTTCACCTAAGGATAATGCTTCTACAACTCGTTGAGCTTGTTTCTCTCGAAGAAATTCTTTCCTTTTAGGTGAACCGCCTACAAAATTCAAGAGAGGTGCAAGTACATCAACAAAAAGCCAACCACAATCTGAGTTCTTTTTAGCAAGTGCAACTTGTGTCAACTGAAGTTGATGTGCAAAACAATGCACAAAGTATGCTTGAGGACATTCCTCTAATATCAAAGTTTTGAGTCCATTGATTGAACCTTGCATATTGCTTGCCCCATCATAACCTTGCCCTCGAACTTGTGAGAAAGTTAAAGAGTACTCCATGAGTAATGACTCAATACCACCTTTAAGAGTTAAAGAAGTAGTATCGGGAACATGCACAACACCAAGAAAACGCTCACATACTTCTCCCTTTTTATTAACATATCTCAAGCAAAGAGCCATTTGTTCCTTATCAGAAACATCGGCGGACTCATCAGCAAGAATAGCAAAAAAACCACCATTCATATCTTCAAGTATTGCTTTAGTTGTCTCTTTTGCACAAGCATTAATGATATCTTTTTGAACAACGGGAGAAGTGAGTTGACAATTGCCAGGTGCCAATTTGAAAACAACTTTGGAATACTCAGGATCATGTTGTGAAAGAAGAGTAAGTAATGAAACAAAATTACCTCTACTCAATGAACTTTCTTTTTCATCATGACCACGAAAAGGCAACCCTTGGAGTAAAAGCCACCTGATAGTTTCAACAGAAGCTTCTAATCGCGTTCGATAAGCACTCATGGTTTCTTTTGTTTGGTTTGATAAACCAGTAATAATGCTACTCTTTTGGTTCTTGAAAAGTTCCATAGCAATCATAGCATTACTATGAACACTCTTATGACTACCAACATGCTTTTTTATTACATCCAATCTATTCCAATACTTAAAACCATTGCTAGTAAAAGCATCTCTTCCAACCGAGTTGTCCTCCTTGAATAAATAGTAAGCAAAACAAAATGCAACATCCTTTTCAACACTATACTCTAGCCAAGGCCAAGTGTCAAACCAATCCACATTAAATCGACGGTTTTTCGGCCCGATAAGTGTTTGAGGAAACACAAAATTTTTAGGTTGGCAAGGTTTTCTATCAAGGTACGTTCTTCTTACTATGCTTTTATCATCAGGATGAAAATCACTCATCTTTCTCTTTTTCCCAGGATCTTGTTGAAGATTAGCAATTTCAAATTCGCTCAATCTGGGAATAAGATGGGTTTTGGAATTGTGTGATGGAGAAAAATGTTGTTCACTTTGTTGATGAGGAGGATCTTGTTCATCTAATTGAGATGGAGGAGGAAGATTTTGTTCATTTTCTTGAGGTGGTGAAAGATTTGGAGGCGGAGAAGGGGGAGGAGATGGAGGAGGAGATGGAGGAGAAGAAGGTGGAGGAGAAGGTGGAGGTGGATTTTGAGTTGGCGTTTTTTAACAAAAAAACTTGAAATATCCTTCGTTTTTTTCCTTTTCATTCTGAAAATTAAATTAATAATTTGAATGAGATTAAATAAGTCGATTGAAAATGCCAACACAATACAATCAAGCACATAATACATGATACATCATACATTATTCAAAAATGATTTCTAAAACATTCTAATTTCTAACTTTAGTAACATAATTCCTAAATCATGAATTCACAACACAATTATTTGTCAATTTCGCATCCTAATCTAATTCCTAAATCACAACACAATCGTAATGAAATCCAATTGACAAAAATACACAAATACACAATCATTTGTCAATTTCGCATCCTAATATAACTCCCAAATCACAACACAATCGTTATGAAATCCAATTGACAAAAATACATAAATACACAATCATTTGTCAATTTGGCATCCTAATCTAATTCCCAAATCACAACACAATCGTAATGAAATCCAAGCGATTAAGCGAAGATTAAGAAGGTTGAATTAGAAGAATACCTGTCACCTGAAGTTTGGCGTCGCTGCCGCCTCGTCGCTCCGCCCGTTGCCACCTGCCGCCAATCAGACATGAAGAGTCGCAAGTGTCATTGAACAAAACCCTAACAAAATCAAACAAAACCCTAACAAAATCAAACAAAAGAATAGATCGAATCATCGAACAAAACCCTAACAAAATCAAACCAAACAATTTCCAGAATAGATCGAACAAAACCCTAACAAAATCAAACAAAAAGAATAGATCGAACATTGAACAAAACCCTAACAAAATCTATAGGCGGCAGAAACTCACCAGTCACCGGCGACGAGTCGCAAGTGTGAAGTGTCGCCTGAAGATCTACCGTCTACGTCGCCACTCGCCTGAAGAACTGCGTCGCTGCTAGCCTGCTACTGGGTTAGTTTGCGACTTCGCGTGTGAAGAATGAAGATCTCCGTCGCGCCGTCGCCTGAAGTTGGATTCGCGAAGGAGAACGAGAGAGAAAGAGGAAACTGAGTGAGGGTCAGTTCGCGTGTGAGAGAAGCTTACGCTTCAAATGAAAATTTTTTTTTTTTTTAAAATAATAGTTGGTCACGTGACCAACAGTGACCCTAAGTAAATCCGCCACTGCTTAGGATGTAATGTTGATTTCAATATACCTTACTTACTTACCAAAAAAAAAAAAAAAAAGCAACAATGTATAGATTAAAAAGAAATAGACTAAAAAGTAAAATATGTAGATTAAAAAGAAAAGGAAGGAGTACAACCTTTAGATTTTTTTTAATATATCAAACTTTATACCTTATTTCCTATAATAGGTCAAATTAACCTGTAAAAATTTTTCTTTAAAAAAAATAACGAAAAATTAAATTTCTCTTTTAATCTGTATTATGGAACCTCCCACCCTGCCCACTGAAACGATCCCCTAACCTCCCCCACACCCGAAACCAATATCAGGTTGCAGCATGCATAGGAGAGAGATATCAACTAGGTAGTAGTAGCACACACAGGGGATATATATAGGAAGCAGCTACGATGGCATGGGGAAGCGTGAGGCGATGGAGAGCAAGGTGGTAACGCCACTATATGAACGCCAGCATCTAGGGAAAGAAGAGTACGCCGGCAGGGGGAACGAGTGAGGTTGCAAAGTGAGAGATGAGAGAGGAAGAGGGTGGCACAGATGAGAGAGAGGAGAAAAATGACGAGGTGAGAGAGAAAAAGATTTTTTTTTTGTTTATTTATTTAAATAAAATTATAAAAACCAATTAATGAAATAGTGACACGTGTCACTCTACATGTTTATCAGGTTGTATCCAGCTTTGCCTTACTCAAGGAAAAGTTGGTATAAAGTTTGTATTATTAAAAGATAATCCAAAGTTTGCATTATTTTAGGGAACCGGCTAAAGTTTGTATTATTCTAGTAAAATTTCCAATTCAATTTACTTTTCAGGATTTTAAACAAGACACTTTTAAAAAATTGGTAACTCGAGTAGACCTGACTCAGAATAACCATGAAAAGCAATCAGTTGTGCCACATGAGAAAAAAATTCGATATTTTTTTTTGAATCAACTATGGGAAGTAAATGAAAGAAATTTAAGATAGCAAAACAATTATCTTGACATTGCAAAACGGTAACTCATTTATCTCTCATAATTTCGTTCGAATGACTCACTGAATCAAGTAAAATATTGTTGAATATCTCCGCTGGCCAATCAACTAGATTTGTATAAAATTTAGCACCTCTTGTGTCAAATTGATATAAAGTTGTCAATTGTGTCAAATAATTGTAAAACTTAGTTTCTTGTGATAAATGAGTATAAAATTGCTTAAAAACACAACTTTCATAGTCTCCAGTATGTATCTTTAACGATTAATGCCATCAAACAAAAGTAATGAAAGATTTATATAATGTTGGGTGCTATAAAAGTAAATATCTTAAATATATACATTGAAATTAATCTAAAAAATCTCATACTACAATGCTTTGATATCTATACTAGTGAAGATTCATGAAGTCAAATTAGTAACTTAAAAAAGCGAGCAAAGTGAGTAGTACAATATTATCATAACATTCATTTGGCCTACTTCGGGTTTTTGAAATTGGAAGCTAGATATTAAATTAGTCTAGGTGATGCCCTAGGAAATTTAATATGACAAAAAGGATTTATATTTGGGGTCGTTATTTTATCATAAGCCCAATTCATACCTTGGTGGTCGGACAATAACTCATAAAGTGACAGGTCAAATATTCAAAACGTCTTATAATAATTTATTTTCATTTGTTGAGTAACCAAAGAATATTGTAAAAAATCCATGTCACTGGCATCATGCACCATGTCAACATTTGAGAAGAAGGATGGCAACACGTGGTAGACTATAATTTTTGTCCACGTATTTTAATAATATGTATTGGTATTCATAGATTACAATCATATGTTAGAATATTATGTTAGTTTCCCCAAAAAAAAGAGTATTATATTAGGTTAGGATGATATTTGTAGTTTATGTTAGCTGCGAATGATAATGTAAAGATAGAAAAAAACCGATAATATATAACTACTTCATAAGATATAATTACATTACAATAAAATAGGGCAAAAATAACAGTTTAAATGATGGTTAAGTGAACACATTTTAGATGTTATCCAAGTCAATGTAATCTTAGGTAAAGGAAAAATTATAGAGATGGTAAAATTAACAATTGGTCCACCTATCCGTTCTTTTTCTTTTCTTAACTATTTTTGAAAATTTGGATGATAGAGAGAGAATTGTAGTGTCATGATTTAGGTCTAAGATGACACTTGTGTAGATTAATAGTTTTCTTTTCCAATAAAAATAGTTGTAATACTTGTATTTTATCTCAGTGTTAAATTTTCCTCAATTTTGTAGTAGTAGCATATATTTCCTTAGCATATATAAAACTTCCCCGATAACTTCAATATTCATCACAATATAGTTACCAATAAACTTTACCTAGTTAAACACAAGCCGACATACATGAGTAGAATCTAACGATATAAACCTAATAGATAGGCTGTTTTCATCCTAAAATCATTTGGCTAAAGGTGGAGTAGCCTACTAGACTATTATATTAGTTATTCTCTTCCTCCTAGCTTCTTGAATGTGGGATTCACATTGTGGGTTTTTCTCTTGACGTTTTCCCTCACATGTGAGCCCATCTATTTCATAAAAATCTGGAGAAGTTATAACATCCTCGTTGGACCTTCCACTACACAACCAACATGATTAATTTGAAATGACGAAGCCCACATGAGGCAATCACAATACTAATTGGATACTTGCTCCAAAGAGCTTTTGAAATCCTCTCTATCTTACAATCTTCGAATCATTGGGCGCTCCCTCTTTGGGAGCTAATATTGGTTCAGGATCGTCCGCTTTGATACCATGATTAACATAACTAGGTTAAACACTAGACCACGTAGCAGAGGAGAGTCTGACAAACTATAAGCTTAACATATAGTTCTAACCTAAAACTAATTTACAATAGCTTGAGTAGTATCTGTAACGCCCCGACCTCTAAACATCATGTTTAAGTTAATTAATGCATCATTAGCAGCGGAACTTAGATGGTCGGTGCGCTACTGCCGTACTTTCCGTTCGGGAAAATACCAGGCAAACATTCCTTCATGAAACAAAACATATTATAATCATTGAAGCTCATAAGCATCTTAATTATATAGATATAAATAGCTAAGCATAGATATCTACGTAGCTATAGTTAAACTGAATTCATGTTCTAGTGATCATAAGTTTAGATTACACAACCAAAATAGTATTCATAAATGTAAAGTGATTGATCATCCTCACTTCTACGCCATCCCGTCACCTTCATCAGTACCTAAAACCAAAAGCAACATCGTGAGCTGAAGCTCAGTAACATACTACCCTAACAACGTAAATTCATTTCAATTCATTATATTTGCAAACAGGGAGAAAGAATATAGTAAAACATATTTCAAATCCATAATGAAATAATAGCAAAGTAAATAATTATAAATAGCATCTTGATACTTCATAAGTTCCCATTATCTTTTCATATTTTAAAATGGTAACTGGCGAGTATAGACATGCGGGACGTCTCCCACCATGCGATGATCCTCAAGGAGCCCAGCTCTCTTGTTGGATACACCGCTCGCACCAAAATATATTGTGGGTGCGCACGAGGTGGTCCTGGTGGTGCGTGTAGGGGCGGCAGTGCAGCAGCGCTGCGGTGGGGTGAGTTGTGGGTAATTCGAAACAGAGGAGGGAGGGAGTGTGAAGTGCGAAAATAAAACAGAGCTTGGAGGGGCTAGCGGCGGCGGTTTCCGGCGGGGGTGGAGGATCACAGTGGTGATGAAGATGGTGGAATATAGTGGTGGATGTGTGGTGGTTTGAGGGAGGAAGGATGGTTATTTATAGCCATAGTTGATTCTTTAAATTCTAATTTTTTTCAGAATTTGGATTGATCAAGTGATCAAAATTGGATTTTGAGGGTGGGTTTGGTTTGAATTGAAGTTTGTAATTGGATTTGAGTTTTTTTTTTTGTGTGAATAAAGATCCATTTTTGGATTAAAATTTCCTTGATGGGTCTTTTGTGAAGGAAAAATGGAGATGGAGAACTGTAGTTCAGTTTTCTTTCTTTTTTCTCTTTTATTTATTTATTTATTAATTAATCTTTTCTTTCTCTTTTTCTTTTCCTTTTTATTCTTAATACCCTCAATTTGAGCCAATATTTGTTTAGAAGTACTTTGTTAAGCTTTAGTAATTAATTTGTTTATTACTTCTCTTCTTACTTTTACTAAAGTAATTATTTAATCTCACCTTCACTTGTTATTATTTGCAATTCTTGTAATACATACAACATATATTTATTTAAAGAACTAAATATCTTTTTATCCTTACTTTGATATAGAGTAACAAATTTAGTCGTAAATTACAATTAAAGAAAAATTTAACAACTAATTATTATTATTTAATTTAAGCAAGTTTAAAGAAACCGGATATTACAACCTCTCCCCCTTAGAAAAAGTTTCGTCCTCGAAACTTAATAATGATAGCCAATAATCATATTTTCATTAACTCGTATATATACAAGCACATAATTTCAAAGTCAAGTATTCACATGCATATTGTAAGTAACCTCACAAAATCAGCATCTAAGCACATAGGTGAGGATATTTCGTTTTCATCTGGTCTTCTACTTCCCAAGTGGCTTCTGACGACGAATGGTTAGCCCATAGGACCTTTACCATAGGAATTACTTTATTCCTAAGTTACTTTTCTCGTCGATCGAGAATTTCAATCGGTTTTTCTTCATACGTTAGATCATTTCTAAGCTCTAGGGGCTCGTGTCTAATCACATGGTTAGGATCTGGTATATATTTTCGCAGCATTGACACAAGAAAGACATTGTGAACCTTTTCCAAACTTGTCGGCAGTGCTAAGCGATAAGCTACTTCGTTGACTCGCTCCAAAATCTCATATGCCGATATACCTTGGACTTAGTTTGCCAGACTGCCCAAATCTCATGACACCTTTAGTAGGTGAGACCTTCAGAAAGACATGATCACCCACCATGAATTCTAGTGGTCTCCTTCGCCGATCTGCATAACTCTTTTGTCGGCTCTGAGCAGTCTTGATTCTGGCTTGAATCAATCGTACATTTTCTGTTGTTTCTTGTATCAAGTCAGGCCCAATCATCCAAGTTTCGTCTATATCACTCCAACAGAGGGGCGTTCTACACCGTCTTCCATAAAGTGCTTCGTAGGGTGCCATCCCAATGCTAGCTTGATAGTTGTTGTTATAAGAAAATTCTACCAGCGGCAAATATTTCTCCCAGCTTCCTTGGAAATCTAATATACACGCCCTTAACATATCTTCGAGAGTCTGAATTGTTCGTTGCGTCGACCATCGATTCTTTGGGTGAAAAGCTGCATCGAAATCAAGTCTAGTGCCAAGAGCTTTCTGCAATTCTTTCCAAAACTTCGCCTGGAATCGTGAGTCTCGATCAGATACGATTGAACTTGGAACGCCATGTAGTCTGACAATTGTGTTCATATATAACTCCGCTAGCTTATCCATGCTCCAATTATTCCTTATAGCCAAGAAATGTGCGGACTTTGTCAATCTATCGACAATCACCCAAATAGAATTCATGCCTCTAGATGATGGTGGTAATCCCATAATAAAATCCATTAAAATTGAATCCCATTTCCAAGTGGGAACATCTAGTGGTTGTAGCAATCCTGCTGGCCTCTGGTGCTCGATCTTTATTCTTTGACAAGTCAGACATTTTGAAACGAATTCTGCAACTTCTTGCTTCATATTTCTCCACCAGAATGTTTGCTTCAAATCCTTATATAACTTATTTCCTCCAGGGTGTACCGAGAAAGGACTGTTATGAGCCTCTTCTAGAATTTTCCTTTTTAACGACTCATTATTAGGAACACATAACCTTCCTTGGAATCTCAGAGTACCATCTTCTTGAATCACAAATTAAATCCTGGTGACTTCCCTTTCTTTACATCATCCTTTATTTTCGCTAACTCCATATCTTCACTTTGCGCTTCCTTTATTTCTTCCAACAATGTCGGCCTTAACTCCAACGCATTCAAGCATGCATCTCCTTTTCTTTGAATGATCTCCACTTCCATCTTCCATAGATCCTTTTGGATAGCTTTGGGTAGGGTTAGGATGGTGTTTAAGTGGGATTTTCGGCTTAAAGCATCAGCCACAACATTAGCCTTGCCAGGGTGATATTGAATGTCGAGGTCGTAATCTTTGAGAAGTTCTAGCCACCTACGTTGTCTCAAGTTTAGCTCTTTTTGTGTGAAAATATATTTGAGACTTTTGTGGTCGGTAAAGATCTTGCACGGAACACCATAGAGATAGTGTCGCCATATTTTGAGAGCAAATACAACTGTTGCAAGTTCAAGATCATGGGTTGGGTAGTTTTGTTCATGTGGTTTTAATTGTCGGGAAGCATAGGCTATTACTTTATCGTTTTACATTAAGACGCACCCTAATCCATGCTTGGAGGCATCACTATACACCACAAAGCCGTCTTTATCAGATGGGAGGGCGAGAATAGGGGCAGAGGTGAGACGCTTCTTCAACTCTTGAAAAGCTGCTTCACTTTCATCGCTCCATTCAAATTTGACAGACTTCTTCACCAATCGGGTTATGGGTGAAGCAATTTTGGAGAAGTCCTGGACAAATCTTCGATAATAACCAGCTAAGCCCATAAAAATTCGGATTTCTATGACATTGGTGGGTCTAGGCCACTCCATTATAGCCTTTATCTTTTGTGAGTCAACAGAGATTCCATTCTCCGAAATAATGTGCCCTAAGAAGGCGACTTCTTTCAACCAGAATTCACATTTCTTCAACTTTGCATATAACTTGTTCTCCCTTAATACCTCCAATACTTTTCTCAAATGCTCTTCATGTTCACTCGAACTTCTTGAGAACACCAATATATAGTCAATGAACACCACTATGAACTTGTCGAGGTAGGGTTTGAAAACTCGGTTCATCAAGTCCATAAAAACAGCAGGAGCATTGGTCAGTCCAAATGGCATTTGAAAGCGGTTTTTGGAATATCTTCGGGTTTGATTCGGAGTTGATGGTATCCGGATCTCAAATCAATCTTCGAGAAGGTGCTGGCTCCTCGAAGCTGATCGAAAAGGTCATCGATACGGGGTAGTGGATATTTATTCTTGATGGTGATCTTGTTTAACTCCCGATAATCAATGCATAATCTCAAGCTTCCATCTTTGTTTTTCACAAATAACACTGGTGCACCCCAAGGTGATACACTAGGTCGAATATACCCTTTCTCGAGTAATTCATCTAGTTGCTTCTTTAATTCTTGTAACTCGGCTGGTGCCATTCTGTAAGGCGCCTTAGATATAGGGGCGGATCCTGGAATCAGGTCAATGCTAAAATTTATTTCTCTTTGTGGAGGCATGCCAGGTATCTCTTCTGGGAATACGTCAGGATATTCAAGGGAATGTCAGACACAGAAGGTTCAGGGGTCGTTAGGTCTACCATATTGCAAAGGTATCCCTGACAACCAGTCATGAGTAGTTTGAAGGCTTTTGAGGTTGATACGATTTTGGGTTTGGTTTTTCTTCTTCGATAAGATACCTTACTTCCGTCTGGTTGCTTAAGGGTTATTTCATGGTTAAGGCAATTTATGTCGGCTTTGTGTTTGGATAACCAATTCATACCCAAGATCACATCAAAGTCGGTTAATTCAAATTGAACTAGGTCAACTAAGAATTCACAACCTCCTATTAGGATAGGGCAATTCCTATATATGGCATCACATGAGATAGATTCTCCATTTAGGAGGGCAACAGACATAGCAGAGAATTGAGAGCATGGTTTTACTTTCAAGTTTTTAGCAAATGTCGCATAGACAAATGAATGTGAAGCTCTAGTCGAAAAGAACATAAGCAGGTATAGAATTGACAGGAAAAGTACCAGTAATGACGGTATCATCAGCTTCAGCTTCTTCTCGTTGCATCATGAATACTCGTGCAGCTTGGGGAGGTCCACGGGGAGGGTTACGATTTGTAGCGCCACCATTTCCACGATTCTGACCAGCTGGTTCATTTCTCCCATTGGCTTGTCCTTGACGCCATTGAGGGCAATCTCGGATCATGTGATCTTTACTTCCGCACTTGTAGCATTCCTTTGTACCAACTCGACATTCCTTCTCAGTGTGGTTCCACTTTATGTACTTAGAGCATTTTCGAGTTTGATTCTGGTTCCCGAAATTTCCACTTCGGTTTCCAGTTTCTTGCCTCTTGAATGATCCATTGTTGGGTTGGTTTTGAAAATTCTTCTTTCTTTTCCCATTCTCAAAAATCTCTTTTCGAAGCTTGCTTTTTCTTTCAACATTGATAGCCCTATCATACAACTCTTGGAATGATGTACTCATGTGTGCTGCAAGTTTCTCCCGAAGGTCAAGATTAAGGCCTTCTTCAAAGCGGTTCATCCTCTGTCGATCCGTCGACACTAAGTCACGAGCAAATCGAACAAGTTCATTGAATTTCACAGCATACTCTAACACGGACATATTCCTTTGTTTGAGATGGATGAACTCGGATTCCATTTTGAGCTGCAGGCTCTGGGGATAAAACTGATTTCTCATTGCTCCCTTCAGATTTTCCCATCCAAAGCCGGGTTGGCTTTGAATTCCCTTTGCAGTCTTCCACCAAAGGTCTGCTTGCCCTTTCAATTAGAATACTGCGAAATTCACCTTCCATTTCTCGGGGCACTGAGTAGCGCCAAATAGTTTCTCCATATGGTTAATCCATTCTTCGAACTCGGTAGGATCCGGCTTGCCATCATAGGTTGGTGGTTTGTGAGCAGAAAATCCCTTAAACATGTTAGAGCATTCTCCTTGCTCTGATTTAGGCTTTTGTCGATTTCCTTGCAAGAGTTCCATCATTACAAGTCTTAATAAGTCCGTTTGATTATCGTTAGCAACGTCTCCGGTGGCTTCTCCGAAAATGGGATCACTTCGCAAAGCATCGAGTCTTGTCCTCATTTCTTCCAATGACACATCCGACACGTGATTTCCATTTCCTCCTTCAACGTGATTGCTCTCACTTGTTGCCAATTTCTATCACATTGAACATTTCACACTCGTATCACATTTAAGGCAAATAAGGCATAGTGTATCCAAAAAGTAAAGAAAATTAATCCCATTCCCGATCCTAACGCTCACGCTCATGGTTATTATAGTTTAATATATTATGTTTACCACTTTATAGAACTTCAATCTTCATTTACTTTTCCCTAATTATCTTACACAACTTAACTATTTCTATCCTGTAATTAATAATATCTTTATTGCTATTATTTATTATGCTATTTCACCTAAACCATTTTAAACTTAAAATTAATTTACGTAAAACCATCACAGTTCTATTTAAGGTTTCAGAAACCTTCTTGCTCTGATACCACTCTGTAACGCCCCGACCTCTAAACATCATGTTTAAGTTAATTAATGCATCATTAGCAGCGGAACTTAGATGGTCGGTGCGCTACTGCCGTACTTTCCGTTCGGGAAAATACCAGGCAAACATTCCTTCATGAAACTAAACATATTATAATCATTGAAGCTCATAAGGATCTTAATTATATAGATATAAATAGCTAAGCATAGATAACTACGTAGCTATTGTTAAACTGAGTTCATGTTCTAGTGATCATAAGTTTAGATTACACAACCAAAATAGTATTCATAAATGTAAAGTGATTGATCATCCTCACTTCTACGCCATCCCGTCACCTTCATCAGTACCTAAAACCAAAAGCAACATCGTGAGCCGAAGCTCAGTAACATACTACCCTAACAACGTAAATTCATTTCAATTCATTATATTTGCAAACAGGGAGAAAGAATATAGTAAAACATATTTCAAATCCATAATGAAATAATAGCAAAGTAAACAATTATAAATAGCATCTTGATACTTCATAAGTTCCCATTATCTTTTCATATTTTAACATGGTAACTGGCGAGTATAGACATGCGGGACGTCTCCCACCATGCGATGATCCTCAAGGAGCCCAACTCTCTTGTTGGATACACCGCTCGCACCAAAATAGAGTAGTAACATAACATGCGGTACCCCTCAAGGAGCCCGGCTCCCTTGTTGGGTGTACGGCGGGTGCGAAGGTACGTGCACGACCATAAAGTAAATAAGCGTAACATTATACTGCCATGACCTCTTTCACTTTTATTTATCATGTTTCGTTTGTTTAGCATTCATCGGCATAAGCCATAGATCTTTCATGAATCATACTTGAACATCAATAACTCATAAGATCATCATTTACGAAACTCATTCGAAAACAATTTAAGTATCCCACAATCCATATAAAGAATCACATCACAAAATCCTTAACATAATTATAGACATCATTTCACAAACACATTTCGAAGGGGATCGTGGGTGTTAGCAATAGATGTTACCTCGATTCCTGCTTAATAATCTTGAAGCCGGGGGAGCTGTAATATCCTTTCCTTTTAATCTAACCAATAGAATTTGGCAACGAACATATAAATATTCACTTTATTTTAACATTTAAACCTTTAGTTATTATTATTATTATTATTATTATTATTATTATTATTATTATTATTATTATTATTATTATTATTATTACTATTATTATTAAAACTAAAGGTTACGTGTTTATTTCATAACGTTATACGTTTATCCATGATTAATATTAAACTAAATGAAATGATTTCTAACATATTCCTAAATAGTTGTCGAACTCATAATATGAAAACTTAAGGATTTCTCCCGTTTATTTACAAATTTCATATTATAAAAATAGGGCGGATTAATGATGATAAATAACTTAGTCTAGTTCTTATTGCTTGATTAGGACAACTAGCTAAAGATAACTAACTAATTAGTCCATTGAGCCCAACAAGTTGATGAATTTGTAGATTACTTTAATTGAAACCAGAAATCAGATTGTTGGCCCAACAAGTTGAGTGACTAACATGGCCTATGTTTGGGCTTAACTTATTTAAACAAAACAGAAAGAATAAAATGAAAACAAAGTTAGAGAGGTATTTTCATACCTCTGCTCAAATGAGCAGACCCGAAAAGAGAGAGCAGGGAGGGAGATCGGCTGGCAGTGGGTTGGGGCTCCGACTGCGAGGCGGCACACTGGTGGTTCGTCGGAGTTCGTCGAGCAACGGTGCTCCGGTGCAGCAGTGACTGCGGCGTGAAACAGGAGAGACGTGGAGAGAGAGAGAGAGAAAGGGTTGGGCGAGAGAACGCGAGACGCTTCTGGGTGGCGACGTGGGGTGGTTGCAACTCGGGTATGGTGGGTGCGCGCGAGGTGGTCCTGGTGGTGCGTGTAGGGGTGGCAGTGCAGCGGCGCCGGGGTGGGGTGAGTTGTGGGTAATTCGAAACAGAGGAGGGAGGGAGTGTGAAGTGCGAAAATTAAAACAGAGCTTGGAGGGGCTATCGGCGGCGGTTTCCGGCGGGGGTGGAGGATCTCAGTGGTGATGAAGATGGTGGAATATAGTGGTGGATGTGTGGTGGTTTGAGGGAGGAAGGATGACTATTTATAGCCATAGTTGATTCTTCAAATTCTAATTTTTTTCAGAATTTGGATTGATCAAGTGATCAAAATTGGATTTTGAGGGTGGGTTTGGTTTGAATTGAAGTTTGTAATTGGATTTGAGTTTTTTTTTGTGTGAATAAAGATCCATTTTTGGATTAAAACTTCCTTGATGGGTCTTTTGTGAAGGAAAAATGGAGATGGAGAACTGTAGTTCAGTTTTCTTTATTTCTTCTCTTTTTATTTATTTATTTATTAATTAATATTTTCTTTCTCTTTTTCTTTTCCTTTTTATTCTTAATACCCTCAATTTGAGCCAATATTTGCTTAGAAGTACTTTGTAAAGCTTTAGTAATTAATTTGTTTATTACTTCTCTTCTTACTTTTACTAATGTAATTATTTAATCTCACCTTCACTTGTTATTATTTGCAATTCTTGTAATACATACAACATATATTTATTTAATGAACTAAATATCTTTTTATCCTTACTTTGATATAGAGTAACAAATTTTAGTCGTAAATTATAATTAAAGAAAAATTTATCCACTAATTATTATTATTTAATTTAAGCAAGTTTAAAGTTTCCGGATATTACAGTATCCTACTAGACTTATATATTAGTCATCCTCTTCCTCCTTAAATGTGGGACTCACATATATATATGTAATGTTCTAGTAACAATCAAATCTAGCTTTCTCTCCCTCTCTGTATCCCTTGTCACTTATCTAAACACTCTAATCTTTTTTAGCCAATTCGGGGATGCCTCCATAATTTTTGATATTCATAAGCCCCAACCTTTACTTTAATTTAATATGTTGTAATGTTTTCATTCTTATTAATAATTTTCCTTACTCTCTCCAATTGTGAGCTTTCTACCTAATTATTACGTTTTTAATCTCCGCTGTTTGAGTTATTTCTCTCTCCTTATGGGAGTTTAGATTTGAACTAGTTTTTGTCCCGGACCATACGCCCCGGATTATTTACCGACGTGCATTTGAAGTCTTCAAAAATAGAAATATTTGTCTTTAAATGATTTTTTCCCCATAAAGACCAACATGAGCATTGTAGTGTAGTTGGTTAGTGCATTATCATATCAAATGAGAGGTCATGGGTTCGAGTCTTGAAACATACATTTCTATTGTTTAATATCTCATTTGATTGTGTGGGAGAGGGGAGAGTACATGTGGCAGCATGACATTTGTTTGTCTTGGATTTTAGATATATATATAGATATCTATGGTTTATTGAAAAGATGCAGCTATTGATTGTATGTTATACAATTTTGCAATGGGTGTTGGAATCTCGTTTGCAGTCTAGACAGTAAAATAAAGGAGTTTTTCCTCAAAACTATATAAGAATGATAGATACTCTCATAGAACGCTGCATGATCTGGAGGCAATATGCTATATTATAAGATATTTGGTTCATCGTCATCATAATTGCAACAAAGAAGAATGTTATTTGATCAACTTAGACTGTGTTTTGTCTTTCCTTAATTCCTATTGTATATGACATATTACTTTCAATTAATGAAACTTATCTATCCCATTAAAAAATAGAAGTACACTCACATGTAAATTCTTCTCTCAACAATTATTAATAGTGCTAATGAAATTTTACGAGCATGGAGAAAAATTATTCAATATAATTTCAATAACTTTCACACATCATCTTTTAAGGAAATATTGACTACAATAATTCGAACTATTGGCGTTCCACTATTAATAATCCCAATATTAAGTTGTTCCAAAATAATCACAACTATATTATGTCTTTCCCAATTGCTACCGAGTCACCTAGAACTTGTTAAACGGGTAATTTTTGCATTTAGAAAAATAAAACAACATTACCCTTAAGCACCCACCACCCACTGCCATCCAAAAGGCTTAGTTTCAACCCTCCAACCTATCATTCCGACGGACCGAACTTACTGCCACCACCTCCAGCCATATATAGCCATTGACACTCTTTCATCGGCCACGAAAGCAGACCCAATAATTGTAATAAACAACATGCAACCACCATCTCTGTCCAACCAACCTAACCTGCTAGCCGCTAACCACCTAATTTTTCTCTCGCCATTACCCAGCCAAGTCCAACATGCCACCTCCCTCTCATTTACCGGCCACCACCTACTAAATTTTATGAATTTAACAATTAAGTACTAAACTAATAAGCTAATTCCTAATTAAGTAGCGAAATGAACTTATTTAGCAGGTGAATAGACCTTGCGCTGATTTTGGTTCCATCTTACTAAAAAGTTGGAACCTGAGAAACAGAACTAGGAATGAAAAAAAACACAGGAACAAGATGAAATTTATGTAATTTTAGAGCTCTATTTACTCTAAAAAAATGGTTTTGGTTTGGTTTTCTTATCTTCTGTCAGTTAATAGTTTGGAGGTAAACAATTTTGTAGATTTATGTCAAATTCTCAAAAACATTGAGCATGGAATTATCAAAAACGTGAGTTATGTTAATTGTTGACGGGTAGTGATTTGGTCGTCGAAAGAGGAGGTACGATGGCAAGGGAGATGCTTCCTGGCGGTGGGAAAAAGGAGCTTAGAGGGTGGGGAGATGGAAGAAAAGAAGCTCAAATAATAATTAAAAATAATAGTAAATCACAATGTGCTACATAGTTCAAATGACTTATTAGACAGGTTATTTCAGGCCATGGAGCATTTTGGGAAAAACATAGCATACTTGAGATTATTTTATGAAATAATTCAAAACTGGTGGACAACCAATGTGGGACGGTCGTAATAAAGTTTATAAGTCATTTTTAAAAAAACTACTCGAGTTTTAGCAAAAACGACTCCAGAATTATTTGATAGCGAATGCCAATGACTGAGATTATCGTAGTCAAATTTTCCAATAATTTATAATTAATATTAAAATAAATTACTTTAATAATAATAAGTGGTAGTTTCATAGCATACACTTTTAAAATGGTAATAAGTTGCAAAGAATAGTTTTTTTTATCCATATGAGCCACGAAGGCAGTACAAATTACAAAGAAAGGGAGGGGGGATTCGAACCTGTGACCTATCGTTCACATCACCTCAATCTTAACCACTAGGCCAATACATCCTTGGTAGTATGAAGTTTCACTACTACTATTCTTTGTTTTTTTTGTTGCAAAGAATAGTAGTAGTGAAATTTCATACTCCCTCCATTTATTTTTGTTCTTCCTACTTTAAACCTTTTCTATTTGAGTGTTTTCTTTTTCCTATAATGCCCGCATTGAAGTTACTAATTACTGCACTTTTCATTCTTTTTGTTGTAAAAGTGGGCTTATAAGAAATTTTTATTTTCCCAATTATCAAATTTACTACACTTTATCTCTCTTACTTTATCAAAAAGCATAAAGTAACGTAAAATATTACATATATACCAAGATTTATTCCCACATAATGTGCTCCTTGATTTTTCCCGATTTTTAATAGGAATAACAAAAGAAACGAATGAGTATCCGAGTGAGCCGGTTTACAATGAACATTGACTTGTATAATTTTCCTTTACAGAAGCGCCCTATTTTTTGGACTTATTTTTAGTTGGTTAAATTCGGTTCGGTTCGTTCGGTTCGATTCTTATCCGTATTTTAGTTCTACTCAATTTAATTCGTTCGGCCGTATTCTCTCATTTCAAAAGAATGGCGCTTACAATATTACACGCCCTTTATTACCATTACCGTTTACCAAAGTGTGGCAAGTACGTAAATGTTACAATAGCATATTATTAGTTTGACCCACAAAAAATTACTAGGGGCGGGGATTGCAAAGTCTAAAACTTGACTTTGTGCATTGCCAATCCAACATTTACGTACTTACGGCACTTCTCTCCCTAGCCTGCCTGTCAATTATAACCTGTCAATTATCTGTTTAGCCGCCTCTTTCTCTTTCTCTTTCTCTTTCTAAAAAATCCTATTTTTTTAGTCAATTTGGAACTATCACCAATTGACCATCCTCTTGGATGGTGATAACTCCAATTTCTACTTTTATGCACTTGTATAGTTTGTTTAATTTTTGTTAATAATAATCATCCTTTCTCTTACTGTTGGAGAATTTATTTTACCTAATTATTAGGTTCTTTGTCTCCCCTAGTGTGAGTTTTGAGTTTTATGGAGTTTAAAGTTTGGTTGATCTGATTTGTTGCAAAGGTACAATTCATTGATGATTTGCTCTACATTTTAGTATTGTATTGTCGTACACTACCTACATGATCCAATAAAGAGATTTCTTCCCAAAACTATGTCAAAATGATAGACTATCATATAAGGCTGCATAATTCAGCGAACAAACCAGGACTATACTGTAATTTTTAGTTGTGGTTCATTATAATCATAGTTATATGGTAGAGAAACTTTATCTAATCAGGTTAGGTAGTGTTTTGTTTTCTTTTATATCAATTGTAGATGACGTACGACTTTCAATTAATGAAACTAATTTTTAGGCCTAGGCTACGTCCCGCGTAATGACATTTTTCATTTATTAATATTTTACTTTAAAATAATAACACTAAATATGACTTGGTTTAGTGGTTAAGACTTTAATATATGAGGTTAATGTCAGGAGATCAAATCTTATACAAAGTATTTTCTAATTTTTTTAATTGTATATGAATTACATGGATTTAAATCCTGTATAGATTTATATTTCTTATTAAAAACAAAAAAGTCTCCTCCGAGATAGATGGGCCCGAGGAGAAGGATAAATGTTGTTTTTCTTAAGAAAAAAAGAAGAAACAAAACGTTTCTTTTCTTTTGCCAGCAGATAGTTAACTTAACATCTAATAATTGTCATTGGTTTATCTACACGATTTCGTGTAGCGTTGAAGTTCAAACTTCATTTGTTAAGTATCATCGTTGGTTGCATGCATATATATGGCTATATATATAGAGCCTCAAGCTCTCTAGCACATCATAATCCGTAAAGTATCAAATATAAAATTAAGCAAGTTTTGTGTAGGAAAATTTTCGTAGAAATGAAGTTTTCCAGTTTCAAAATTGTCATATTCTGTATATTGTTCTTTCATGGCTACCATCAGTCCCTTGCTTTGAAACACTACCGTTTTGAGGTCTGTTTTTAATTTGCATATCATTTTTCTAATTTTTCTCTTACCCCCATGTCCCAACAGCAACATCATGAAGTAGACATTCATTACCATAAAGTTATGTTGCAAGTCTAACACTACCAAACCCATTTTTACCCTCCCAAGAGCTAAAATGCTCTTGCATGGGATCGAACTAACTCAGGACCTCCCCAAAGGAAGGTAGAGGACGGAATACCATAAGAGTATACTTAGAGAGTAGCTTTGAGTTAATAGCATTTATAGTGTACATATGTCTTATGTTTTAAAATTTATATATATCCACGTAGAAATTTATAACTGATAGGAGTATAAACCATCAGTTAAAGCTGATGGTTGGAGTTTCAAATAATAAGATATATCTTCTATCAAGCTCGTTCACACATGGCTTTATTGGGCTTGCGGTGTTGATGCAGCAAGAGTGCCTCCTCATACCCGAATCTAAATATTCCACTTGAGAATGGAGGGTGGATGAGATTTGAACCCGCGACCTTTATGTCACGGGCCTGCACTACGTCAAAAAGGTTTAGGTTTAATTTGTGTTATCTCTTTCATTCCTTTTCCACAGAATATATATTACATTATGTATAGTCAATCAAGGACTCGCAAATAAGGAAATGCATCAATTTATAGCTTTGGTCATTGCCTAACTAGTAAAGCATCTATATATACTCTTTTATCTCTCTCACAAGGATCATCATTTACATGGTTAATAAATCATTCGCTTATTTATTTTTTGCATGAGAAATTGAGAACGTTCGCAGTTTTGGCCACATATATTTTAATTAGAATGAATTTAATTTGGGATTCTTATTTTCAAATATTATTTGGTAATATATACATTACTTTGATGCCCTCTTACAACGCATATAAATACAACCTACCCGACCCCCCTCACCACTCTCTTTTATGAGAATCAAACACACAATCTAATTATTCCATTTTTATTTTCAAACTTGTCGATACGAAATTTTGACCGTTAGTATCTCTAAAATTTATAAAATATTGAGATCAACGAACTTGTGCTTTGAGAAAGGTCCAATAACATGATAACTTTTCTTGTTTTTTATATTAGCAGAAAGATAAGGTGGAAGTGTCCTTTAAGGATAGTTCAAAAGTCAAAGTGGAACCACGACTAAATAAGAGTAGCTAGAGGGAGTATATAGTAATAATGCAGTGTGGTAACTATGAGTTACAATCAAATCTTAATTGTTTAGTGCCTATTCGGAAAAGTAGCTGTTGCGGTAGCTTTTAGCGGTAGAAGTAGCTTTTAGTTGTTGTACTTGCTCTCAGCTGTGAGATATTAGCTATTACTCTGTTAGAGTTTGATTGTGAAAATAGCTTTTGTGATAATCAAAGTTCGGTAAACTAGTTGTTAGTTGAAATAAATAACAAAAATAAATTATATTCATTCTTCAAAAGCTACTCCAAAAGCTACCTTTACCCTAAAAGCTAATTTTTATAATTTTTCCAAAACACTAATTCAAATACCAAAAGCTACTCCAAACACTACTTCACCAAACACAAGTTTTCACCATTATTAGAGTTTTGACTTAGTTCAAACACTAAAATCTACCTCAAAAGATATGGGTGAACACGCCTTAATTTACTACTTTACTAGTAATACAAACCCTTCATGGATAGAATTACATGAAAATAATCGAAACTAATTAGAAATTTGATATTATAATGACTGCAGCTAAAGGAAGCAAAATACACAAGATTGTGTAGCACGAAGAAGATTTTAACGGTGAATGGGCAATTTCCGGGGCCAACGATACGTGTTCATAGAGGGGATACATTTATCGTCGATGTCATCAACAGAGGCAATTACAATGTCACCATCCACTGGTATCATTTTCTTTTAGCTCTACTTCTTTCTAATCTAAAAAAAACATAGTCAATTTTTTTTTTGGCATCTATATTGAAAATGTTGATAAGTCCTTACCTGCTACTCCTAATACTGAATATTTTGGTTCGATTAAACTAACGGATCCGTATCAAAAAAAAGATTGCTATAGTGGGGTTGAATTCTTCTTTAGTTTTTCCTGTGTTTATCTAATAAAAAAATGTGCTTTTTTTTGCATATCTTATAAATCAATGCTTAAGAGTCAAGCCTTCGGATCAAATCTAATCGCATCTATTAATTTCCCTTTGGTACGATCATTGCATTTCCAACAATTATGTAATATATATCCTCCATCTCCACATAATTATCTGGCATAATGACATTTTGGGTTCCACTTATAGATATTTTTTTATTTTTTTTACAGAACTTATAGATATTTGATCGCTGATTCTAACCAATATGACTAACTGTTACTATATTCATTTCAAAGTATAATTTAATATACGATTTTTTCACCGTATACCCGTGACAAATTTTTTTTTGCACCATATACCCTTTCGAGTTTCCAAATTCACCATATACCCTTGACGTTTTAAAAAATACATCAACCTTCCCTTATGACTAACGGAAGTCTAACACCGTTAGTCATTAACCCCTAATCCCCATCTAACCCTAATTAACTAACCTAAACTAAACCTAACTCTAACCCTAACCCCTAATCTAATACCCTAACCTTAACCCTAACCCTAGCCACCCACCCACCACCCCCGACAAGATCAACGCAGTGTTAAACATGTCCTCACCAAGGAATGTGAGAGAAGTTCAAAGGCTAACAGGGTGCCTAGCAGCGTTGGGCCGCTTCTTGTCCCGCTCGGGCGACAAAAGCTTGTTATTCTTCGTAGCGCCGAAAAGGAAGGAGTTTCGACCGGGACGACGAGGCGGAACTAGCATTCCAACAAAGTGAAATTACACCTCGCGACGTTGCCTAAACTCATATCACCCTTGCCGGGGGAAGCTCTCTATATATATCTCTCGGTATCAGAATACGCTCTCAGTGCGGTACTCGTGGCTGAAAGGGAGGGAACTCAACACCCAGTATACTTCATCAGCCACGCTTATAGAGGAGCAGAAGCACGGTACAGCCAAATCGAGAAGATGGTTTTTGCCTGGTAATGGCGAGTAGGAAGTTGAAGCCATATTTCCGGGCGCACCCCATCAAAGTCCTAACCGGGACAACCCATCGGGAAAGTAATCGAAAGCGAAATCATTCAACTCGGATGACCGAGTGGGCGCACCAGTTAGCGGACTTCGGGTTGGAGTATGAGCCACGAAGAGCAATTAAGGGACAAGCATTGGCGGATTTCATCGGTGAGTGCGGCTCACCCCCATAACCAAGAAGAAAGGGAGTCGTGGGAGTTGCAAGTAGATGGTTTAGCCACCAAAGCGCGGCAAGGAGCGGGGGCTCGTGATCATCCCCTCGGTCGGGGATAAAATGGAGTATGCTGTCAAATTTGATTTCCTGGCCTCAAACAATAAGGCTGAATACGAACCCCTGATCTTGGGCCTTTAAATCTGCATAAGCTCGGGAGCCCAGGCAGTAATGGCCAAATCAGATTCGCGGCTCGTAGTGGGGGCGGAGTCTCGGAAGAATATGAGGCCAAAGAAGACAACATGAGGATGTATCTCAACAAAACCGGGAGCTCATCAATAAGTCGTCATCATTCAACATATAACACCTCCCGAGGTCGGGAAAACCAACGGCCGACGCCCGGCCCGCATGGCAAGTCTCGCGGATGGATCGACCCCTCGAACCATCATCGCGGGAGGTTCTACAGCCAGCCAAGCATTAATTCTCTCCGGATCCACGCCTTGGACGTAACCGATACATGGATGGGGAAATCATAAGCTTCCTCAGAGATGGCATACTACCCTCGGGAGAGAAAGAAGCTGAGGCTATTAAGAAGAGATCAAGTTGGTTCGTCTGGCATGAGGGGATCCTCTACAAAAAATCCTACACTCATCCACTACTGAAGTGTGTTACACCATTTGAAGGCAATTATATCCTTCGGGAAATTCATGAGGGCGCATGCAGCAGCCATCAAGGGGCAAGGACCATTGCCGGGAAAGCTCGAGAGCGAGGATACTACCGCCCACACCGAAAGCCGATGCTCGGGAGTTGGTGAAGAAATGCCCCAACTGCCAAATCCATGGAGATATCCCTCGGGCTCCCACGAATCCCCTGACAACCATACAAGCAGTGTTACCATTCGATAAGTGGGGGATGGACCTAATAGGCCCATTCCCAACAGCCTCGGGGCAAAGAAGGTTCCTCCTAGTGGCCATCGACTACTTTACCAAATGGGTCGAGGCTGAACCACTAGCTTCAATAACGGACAAACAAGTGCAAAGTTTCATCTGGAGGAACATCATCACCCGTTTCGGGATCCCAAGAACGCTCATATCGCATAAACGGGCGACAATTCAACAAAGGCCAACCCGGGATTATTGTTCCAGGTTCGGGATTCAAACACGGTTTGCTACCGTCTCCCGACCCCGCACCAACGGCCAAGCCGAGGCAAAGAAACAAAGTGGTGCTTGAATGGGATTAAGAAGTCACTGGAAGGAGCAAAAGGGTCATGGGTCGATGATCTCCGGGTGTGCTGCGGTCGGAAGAAGCAACGAGCAACTCGCCCTTCGACTTAGTCCATGGAAGTGACGGTTGTTCTTCCGGTCGAGGTAGGGATACCTTCTCCAAGGATGTCCTTCTACGAGTATGACAAGAACGAAGAAGAGAAGAAAGTCGAGCTAGACCTATCGCCCGAATCTCGGGGTAATGCGCTACTCAAGTCAATCCGCAACAAGCAACGGGTAGCCAGACAATTCAACCTCAGGGTGAAAGCTAGGCCAATTCATGTAGGTGATTGGGTGGTCAGGAAGGTCGAGGCCACAGGGTTAACACACCTGAAAGGCAAGCTAGGGCCTAAGTGGGATGGGCCTTACAAGGTCACGGAAGTAATCAAGCCGGGAACATACCGACTCGAGTCACCCGAAGGCACCCCCATCGCCCGACCTTGGAATGCCGACAATCAAGAAATATTACATTTAATTAGCAACACCATTTTGTAAACCACAACTCGGGGCAACCATTTATACCCTATTAGAGTTGGCGGGATTTTGGGAACTTGGCCACACTTAAGCCTACGGTCCATTTTGTAAACCACAACCCGGGGGAACCATTTATACCCTATTAGAGTTGGCGGGATTTTGGGAACTTGGCCACACTTGAGCCTACAGTTCATTTTGTTAAGACACAACTCGGGGCAGTAAGTTGTGTTGTACCCCATAGTTGACAATCTCGAGAATATGAATGAAAGAAACCAAGGGGTTCATAACAGTTGCATCTAACAAAATTGAACTCGGGAAATTGAAAAGATTCGTATATTATACTCAGAAATGCTACAAACACAGAGCCACTTCATTTCATCAAGTAAAAATAGTACAACCTAAAGACCCCGGGAACATAACTCCCAAGAGTCCTAAAACTCATAAACTTAAATGCGCAACGGAAATAAAACTAAGCCGCCAAAGTCTTGTCAGGGGAGCTGTCGATACTACCAGCACCATCCCCATCTGAATCCTTGCCGGAATAGAGACCCTCGGGGTCAACAGTATCAGCAGCGGGATCCACAGAGCTCGGGGTAACCTCAGCGGTCGTAGAAGCCTGAGCAATAACAGCCGGCTGAGAAGCAGCAGGGGGATTTCGGGAGATGCCTCCTGTTCCTCAGCAATACGACGGTCGAACTCAGCTTCGACGTCGTCCTAGTTTAGAGAAGAGTCCGGACCAACGAGAATTCCCTTAAGACGCTCCTTCGTTTCTCGAACAGCCAGGCGGTAGGAGTTGGTGGCCATCTTCCCCAGGAAGGCCAAGCCCTCGGGGGACCTCTTCCACTCCTGCAAAAACTCGGTTTGCACCTTCTCGAGCTTAGAACGAGCCTTCTGCAGTTTATGCTTCGAGCTCTTAGCTTTCTTTGCCGCCTCGGCCAACCTGATTGAAGGTCCTCGACGCTCTTTTGAGCGGTGTTACGCTCGATGGTGACGGCCTCGAGGTCGGCCTCGACACCTTGTTGGTCTCCTTTAGCGTGGTCATCTCGTTTACCGCTTTTAGAGCCTGCTCGAAGGTGTCTTTTTGCCCATCAAGCTCGGTATTGAGCTTAACAATCTCGGCCTAGACCTTCTTGGTCAGAGCCTCCACCTCTTTGTTCAATGCGCTGATGCCCGCCTCAAACTGGGCTCGGCGGTTGATAACCGAGGTCATTCGGATGGAAGTCTGCAAAGACAGAAATCAATAAAAATCGACTAAGTGGAATAACAAGCACAAGTTCGAAAAGGAACATACCTCGAGCCAGGACTCATAAAGAGCATTAACTTCCCCATGACCTAAGGCCAGAAGGGCCTCATCATCGGCGTCCGTATCGATCGCCTTGACAGCGTTCTTCACCCTCGCCAATTTCTGAGATTTTGTGATGCCAGTGAAAGGAATATCCGACCCAATTTGATCAACTCGGGGTCGCTTGGGAGGGAGATCATCAAGGACCTGGAGATCGCCTTCGTCTTGGCCCTCGGGTTTTCTCTTGCTTCCCGTAGAAACACCCGAGGTAGCCTTATCCGAGGCCTGAAGGAAGCGGCCTTCTCTAAAGCTCCGAGCCTTCTCGGTATCCCCTTTTAACTCAAGGATCGTACATGGGGCTTCTTGGCCCTCTTCGGGTCGGTATCCTGCAAATACAAGAAGTTAGCAAGGCGGGGTACAAATAAAAGCACAGTGACATAGTTTACCTTTGGAGGAGGCGGGATAGACATGGTCTCAGCGTCGAGCTCATCCAGGATCTTTGAGGCTAGGGCAGCACTGTCGACGAACCTCTCAGCCATCGCAGGATCCAATCGTTGTCGGGCAACAGCTGAAATAAGAAAAATGTCAACTTTAGCATAAAAGCAAACCCATACACTCGATCAAGGGAAATTACCCTTGTCACAGCTAGGACTCAAACCAGCCGCCGCCAAGAACATTTCATTCCGCATCTCGTCGCGGGTCGGTAGCCAGTTCTGAGGCACGTAAGTAAGAGCTCCAGTAAACGTTTCGGGGTGGTGGAAAGATAAATCCCCGCCACCGCTTCTTCTCAGGACATCTCGGGAACTGTTTGATTGAGCCTAAAGCGAGGCCCCTCCTCGGGGGGAAGGATGGGGATCCCCCACTCGCCACTTGTGTAAACGTGATAGAACATCCGTCTAAACCCTTTCTGATTCGAAGGGGCATCACGGACCACTTTGTAACCTCCCCTACACTGGAAGCGAAACCACCCGGGGCCATGAAGATCAGCCGGCCCTAACATCAAAGTGAAGATATTGCGCCATAAGCGCAGGCTCGGGGCAACACCGAGAAGGTCACAAATGGAGATGAAGCCGTTTATGGACAACCAGCTGTTGGGTAGAAGATTGGTTAACGTCAGCTGGTAGGCGTTCAAAAGCTCCTTAATAAAAGGATGCAGTGGGAACCTAAGGCCCATCTGCATGCCCTGATGGTATACCGAAACACACCCCACCGGAGGAGTCACCATTGAGTCGGTGTGCTTGGCCCGAATCACAAAAAACGGGTCCTGAATCCAAAATTTGGTCGCCACATACTTGGCGTTCCGCTCCATATATTTCATAAACGTAGCCTCGGGGAAGTAGGTATGGGGGCCGCCCTCGGGGTCTAAAGGAGGGTACTCTTGGCCAGAAGTGGTAGGAGCTTCATCGTCGGCCTCTTCGGATACCGTAACCACCCCGTCAGAAATTAGACGGTCAAGGTAGCTGGCGCTACATGGTCTATGGGCTATAGAAACATCCCAAGGACCTGGAAATATCCCCTCACCCTCCTCACTTAATGAATCCGAGGGGCTGGGTAAAGGAACTGCCTCGGGAATGGCTAATGGATCCTCACACGGGACTCGGGTGCTAACCAGGAATCCGTCAACCCCACGAATCTCTTCCGAAAGTTTAGGAGAAGCGGGGACATTTGGATCAGACTCGGAATCCATCCTATGGACGTCTATTTCAATAATCAAACAAGGAAATACAGAGTACTGTGAAGGAAGAGCGTACCTTCTCGGGAATTCTTGGTCTCGGGAATGTAACAGGCACGGGTACTCACGGACTCGGGACTGGAACCAGCTATGGAGAAATTTAGAGAGAGAAAGAAGAGAGAGATTGAGGAAATCCGCAAATGATTGAAAGTACGGAAAAATTATTCTTTTCCTCCTCTATATACATCCCTCTCCGTGTCCGCGCCACGACAACCTCAGGGCCACCTTAGATGGGCTCTTAAAACTTGGGCCTTCAGTGAAGAAAAGCCCAATGATCAAACCTTGAATCAAGAGGCCCAAATCGGCATAAAGGCACCAAGCCAAGAAAGTCAACGGTCAAACAAAGTTTGACTAGAAGCCAGCTCGTCTCTCCAAGTTTGACTATCTCATGAAAAACTCGGGGTTCCCAAGGGAGGGCTCAATAGCCCCCGAGTTGGTGCATACCCACCTCGGCCATGCTAGGGGGCTCAGCACTTAGCCAAAACATGGCTAAGTACCTATACTACCAACTCGGGGTTCCCCCAAGGGAGGGCTCATTAGCCCCGAGTTGGTGCATACCCTTCTCGGCATTGCCAGGGGGCTCAATACTTAGCCAAAGACTGGCTAAGTACCTCAACACCCAACTCGGGATCCTCATTGGAAGGGCTCATTAGCCCCCGAGCTGGTGCATCACCCTTCTCGGCCTTGCCAGGGGGCTCAATACTTAGCCAAAGAATGGCTAAGTACCTCAACACCCACCTCGGGATCCTCATAGGAAGGGCTCATTAGCCCCCGAGTTGGTGCATCACCCTTCTCGGCATTGCCAGGGGGCTCAATACTTAGCCAAAGAATGGCTAAGTACCTCAACACCCACCTCGGGATCCTCATAGGAAGGGCTCATTAGCCCCCGAGTTGGTGCATCGCCCTTCTCGGCATTGCCGGGGGGCTCAATACTTAAAGTACCTCAACACCCACCTCGGGATCCTCACGGGAAGGGCTCATTAGCCCCCGAGTTGGTGCATCACCCTTCTCGGCCTTGCCAGGGGGCTCAATACTTAGCCAAAAAAATGGCTAAGTACCCCAACACCCACCTCGGGATTCTAGGGGAAGGCTCATTAGCACCCGAGTTGATCCCTACCCGACTCGGTCTGTGGCATCAAGACGGCTTCGATCGAGTCGGGGTTGGCATTCAACACGGGTTGTCACCGACGTTCTCGGGATTTGTCTGAAGCTCAGTCTTGATTAATACTCCCGAGTTGGGAACCATTCGAGGAAAGTGGAGCATACTCGGGGTCAGCCTAAGCACCACAGCAGCGACGACCAAGTCCGAATTCGTACTCAGGGCATGCATGCTCTCGGGCCGGGGTCATCTACCAATATACACATGGGGCTCTTAGGAATGGGTCTGAAGCTCAGAATCGAATCGAGATTTGTACCCAGTCGAGGCTTTAGGGGTGCAAAGAATGACACACTCGGGGGTCGCCTGGGGCATCAAAGCAATGCCAAACCGAGTCGGGGTTTGCGCTCACCCCGGGTCGGTAAACGACTGGCCAAAGTAACAGGACCTTCTCGGGGTCTGTCTGAAGCCCAGGCCCAGGTACCGAGTCGGGGCTCGTCTGAGGGAAGGAGCGCCATAGCTTAAGCCTGGCCAACACCACCTCGGGGAAGTAGGCATCACCTCGGGATTTGCCTGGGGCTCAGAAATTCACGAAATCTCCCTCCTCGGGATCTGCATGCTTTGAAAAAATATCTAACTCCAATAGCTAACTCAAAGCATCATTGAAAAAATATCGGCAAAAATGTTATTGTTCCGCCAATCAACCGCATCGAAAATCGAGGATCTCACTCCGATTACTTGGCGTGGGGCTAATTGTTTGGACCCCTGATCTGGTCCAACAGTGTTATGCAAAGCCCATCTAAAGGATCTGATCTGTATGCTCCCAAGGAGCCCATCAGCCTTTTTAGACAGAAAGCAACTTTGCCATAAAAGGGGGACAACTTTCCTACAGACATGGATGCTCCCCAATAGGGTTTCCTGTCTGGGAAATCCCCAACATTATAAAAGCAGCAAGTCCAATCAATGAACAGGTATTGAATTCTCACCTAACAAAACCAGAGCATCTCTCTCTAGAACTATCCACTTTCTCTCTCTACCTCAATCTCAACTGACTTGAGCGTCGGAGGGGCTTTCCCGGGAACACCCCCGGGCTAGGTTTCTTTGTTTTGCAGGGCCTCGGTTGACAAGACTCGGGATTATACTCCAACTCGGGATTACAACCTCTCTAAACACACTCAACTCTTTTGACTAGTTTCTAGGCAGAAACACATAATATACTCATGTGAGATTTTGTTAAACTCGTCTCACATATATATACTTTCATAATATCAACTTTTTATAATTTACACTTATAAAGAATTAGAGTTATTAATGGTTAAAAAAATGCATTGACAAGCGTGTCAAGACAAGTATGTCAACTATTTCGAAACAGATAAGATATTTTATAAGGGAACACTTGAGGATATTAACGTCCCTTTTAAAATACTCCAATATAATACTATTTAATTATTAAAAAATATCATTGCTTTAGTGATGAAATAAATTTTTGATCTCTTTTTTTCCAATTATATTTTTTGTGCATCAACACGTGCATATAGGACTTATATTAATTATTGAAACATACATAATGCAATAATGTCTATAGCCGGCAAAATAGATCCGTACCCGTTGACCCGACCCGAAATACCCGACACGAGACTCGTGTTTTCACCCAAAAATAATGATCCGAAATGGAACCGAAACCCGAAAATAACCCAACCTGAAAGTAAATAGACCCGAATATAACCCGAACCGGAATCCACCCGACCCGAAAGTGACCCGATAATGATGACCCGAACCCGACCCAACCCGAAAAGTTGTTACATTAGTTATTTTTTAAACAAATTTAAGGAAAAAAATTGTCATGAAATTCTATATATGACTTAGCCACCTCCCATTTATTATTTCACTTAGTTTTATTAGTCTTATATGTGTTTTTTTATTTGCTAGATTAAAAACCCGATTTAACCCGATCCGACCTAACCCCGACCCGATCTAACCCGAAATTTATTGGACCCGAGATTGACCCGTACCCGAACGTAACCCAAACACAAAGTTGACCCGATTTTGACCCGACCCGTAATGACCCGACCCGTACCTGATCCGCATGACCCGATTAATGTCTTATAATTAACTAGAAATATCCGCCCATGTTTGTATGATGTTGATGATGCATCACAGTATAATAATGTTTCTTATTACTCAACAATAGGCATGGAGCACCAATGACTCGAAATCCATGGAATGATGGGCCAGAATATATAACACAATGCCCAATTCCACCAGGAGGTAAGTTTAGGCAGAAAATAATACTTGCACTAGAAGAAGGCACTCTCTGGTGGCATGCACATAGCAATTGGACCAGAGCAACTGTAAATGGCGCTTTTCTCATCTATCCTAGGCCCGGATCTACCTATCCTTTCCCCAAACCTCATGCCGAAGTTCCCATCATCATAGGTATATTATATATATATATATATATATATATATATATATATATATATATATATATATATATATATATATATATATATTCATTTGACAGCTAGCTTCATCTCTAATGATTACCCGTTTGATAGCCGGTGATATATAATTGATTTAAATATAGTTTAGTAAAGAAAAGTTGCATGTTAATGTAGATGAAGTAAATTACATTCTTAATCCCTTCAAAACCAAAAAAAACTACATTTTCAAACATATGATCTTCTATATATATTTCCATTATCATCCAATACCACCTACAAAGTCGTAATGGGTGATAAAATAATAGAAACTTGTCAAAATAAAGGAGATACAGGGGTTGGACAAAAAATGATGAATTACTTTGAGACTTGTTTAGAAAATTACTATACTTATTTAAAATTGTTACTACAATTTATAATTAAATGTTACTTTATTATTAAATTACTAGATATTAAAAAAATTGCTACTATTTATCATCAAATGTTACTTTATTGTTGTTGGTTTCCCATAAACAGAAAGAAAAAGAACATTAAATGGGTGGGACCATGCTATTTCAGGAAGCGTATTATAATTGATGTGAATTAAATGGACGAAAATCGAACGTATGGGGTAGAGGTCGTATTAATGTGATCACCATTATGATATTCATCATTATCATTATCATCATTATTTATCATAATAGATTGTTTAATAGAAAGATGATATGATATGCAGGAGAATGGTGGAAGGTCGATATAGAGACGCTTTACCATGCATTTCTAAGGACAGGAGGTGACCCCAACGTTTCTGATTCCTTCTTGATTAATGGTCAGCCTGGTGACTTATATCCGTGCTCCAAACAAGGTAAACGTCTAGGCTTGTTCCTTTTTGTGAATATAAAAATAAGGTTTTTGTCTGTATTTAGATCAATGGCTTCTGTTACTGATAGCAATCAAATAATATTTGATGAAGAAAAATTTCACTTGAACTACTTTTTTTTTTTGAAAATTTGGGATGTTGATTAAGTAAAAGCTTGGTACAGCTTGAGTATTACTCCCTCCGTTTTTATTTAATTATTACAGTTCACTTTTGAGGGAGAACCAAGGAAAATTAAGAAGAAGTACAAAAAAAGACTATTTGACTTTAGGAAATGTAAAAGAAGCAATAAAATAATGTAGGAGAGAGAAAAATAGGATAGGTGGGAAGGTTTTGGGTGGATTATTAAAATGGGTGGTGGAGTATATGAGGTAGAAAAGTGTAAAAAGTTGATGTAATATGTTACCATATAAGGAAAAAGTGAAAGTGTAACAATTATATAAAAATGGCCAAAAAAGAAAAGCGTAACAATAAAAAACGGAGGTAGTACATCATAGGCTTCGAAATCCAACAGCTATGAATGTATAACATTATGAACGAAGGAGAAAGAACAGGGGACCCAAAAAGAGCCTATTTTAGAGCCATGTTAGGAATTCAGAGCTTCGAACTAAGCCTTTCTTTGCCAAAGAATCAGCTATGACATCTCAACTCCGACATTTGTTGAATGATGATGATGTTCAACCAAATTTTCCTCGCATTATATATAAAATTGAGCTGAAAATTTAAGTTCCAAGGCCCCCGTTGGTCTTCATTGCACCTCAATCGATACCGCATTTGCCGTGTCCGACTCAATGAAAATGTTGTGATTTCGAATTCGATCACTGCTCATGGAAAATATGTAGCGCGCGATAAACTGCAATGATTTTAGCTGAATTGATCTCGATCTGTGTAATGAGGCTTGAAAAAAGACACATGTTTAAAAAATTATCCTTGCTTGGGGCTCGATTAATGAATTGCTTGATAATATTAATTTTCCATTCTTAAAAATAAATTACATGGGTGCTCCATCTGTTTCAAAATATAGGGTATGTATGCTTTGACTATAAGTATATCTTATAATATGACAAATAAAAATTATACCATTAGATTTTACTTGAAAATACTATAAAAATATCATTTTCTTATAATAATTTGTATCATCATGAATTGAGAGTAATTTGAATCATTGTGCGTACCTTATAATTTGAAACCGAGGGACTATATGATACTAGTTTCATAACTTATTAACTTACGTACATTAGTGATAGATGCAAGTGTGTAATTTATTAGAGTATTCAATGTTTAGGATGAAGTTTTGTAATAATGGTAATTGGCATAAGAATTTCCATGCATACAAAATAAATCACAAATTCATTATCATTATAGCCCTTTAATTTATATAGTATTGTTGAACAAATTATTAATAAATGCATTGAGCTAATTTTATGTCATTAAAAACAATCTACAATTACTTCAAATTCATTACTTTTTTTGGAAAAACATAATCACACTAATTAATTATGCAGATACATTCAGGCTCAAGGTTGTTCAAGGAAAAACTTATCTACTTCGAATAATCAATTCGGTGATGCAAAATATGATGTTTTTTGGAGTAGCAAATCATGAAATTACTGTTGTTGGGTCAGATGGAAGCTACATAAAGCCATTCACAAGCAATTACATTACTATATCTCCTGGCCAAACGATAGATGTCCTTCTTAAGGCCAACCAACTTCCTAACCATTACTACATGGCTGCTAGGGTTTACGAACGCACACCAAGCATACCTATTGATAACACTACCACTACTGGCATTATCCAATATTATGGTGATTATACTCCTAATTCACCTCCTCTATTGCCAATCCTCCCTGCAACCAACGATTTAAATGCGTCGGTAAGCTTTACCAATTCGCTTAGGAGTTTAGCGAGTAAGGATCACCCTGTCGAAGTCCCCTTAAACATTAGCAGGAGATTATTTTATACATTGTCAATTAACACGTTCCCGTGCGAGGTGGGAAATACATGTGAAGGGCCTAATAATACTCGTCTTTCTGCGAGTGTGAACAATATATCTTTTGTTAATCCTACCATTGACATACTTGAGGGTTATTACCATATGATTAGTGGTCAATTTATGACCAACTTTCCAGATAAACCACCCTTGTACTTCAATTATACGACACCTATTTTGCCATTAGAGTTCCAATTTGCCGGAGCGAGGGACAAAGGTGAAAGTATTGGATTATAATGCAAGCTGTAGAGCTTGTTTTTCAAGGGACTAATGTGGTTCTTTGAACCGATCATCCAATGCACATTCATGGCTATAATTTCTATGTCGTTGGATCAGGGTTAGGAAATTTTGACAAAGATAAAGACCCTTTGAATTATAATCTGGTTGATCCTCCTTATCAAAACACAATCGCTATTCCTTATAATGGTTGGACGGCTATAAGATTTAGAGCTAATAATCCAGGTACATATATTTAATTCTAGAGGGCTCTAGTTTTTTATGCAAATCATTGATTAATTATTTACTAATTTTATCATTTAATTCATCATGTGTTTTTGCCAATAATGTAGGAGTTTGGTTTGTGCATTGTCACTTGGATCGTCACTCTACATGGGGCATGAACATGGTATTTATAGTAAAAAATGGTAAAATGCGAGAATCAAGAATGCTACCTCCTCCACCAGACATGCCACGTTGTTGAAAGATTTAGAATGTTTTAGGTTTAAATTACTAGCAACTAAGCGTGTAAACAATGAGATATTTACATGCATTTGTACCACAATTTTAATAATTCACTTTAATTTTATAAGTACTTTCTTAGCTATTCATAATTCTATAAGTTGTCTCAATTTCCTTACTATAGACTGTATTATCTATATTTAGAGTTTGTTTAGGACACGGACATGCAGTAATTAATGGTAGTTTCTGTAAGATTGTAATATGAGGTAAATGTCTTATTAATCCATGATAAGTTTGTCTATCCTCGAATGCATCATTTTTTTCCATGAATCTACATATATATTGGGTTTATTATGTATAGTGTATGCATGTGTTGGGTTTATATTTGTAATTGTTTATTTTGGGCCAAAACCCTCAAACACTTTGTATATAATAAGTCAGTAAATTGTCGACTTGTGAAGATTAAGGAAATTAATTATCCTAATTTGATATGGTATTAGAGCCACAACACAGCCTAGAATTTTTTTTTCCACCCCTATGTCGTCCTTGCCCAGCCGACCACCAACGTGAGTTCTTACTGCCGCACGATGACTGAAGAGGTAAAGACCGACATTTACTCTCCGGTTTACTTAGGTTATGGTGATCAACCCGGCAACCTTATCACTCACGTGATTCTCAAGGGTGATAATTACGTGGCTTGGACGAGGGTCATGACCTTGTCCCTTAAAGCTCGACGTAAATTTGGTTTAGTCGATGACACAATTCAAAAATCGGCTGGTTCGAAGAAGCTTCTTGACTAGGAAACCTTGCATCTAGTAGAATAATTGCTTATTGCTGCGGTCTTTAAGTGGCCTATTGCGGCGGTTTTGGCCGCGCAGCAATTAAGGGCGCATCAATAGGTAATTAACCTATTGCTGCGGTTTTTAACCGCAGCAATAGAGCAACCTATTGCTGCGGTTCTTACCAGAAACCGCAGCAATAGGTAATTTTTTTAATATTAATTTACATGCCTATTGCTGCGGGTTCTTACCAAAAAAGCAGCAATAGATACAGAGCAAGGTAAAATTTTTTTTTTTTTTTAAATTTCTCAAAGCGTAAATTTTTAGTAGTTATAGTACAATTACAATATAAACATAGCTACAACAATCCACTACATGTTACAAACACCAATTACAAAAGAGACGTAAAAGGTAAAACTAAGAAAAAGAAAGTACAACAAATCGACAAAATCAGTATATACAACAAATTACGTAGAAGAAAATTAAGAAACTATACACCAAATCAGTATATACAAAACCGAAAATCTAAATCTGAAAAACAAACCACAAATCCGGATCCAAATCACACGAAATTTGACATGAAAAATTTCAAAAAAAAAAATGAAAAAAACCTCACTGATTGAAGAACAAACTAAAAATCCGGATCAAAATCACACGAAATTCGCTCAAAGAGAAACTAAATCTGAAAAAAAAAATCCAAATCACACGAAATTCGCTCAAAGAAAAAACTAAATTTGTTGAAGAAACGGACGAGCGACGAGCAAGTGTGAGAGAAGATCGACGAGTGAGGAAGACAAGGACGAGCGACGAACGACGAACGGATGAGCGACGAGTGAGGAAGACGAACAGACTAACGGACAAACGACGAACGGACGAGCGACGAGTGAGGAAGACGAACGGACGAACGGACGAACCACGACGAGATGAGAGATATGAGTGGTGAGGGATGAGGTGAGAGGAGAGATGAGGGGATGAGGTGAGAGGAGAGATGAGGGGATGAGAGCAGAGTGAGAGGTGAGAGGAGAGATAAGGAAACGGCGTGTGAGAGGGAAAAAGTGATAGAAAAAAACCCTAACTGATACACGCATGTTTTATAATTTTTTTTAATATATTTTAATGATATTGCTGCGGTTTCTGGCAAAAACCGCAGCAATATATTAAATTATTATTTTTTAATATTATTTTAATATATTGCTGCGGTTTTTGACAAAAACCGCAGCAATATGTCTGGTCAAATAGTCAACGTTTTTTCAAAAAAATTCTTGTTCATACCATATTGCTGCGGTTTTTGGCCGAAACCGCAACAATATCTTTATTTTATATTTTATCTTTTCTTTTTACGCGATATATTGCTGTGTATGGATAAAACCGCAGCAATAACACCGCACGCACTCCATGATTTTTCGTAGATTTTACGAAGTTTGGATCCTAAACTTGCTTCCTCCATTCCCTTATATGATGATGCGAAGGGTTTGTGGGAATACCTTAGGCAACGCGTTTGCGTACCTAATGGCCCTAGTTTACAACAGCTACGGGCCACGATTGTGGATTGCAAACAGTCCAAAACTATGACTATTGAGGACTATTTTAATACCTTGACGGGCCTCTATGACGAACTACATCGTCTAAAACCTGTGCATCAAATGTTCTTGTGGCAAGTGTGAGTGTCATGTTGCCGCAAAAGTCGTTGTGGATCGGGACGATGAAATTCTTCACCATTTTTTGATTGGCCTTGATGATGATGCTTATGAAATTCTTCACCATTCTTAATGTTGCTCGTGTTTTGATGTTTCAAGTTCACCTTCCTGTCACTTTTTTGGGGGAATGTGTTTTTACTGCGGTTCACTTGATTAATCTGTCTCCTTCGGGTTTATTACAAAATCGTACTCCAGATGAGGTGCTTTATGGTATTGAACCCAATTTTGATGTTTTACGCATTTTTGGTTGTTTGTGTTTTGCTCATGACCAAAAAGCTAAAGGAATTAAGTTCACTCCTCGTAGTTAGGGGTGATAATGAGCTCGGCATGTTCGCGAACAGTTCGGGCTCTGCTCGGTCAAAGCTCGGTCAAATCTCGGCTCGTGGTAGCTCAGCTCGTATTCGGGCTCGGCTCGAGACCTTAACGAGCCAAGCCGAACTAGGCCAAGCTCAGCTCGAAGGGCTCATGAACAGGCTCGATTATTATTTTATATAAAAGAATTAATATAACTTAAATCCTTTAAAAAGTTATTATATGCTAAACCACTTTAAAAAGTTATTATACGTATCATTTTATACAATTTTTTACATTGAACAATTCATATCTTTTCTTTTTGTATCCTTTTAGATCTTGTTTGTCGATTATTTATATATATTTGTAAGTAATTCATTTGGTTAGCATGTAAAATGAAATAAAATAAGTTTATTCGTGGTACTTTTTGAATTTAGTCTATAATTCTACAAGATCTGTCAAATGTCGAATATGAATTTTCTGTTTGGTTTAATGTCGTGTTGGTTTATTCTTAATTTGTCTCAAATCGAGCTCGAGCCGACGAGCCGAGCTCGAGCCTTGATAAAAGCTCACGAGCTCGAGCTGAGCTTCACTTATTGAGCTCATCGAGCTAACGAGCCAAGCTAAACGATATACGAGCCGAGCCGAGCCCAGTATAGTTCGGGCTCGGCTCGTGCGATAAGCACCCCTACTCGTAGTCGTTGTTGTGTTTTTATGGGCTATTCTAATGGCAAAAAGGGGTGGAAGTTGTATGATTTGGAGAAGGATGTCTTCTTTGTATCTTGTGATGTGAGGTTTCATGAAAACGAATTCCCCTTTGCTGATATTGTTTCTCATAATGATGCTGCTCCTAATGTTCCCTTTAGTGTTGATTCGGTGTTTTTGAATGATTTGGAGTCCATATTGGACGATTGGGGGGGCAGCCCCACTTGCGCACTCGTAACACCCCGACAATTCTCTATTTTCCAAAATACCATTTTAATATAAAACTTAGAGAATTATCAAAGCATTATCGCCCGTGTGATAATGTATCGGCTTATTCAGAATTTTGCAGTGGAAATAAATAAATAACTTTGAAAACTTACTAACTTAGTCAACCATAAGTCAACTCCAAAAACCAAACCAAAAGTCAACTACTCAAACCACAATAAAAAAAACAAACTATAAAAGTATTAAAGCTAAACACAAGCTCTCCACGAAACTCGAACCCACGATGCATCATCTTCAGACCTGAAATGGTCGATGCTCTATTGATCCTGAGAGACTGCTCGCCAAATGGGTCATCACAGGATCACTAAGGCACAACCATGATTGACATACACAAAAGCACGTAATCAGCAAAGCTGAGTACTACATACTAAATAAAGTATAAAACCTAATATGATACTTATAAACATTAACTCAATGATAAATAATGACATAATAAATAACACATTGACTACACTGAACTAGACTCCAAAATCAATAGATTAATTATAATTAGATTGAACATGCAATGGAAAGAGTTGTTTAAACCAAACCAGTCTTTAATTTAGAAGACGAAGTACGGGCGCGACTCCGTATTCCCAAGACCAATGATATCAATGTACTAATGTAAATAAAATAGGACACGGTGATCAATCCGGTTCCAAGAAAAGCCATGAGCTACCACCATGTACTCCAACTCATACTAGTCCAACACTTCAGACGTGCACAAGTCGAAAGTTTATTGCTATTCACTTTCCACTTTAAGTTATTAATAAATTATTTACTCGTTGTGACTCACAAAGTAAGGTTCCAACATAAATATCATGAATACACAACTTCCATTTTTATCTTACGATTAGATAAGGTGATCAACAACTCAAATAATCCAAGAATGATTCCAATACTTAGTTCGATAACCAACCAATATTTATTTGTTGATCTAAGTCAACCATCAACCAACCTTTCCATAGGTGAATATCCAACTTACCAAATAAGGCCCACGGTCCTCATAAAGTAAATGTAATAAATAATCCAATGGGAACAACATGATCCAATAAACAATATAAATATTAATCCCTCATGTGAATTAATAAAATAAAGTTCCCAATCCCACATGCTTGCATCAATCATCCATACAAACATGTTATAACCAACATAGGCAACATGCTTCACACAACGGCATAAAATATGCAATTCCACTTGAATATAAACCACATATGAACTATAAAAAGTTCCCTATACATGATACTACATCAATCCTAATCTTAGGACATGATACTAGTCTACTAACACATAGGTATGTACGTACCTTGTGTAGACAATATGAGAGGCCACTTTATCAACCTTAGAAATCGCCTAAAGAGAATTCTCCGCCTACCAAATACCAACACAACCAATAATCGATACTCATATAAATTTCCAGCAACTTTAAAATATTTTAAACCCTCTTTAAAAGTGTTTAAAATCCTTTTTAATCATTAAAACTCTAACTATTAATGTCTCCTAGTATAGTACTACCATACTAGTCATTAAAAATCCTCAAAAACCATACTTTGACATTTAAAACTCCATCATAAGCTTACTAATAAAAATTCCAGCAACTTATAATATGTTTAAAACCCTTTAAAACATACTTTGAAATAATCATAAACATTAGAGTACTCAATTTTCATAAGCTATAATATAGTACTACAATTTCCAACTCATAAAACCTTAAAAATCCATGCTTTGATGCTTAAAACCCTAACTTAAACATAATTAATAAATCTGAAATTTAATTACTTTGCTATACAAATCATATCATCTGAAATTTATATTTAAATCATCAAAATTACAAACTTTAATCATGAAAATATTAAATCAATCCTTAAAACATAAACTTAACATTAAATAATATAGAGGAGGAAGAAATAAACCCAGAAGAAGGGAGGAAGGAGGAACAACGCCGAGAGGGGGAGGCGGCTGGCTGCCGCCGGCTGATGCTAAACGGCGGCGGTGGTCGGTGGTGGTCGGCGAGTGCTGGCCGAACGAGAGAGAAGAAAACCGAAGGGGAGGGGAACCGTGGGTGAAGAGAGAGAGAGAAGGAAAAGAGGGAGAATTTTAGGGTGAGTGATTTTTACTGTGGGAAATTTGGGTTTACATTGGATTTATATAAGTAACCCCTCGTGGGCCTAGGTAATTGTGTTTGGACTTTTAGAATCAATAATTGGGTGCTTGAGTTGAGTTGGGCTCCTCTAACCCATTTAAAATCTTTTATACTACAACTCAAAAATAATTAAGCTATTAAATAACTTTCGAAGTATGACTAATAAAATATTTGATTATTTAAAAATATTAAATAATCCCTTTGACTTTAAAATAGTCAACACTTAAGAATTTAATTATTTAAATACTAAAATATATAATTATATATTTAAATATATTTATAAAATTCATAAAATTGTGGGGGATTACAACACCTGGTCCTATTGTCTCTTCGACTTAACATCCCGCGTCCCACTCCTCTGTCGGGCCTTTTGATGTGGGCCGTGTGCTCGAGACCCCTGCTAACCGCTCGCTGGATGCCGAGCCCAGCTCCCCTTCGTCTCCTACTGAGCACACACCACTCCTCTCTTGGGCCTGCTGAGCCCAGCCTTGCTTCTCCCCAATCTTCTAGGCCTTCGATTACTCTTGGGCGTGGTCACAGGGCCAAGCGTCGTTCTACGTTGCTTTGTGATTTTGTCTCGCATTTTGTCCGAAAATTGATTACATCACCTAGTTCACCCGATTCCACTGACTCCACATGTACTCCTGACCCCTTAGCACATTTTGTATCTTGTGATAAATTTTCGTTACGCCACCGTATTTTTCTTGTAGTTGTTTGTGAGGCTGTTGAACCACGCAATTTTGCGGAAGGCTACGAAAACTCTTGGTTTGGCGGGAGGCTATGCAAAAGGAGATCAGTGCTCCTTAAAGATAATGGTACTTGGGTCATGGAATCTCTTTCCCCCGGGAAAAAGGCTCTTAGTTGCAAATGGGTTTACAAGATTAAACATCATTCTGATGGGACTGTTTAACGTCTCAAAGCTCGTCTTGTCATCTTGGGCAATCATCAGATGCAAGGTATTGATTACAATGAAACCTTTGCTCCCGTTGCTAAGATGGTCAATTTTCGTGCATTCTTAGTTATTGCGGCAGCTAAAAATTGGGAGTTACATCAAATGGATGTTCACAATGCCTTCCTTCATGGAGACTTAGATGAGGAAGTCTTTATGCGCCCTCCTCCAGGTTTTATTCCTCCACAGCCTGACTTAGTATGTCGATTGAAGAAGTTACTTTATGGCCTTCGGCAAGCTTCTCGATGTTGGTTTTTGAAGCTTGCTACTTCTCTCTTGTCATATGGCTTCTCTCAGTCCTACTCGAGTTACTCACTCTTTACTCTGATCAGTGGTATTGTGCTGCTCTCTATGCTTGTCTATGTTGATGATTTTATTATTTCGGGTAATGACTCTGCTCCTATTGCCTCTTTTAATGCTTATATGGATTCTTGTTTTCATATGAAGGATTAGGGTGTGCTTAAATATTTTCTTGGCATTGAGGTTGCACGTAGTTCCGATGGTATATTAATGTGTCAGCGGAAATACACTTTGGATATTATTACTGAGGCAAGTCTCTTGGAGGCTAAGCCTGCGGCTTGTCCTATTAAGCAGAATTATGCTCTTGCTCTTGTTACCCGTGATTTCCAACCTGATCCAGAACCATATCGCCATCTTGTGGGTTGCCTTATCTATCTCTCCTTCACTCGCCCTGATTTAGCATATAAGGTGCACATTTTGGCTCAGTTCATGCAGCATCCGTGTCTAGATCATTGGGATGCAACCCTTCGTGTTGTCCGCTATTTGAGGGGTAGTCCTGGTCAGGGTATTCTCCTTAGTGCAACTTGTGATCTTTCTCTTTCTGGTTGGTGTGACTCGGATTGGGCTAGTTGTCCTCTCACTTAGCGTTCTCTCACTTGGTGGCTTGTGTTTCTTCGTGCTTCTCCTATCTCTTGGAAGACCAAGAAACAACATACTGTTTCTCGTTCTTCCGCCGAGGTTGAGTATCGCTCAGTGGCTGATGTTACCTCAGAGTTGAAATGGCTAAAAACCTTGCTTGAGGAGCTTGGGGTGCACCAACCGAAGGTTATGCACATGTTTTGTGATAGTAAATCCGCTACATACTCTACATTACTCATAATCCTGTGTTTCATGAGCTTCGAAACACATAGAGGTTGGCTGTCACTATGTTCGTGATGCAATTCAAGCCAGTCTTATTGCTCCTTCTCACGTCTCCGCGGTTGAGTAGCTTGCTGACATTTTTACTAAGGCGCTTGGTAAGAAATAATTCATGTATCTTCTTTACAAGTTGGGCATTTGTGATCCGCATGCTCCAACTTGAAGGGGGGGAGGGGAGGGTATTGGGATTATTATGTATAGTGCATGTATTGGGTTTATATTTGTAATAGTGGGCCAAAGCCCTCACACACTTTGTACATAAGCTGTAAATTGTCAGCTTCTGAAGATTAAGGAAATTAATTACCCTAATTTGACAATATATAACACTTTGGAGGTGTTTGTATTTTTGATAATTTAGTTTCATTCATTCATTATATAAAGGTTAAAAGCCCAACAGGAAACCTTACAGAAAAGTCCAAGAGAGTTACCAGTTCAAGCTCAAAAAATACAGAAGAACCAAAACATAATGGTAGGTAAAGTATCCATGAAGGCCTTAGATTCTTCAATTCTCATAGCCAATCGAGAAATTCCGATTGTCTTTGGAGACCTTGCTTGGCGAGGGAATCTGCAACATGGTTAGAGCTTCGGACATGGTGGATGATAGAGATGCCGGGATCTTAACTATTAAGGCATTGCGGATGAAGTTCAACTGGAAATTAAGATTTCAGAGGCCCGAATTTGCGGAGTTGAACCATTTAACACATGCACCATTTGATTTTTCACGCACTCGAACACTTTTATTTGGACATTAATATCTTCAATTATGTATAAGTAAAAATTATACAAAATTTATATTTGAAATCCTCGCATTGAGACGAATTTAACAAGAACCTACTGACTATGTTTTTTCTTACATAATCGTGAGATAAAGATTGTCAAAGTTTGTTGGTGAATAGGGCTTAAATGCGAAATGGTGCATGTATTGTGAAACAAAGGTAGTAAATATTACCTTTTTAGTTGGTTGTGATGCTTATATTTTTGTTCTCTCTTGTATAATTCTTTTCTTCTGTAAAACTTGCATGTCTGTTCCATTAAATTGACTTAAAATAATAATTAATTAAGATGTTACTTTGTGCTTAGATTAAAATATTTTTTAACATATTGATTTGGATTTTATCTTGAAATTTTGGGTTAACAATTTGGGTCCTTGCCGGAAAAAAGATAATACCTTGACTTAAAAACTAAAGCAAGTATGATGCTCATGAATAGAACTGAACAAACATACCAGGCAGAAGACGACTTAGTACACTAAACAAACGAAATAAATGAAAATTAGGTTTTGGGTTAAGGGAGCTTTATACTTTTTAAATCAAGCATCACATGTTTAAACTAACTAACAATTGTTCCCCTAACACTAAGTGAAAGCAGGTGTTGGTTCTTTGTGCTAAAATAGAGAATTCATGTTTAATTAGTTTCGTGTCCTAATTGTGTATTCTTAAACTCTATTTCATGTCATTTAATCCAGAATATGGTTGAAGAACCCGAAATATTGATATATCATGGAGGGTATTGGTAGAAGCTTCACAAAATGGATTACGTGGGTGGTAAACTTACTGTCTTTAACGATTTGCCGAATTGCATTTATTATGCCTATGTCAAAACCATGGTTTGTTCTTTGGGATACAATAATGGTGTTGAAATGCATTATCTTGATCCTGCTATTTCTGATTTCGACAATGGTGTTAGGTTTTTTGGATAATGACGTTAGCACTTTTGTTAGTTTATTAATGGAGTATTGTTGTGTACATTTATACTTAGAGCACCAGTATGAGATTGATCTTAATGATTGATCTTAGTGGCATTAATGTCAATGTGCCTTTATGTCTCTACATAATGTTAGATAATTAAGTTGTTAACTCAAAGTTTGTTATTTACTTTTACTTTGTTTTAGCACTATTAGTTAGTGGTTAGTAGTTCCTATTTGTTAGTAGCAGTAACTTGTTACGTAGGACATTTTCTTTCCCACTTTCCTTTCAATTATCTTAGCAACAATTGTAATCTTGCCTTATATAAGGCTGCTTGATTTCCATTAGTTCTATGCAATCAAGTTACATTCGCTCATTTAATATTTTATCTTGGTATCAAGAGCATTTTATTTTTGAAAAAAGGAAACCAAAAAAAGCATTGCAACACTTCCTTTTTCAATAATAAAATAATCAGGTTAGGTTCTAAACTGGGAAAAAAAAAGGGTGAAGGTAGTGAGAGAAAGAAATAAAGCACTACAACACTAATTCAATTGTACGTATAACACAGTGAGTTTATTCACAAAATTGAGTGAAACAATGGCAACTAATGGAATTTCCACCACTTCCAAGTCTAATTCCCATATTTAATGGGGATAAGTATGAGTTTTGGTCAATTAAAATGAAGATGCTCTTCAAATCTCAAGAGCTATGGCAACTTGTTGAAGATGGGTATGATGCTAAAGAAAAGAATGAGCATAAATTAAAGGAAAATAAGAAGAAGGATGCCAAAAGCCATATTTTACCTTCAACAATTTGTAGGTGACTCCCTCTTCTCCAAAATTGCGTCTGTAACAACCTCCTAGGAGGCTGCAAACTCTGAAAACTGAATTTCAGGGGTCGAAGAAGGTGATTGAGGTAGAACTCCAAACTCTTTGTTCTGATTTTTCCAATTTGCAAATGGAAAAAAGGAATCGGTGCAAGTTTAATTATCTAGGACTAGCTGAATTGTTAATAGAATTCCTGATGAAACTGTGGCTAAAAAGATATTCAGAACTCTCAATGAATGATATGACCTTATTGTTCCTGCAATTGAGGAAGCACATGATCTTTCCACTTACTCTTTTGCTGAATTAATGAGCTCTTTACAAAGTCATGAAGAGAGATTGAACAAAAAGCAAGGAACATCTGAATAGAAGGCATTGCAGGTGAAGGGGAAAGCATCTAAAATCTGAATTCTCTGGTGGTAGAGGATATAACAGAGGTGGATACTGCAGACGAGGTCGTCGTGAAGGTCGTAATGGTGGTAGAGGTCGTAGTTGATCATCCAAGCCACGTCACATTAACAAGAACTCCATTCAACGCTCTTACTGCCAAAAATATGGCCACAGAGACGTTGACTGTTGGTGAAAGGTATTTAGTGACTCTGCCTTATGGCATTTACATTATGGTCATTTACATCTTAATGGCTTGAAACTTTGAATTGAAAAGAAATGGTCTTGGGGCTGCCAAACATAGATACACTTGATTTTTATGAAGGTTGTGCCTTAGGAAAGCATAGTAAGAAACCATTCCCATTGGGAAGTGATTGAGAGCATCTGCGAGCTTGTGCATGCTGACTTGTGTGGGCCGATGAAAATTGAGGCCTTGAATGGGAGTCGTTATGTTTTATTGTTCACCGATGATTATACCCGAATGAGTGGGGTTTACTTTTTATCATATAATTACTCTGAAGCACTTGATATGTTTAAGAAGTTCAAAGTCTTTGTAGAGAAACAATCAAGTTGCTCTATAAAGAAGTCTTGCATCGACAATGGCGATGAATTTTGTTCGAATGATTTTGATGCCGTTTGTGAGCAACTTGTGATCGACAGGCAGCTCACTACTCCACATACTCCGAATCAGAATGGTATGGCAGAACGAAAGAACTGAATTGTTGTAGAGATGGCTAGAAGCATGTTGAAGGCAAGAGGACTTCCATCAGTTCTGGGCATAAGCAGTTGCAACAACTGTGTATCTTCGCAACATCTCTCCCACGAAGGCAATCATGAATCAGACTCCATATGAAGCATGACATGGTCTGAAGCCTTATGGTAAGCCACTTAAGAGTTTTTGGTTGTATAGTCTATGCTCTGGTAAATTCATCTCGTCATAAACTTGAAGATAAATCTACAAAATGTATTTTTCTTGGTTATAGATTGCAATCCAAAGCTTACAGGTTATATAATCCAATAAATGGCAAGTTTATTATAAGTCGAGATGTGTTGTTTAACGATCTTCTAGTTGGTCTTGGAGTTCTAACATTGCAGGAAATATGGTTCCTTTTATTGGTGCTCAAAAAGTCTCTGGTGTAGCCCCTGTTACAGCAACACACATGCCTCAAGAAGACAGTAGTAGCTCCCATACCTTCACCAGCAAGCTCACAACATGAGAGCAACACCGCATCATCACCATACAACACTCCAGAATCCAGACAGAGGTTCCGTTCAATTAGAGAGTTGTATGAAACTTGTGACTTTGCTCTTTCAGTGTCAAATCATGTTTATTACAAATATGCGACCCAAGAAAAAGAACGGAAAGATGCAATGGCAGAAGAAATGAGATGCATTCGGAAGAACAACACATGGGAGTTAGTTGATCTTCCTGAAGGAAAAAATGCAATCGAACTGAAATGGGTGTTTCGCACCAAGTATCATGTTGATGGAAGTGTTCAAAAGCATAGTCTCGGTTGGTGGCTAAGGGCTATGCACAAGAGCAAGGTGTTGACTATGATGAGACGAATTTTCACGTGACTTGTTTTAAAACGGTGAGAACCTTTCTTGCTTTAGCTGCTTAACTTAGCTAGCATGTTTTTCAGTTTGATGTCAAATGAGCTTTCCCAACGGAGAGTTGAAGGAGGAAGTATTTGTTGCTCAACCCGAAGGCTTTATTGCTCATGGAGAGGACCACAATGTCTATATGCTTCAAGAGGCATTGTATGGCCTTAAACAAGCCCGCGTGCTTGGTACAACAAAATTGATTCTTATTTCATGGAGAATGGCTAGAAAAGGAGTGAAAATGAGACTACTCTTTATCTGAAGAAGCAAGGTAATGCTGATTTTTTGGTGGTTTGTTTGTATGTTGATGATATGATATACATGGGGTCTTGTAAGTCTCTTGTTGTTGAGTTTAAATCTTATATGATGAAGAAGTTTGAGATGAAAGACATGGGTTTTTATAGCATTATTTCCTTGGGCTAGAGGTGAAACAAGGAGCTGATGGTATCTTCCTTTCCCAAAGAAACTTTGCAGAAGATCTACTCAAAAGATTTCACTTAACACAGTGCACACCTGCTTGCACTCCTTTGAATGTAAATGAGAAACTCTCAACTAATGATGATACGGGAGCAATAAATGCAAAGACGTACCGAAGCATGGTGGGTGGTTTGAACTACCTATCTCACACTAGATCTAACATAACACATCTAGTTGGTCTGGTTTTCAGATTTATGCATAAGCCAACGAATCATCATCTTGGAGCTGTGAAGAGGATATTGCATTACATATCAGGTATGTTTGATTATGGAATTTGGTATAGCAAATTTGAGAATATGAAGTTGGTGAGCTATTGTGATAGCGATTGTGCGGGTTTTATTGTGATAACAAAGTTGATTATTCACTCTTGGGTCCCGTGTTATCTCTTGGTCATTAAAAAAGGGTATTGTGGCTTTATCCTCATATAAAGCAGAGTAGTGCAACCATAACTTCAGCAGCTTATCAAGCTATTTGGCTAAGAAGGTTGTTAACAGACTTCCTTCAAGAGCAACAAGGTACTACAAAATTATATAGTGACAACATGTCAGCAACTAATGTGACCAAAAATGCTATTTTTCATAGTCGTACAAAGCACATTGACATACGACACCACTTTACTCGCGACTTAGTAGCAAAGGGTGCAATTGAAGTGAAGTTATGTGCTACAAATGAACAGATTGCTGATATACTTACCAAGTCACTTGCATATAAGAAACAAGACTTCTTCAGGATGAAAATTGGAGTATGCAACTTTGAATCAAGGGGGTATGTTAGATAATTAAGTTGTTAATTCAAAGTTTGTTATTGCACTTTTACTTTGTTTTAGCACTATTAGTTAGTGGTTAGTAGTTCCTATTTGTTAGTAGCAGTAACTTGATACGTGTGACATTTTATTTCCCACTTTTCTTTCCATTATCTTAGCAACAGTTGTAATCTTGCCTTATATAAGGCTGCTTCATTTCCATTAATTATATGCAACCAAGTTACATTCCCTATTTTAATATTCTATCTTATAATGCATCAACGTTTATAGAAAACATTAAAACTAAATGACAATGGTTGTATAACAAGTATGCTGGTCATGACAATATGGTGAATGATGACATTGATTATAATGAGAATGCGTCTGGTTTAGAGGATGTTGAAGTGTAGGGACAAAATCAAACATTACAAAAAGTTGGAGAATGAGCTCGAAGAAGAACTAGATTATTTAAAGAGAGCTGATACAAGGAGAGGAAATTATAAACTAAATGTTGAGTCCCCTAAGTTTTGAATGATGACAAATAGCTACAGGGAACAATTGTTCTTGCATGTGTTTATAAGCTGTTACGAAACAATTGAGAAACTAACTATTCCTAACTATATATTGAAACCGCCAAGAACTATTTGCTATGGTATGATGTTTTTTGTGTGGCAAACAGGTTCATTCCAAGACTTGAAGCTAAGAGGCCCTCTCAAAGATGTTCGAGGAAAAGATAAGTGTTGATTCAAGGGAAGCTTAAAGGATTGAAGTACATGAAGATAGTTTAGGATCATTTATTGGTTCATATTAGGTCTTCATGTAATATTAGTGTATGATATTCTTAGAGGAATTGCTTGTGTTGTTCTTAATGTGAAACAATAGGGTTTTGAATATGGGACCAGTTGGTTGCATATTTAGAACACTACTAAACAGGATAATAGGTCTGGGTACCGGTTACCTCGTCGGACGATTAAGCTGGCAGTTTTAGAAAAAAAATTCGAAAAATTTTCAAAAAATCTTTCCTTTAAAAAGAGTTGCCAACCTTTAGAATCTTTATTCAATATTTTATTACCATTAAGCGTGTGAATATCTTGGTATCTTGAATTAGGACACGCTTAATGGTTGGACTTCGATCTATAAATACCGAGTAAGGATTCTTCATCAGCGTTGATACTCTCCCGGATTTTATTGAGTATTTTTGAGAGCTTTCACGGAGAGAACAACTCAGTAGTTTCCTAAAATAGAGTACGCATTCCATAGAAATTTATATCACTCTTTGTTTGCTTTGAAAGAAAGCGTGTTTTAAGAAAAACTAATTGTATTGAATCTCTAACAGAGAGGTTAGAGATTGGGTAACATTTGTGAGTTCATTCGCGAATGCTTGTGAGTTCAAGTGCGAAATAGCACATTTGAGTAAATGTGGGGTGAGCTATTTTCCTAGAGGAAAGGAAATAAGATTATGCGAGAGTCTTCTTGTTATTCTGAGTGGATTAATAAGAAAACTAGCGTAGGAGGACGTAGGCCATTGTTTGGCTGAACCTCGTTAAATTTGGTGTGTTCTTTATCGCTTTCAAGTTCTACTATTTTCATTGTCAGGAACCAACCCAACTGGTTCCTCCTTAAATCGAAAGAATTTGAATTTAGCACTAATTCCCCTAAATACTCAATTCACCCCCTCTTGTGTACATTGTAAACCTTCAATTGGAATTAAAGCAGGTCATTCTTAATAGGGTAAAACTTAGAGAAGTTGATCATGAGTACTCTAGAAATGAATGCTATGGGATATGACAATGAAGACTCCAAAATTCAATGGGAAAAACTATGTTTGGTGGAAGAATAGATTGAGGAATATAATTATTGGTATTTACTAAGAATGTTGGTTAGTTGTCAAGAATGGATTAATAGAACAGGATGTTGATGGTACCCCTGTTGCGAAGAAGTAGAGTGAGTATTCATACACTGATTACAAAAAGGTGGAGAAGAATGCCAAAGCCAAGTCCATATTTCAATAAGCTATTGGAGAGCATGAGACAAACAAAATTTCTCCATGTGCTCCAGCCAAGGAGATCTAGGATACCCTCGAGCTTGCTTGCGAGGGAACAAGTGAGGTAATAAGGTCAAAAGTCGATTTACTTATGTCTAAATACAAAACTTTTAGCATGAACAAGGATGAAAAAAAAAATCTGCTTTGGTAGATTTACAACTATTGTTAATGATTTTAAATCTCTTAGCAAAAGTTTTTCGATGAGGATTTGGTTATAAAAATGTTAAAAAGTTTGGGAGATGTATGGACGGCGAAGGTAACAACTATCTATGAAACAAAGGATCTCACATCATTGAGTCTGCAACAGCTGATTGGTTCCCTTATGACTCATGAGATGCAAATTGAATATAAGAATGAAAAGGGACCAATCAGAGGTGTTGCTTTGAAGGGAACAATTGAAGAAGAAAAAGAACATGACATAGCAATGATGGCTAAACGCTTTGAGGAGCACATTTGAGATCAAACGAAGAACTTTAAAGGTAAAAATTTTAAGAAAACTAACCCTTCAAGTGTAGGTTGCTTCAAGTATGGAGAATTTGGACACATCATCCATGATTGTCCAAAATGGAAGGACAAACAGTCCAAGAGCAATGATAAGAGGGCTTTCAAGAGAGCTATGGTAGCAGTCATATGGGGTAATTCGACTCGGAGTTCGAAAAGGACGAATTATCACCTAATCATGAGACATGCATGACTGCTATTCTGGATCGAGGAGGAAACAACATGGCTGAAGGAACCATGATGGAGAAGTGACTTATGGCAAAAAAAGATGTACTCAGTGAACACAAGAGGTAAACTTAGAGCAAATTGTGAGAACATGCACCAATATGATAGAAATAATATGCTTGCATGTATAAACTCTTTATTAGATGAATGTTAAGCTAAGTGAAGCTTATATAAGCGGCAAACTAGAGTTGAAAGAAAAGAAAACCGAATGTGATAATGCTATTGCTAGTTGTGATCACTTAGAACAATTGTGTGTTTAATTAAAGGATTAAGTGGCTGAATTAGAAGTTGCAATTAGAAGTTGCACTTAACAAGTGCAAAGTCGAGTTGGAAATAACCAAGTCTTTTTACCAGAGGATGAGGATGGTCCTAGTAATAATGAAGAAAAAACTTAATTGTTCCCTATATACATGATTTTTCTAATTCAGATGATCCCCCCGAATTTTGTTGCTTTTAAGAGTAAGGCAAACACTCTAAGAAAGTCTAATCTACTGCATGTTTTTAACCTATTGGTTGATGATGCATAAGAATTGGATAGAGAGTTTGTTACACTTAAGAGCGCCCAACTAACTGTTTCCCCGCATGTCCTTGTGCTAACGTTAGTAAGATGATTGATGAGTATGAAGGAAAAATTTGTGATTTGTATGCTGAAATTCATTAATTGAATAAGGGAAAGTAGACAGTTGTTGTCAGCATGCCAAATGACTCCTTGGTCTCAAAACTTGAATTTGATTTTAAGAAAATTAAAAAGGATTTTAAAGCTATGAATAAGAAAAATGCTTTACTAATGAAAGTTCTTGAAACCAAGGACAAAGAGCTTCAAAATAGTCAAAGGATGTGCACAGACTTCTGATTGCAAGGGATACCTTGAATCATCTTAGCTTCATGGAAGATAACAATGGTACAATTGGTCTTGGTTATTCCAAAACGAGAACCAGGACCAACTGGAACCCCAGGGGAACCACTTGGATCGAGGAATTCAAAAGAGGTAAGTATATTCTTGAAAAGGACATGCATGTGTGTTATCATTGTGGTATGCATGAATGGACATAAGATTTTCAATTGTTCAGCTAGGAAGAAAAGTGTAGAGAGAAACAACAAACATGTTAAGCAGGTCTGGGTGAGGATGGACCAGCTAGAGTTAATTTTTTGTTGAAAGGGACCCTAGAAAGTTTGGGTTCCTAAATCTAATGTTTGATCATTTCTTGTAGGATAAAGTGAGAGGTAGTACCTTTTGGTATTTGGACAGTGGATGCTAAAGACACATGTCAGGGGATAAGAAGCAATCTCTCTCACTCACGTCCTATGATGGTGGAAGTGTTACCTTCGGAGACAACAACAAAGGTTCCACGGTTGGTATAGGCAAAGTTGGTAAGTCACTTTCACAAGCTACTGATGTGTATATTATGTTGATGGCTTGCAATATAATTTATTGAGCATTTCCCAACTATGTGATAAAGGCAATCGACTTGAGTTTCAAGCTTACCTTTGTCACATAGTTAATTCACAAACAGTGAACTTATCGGTAAGGGAACTAGGAAAGATGATATTTATATCACTTTTCTACATAAAGTTCCGAGAGAACAAGTCTATTTAGTTGAGTCTTTGTTTCGGAGTCAAATCAATGGGTTTGGCATACGAAGTCCGATCATGCTAGCTTAACACTTTTGAATAAACTTAAAACTCGTGACTTAGTAATTGGATTTCCAAATATTAAGTAGGAGATTGACAAAGTTTGTTCGGGAATGTGCCAAAGGGAAACATGTAAAATACTCTTTTAAGCCAAAAAGTGTCATGAGTACCAATGAGACCTTTCGAGCTTGTGCATATTTATTTGTGTTGTCCCATGCGTGTGCAAAGTCGAAATAGTCACGGGTTTGTATGTGTTATGGTCATTTATTTTTCTAGATTTGCCGGGCTTATATTCAAAGGATGAAATATTTGATGAGTTTGTTGCATTAGTGAAACAGTACGAGAATAAGTTAAATCATTAGGCTGGTTGCGGTAAGATCTGATCATGGCACCGAGTTTGACAACTCAAGCTTTAATGATTTTCGTAGATAGCGTGGAGTGAGTCACAACTTCTCTGCCCTTAGGTTACCACAACAAAACGGTGTTGTGGAAAGAAAGAATAGAACACTAGAGGAGATGGCAAGGACAATGCTTATTGAAAGTGGTCTCCCTAAGAGTTTTTGGGGAGAAGTTGTGAACATTGCATGCTATATCTTAAACCGTACTCTCATTAGACCTAAATTGAATAAAACACCATATGAACTCCTAAAGGATAGAAAGCCCAATATTGCCCACTTTCGTGTATTTGGATGCAATTGTTTTGTGCATAATAATGGGAAGAACCAGCTCGATAAATTCGACCCTAGGAGTGATGAGGCAATCTTTCTTGGATACTCTTCTCAAAGTAAAGCATACAAGGTTTTCAATAAGAGGACCTTGTGTGTTAAGGAAAGTGTCCATGTGATCTTTGATGAGTTTAACATGTCTTCTGAGATTGCACATATAGAGCAAGGAGATATCATTAGAATGCTTAAATAGCTACCTGGTTCTCGAAGGATCCACAAGAGGAAACAGGTCTACCTACTGATCCACAAAATGATGACGGTGTAGGACTCGATCTGAGGGGGAACCAGACGCTGATGGTCCCCAAGGAGAGAGATAGGTAAACGCCTTAGGGGAAACCATTGTGCAAGAAAGTGGTAACCCTTATGAGGGACATGTAAGTAATAAGGAAGGTTCCACTTTGCAACCCAGTACATCTGAGAGATCTAACTTGGATGCTACTAAAGTCCAAGCTGGTTCTAGTCATGTTGAAACAAGAGCACAAAATGATTTAGTTTCAAAAAGTTTTAGATATCAATCTTCTCATCCATTTGATTAAATCATTAGTGATATCAATAAGGGAATTCAAATAAGAAGAGTTGTTTATAAAAACGTTTATGCTTTCTTTTCTTTCTTATCTAGCATAGAACCAGCTGATGATAAGATGGCTTTCACCGATCAAGATTGGGCTTTCGCTATGCAAGATGAATCAATTTGAAAGGAATAGGTTTTGACATCTTGAGCCAAGACCACTTGATAGGTCACTAATTGGTACTAGCTAGATGGGTATTCAGAAACAAATTCGATGACTTTGGTACAATAGTCCGAAATAAAACTAGGCGTGTGGTACAAGGTTACAATCAACAAGAAGGACTATGATGAGCCTTTTGCACCTGCTGCTAGATTGGAGGCTATTAGGATAGTCATCGCGTTTGCTTGTCACATGAATATGAAGTTGTTTCAGATGGAAGTGAAAACAACATTTTTTGGCTATTTGAAGAAGGAGGTATATGTTGAACAACCACCCGGTTGTGCTAATCAACTGTTTCCCCACTATGTATTCAAACTTGATAAAGCTTTGTACGGTCTCAAATAAGCTCCAAGAGCGTGGTATGAGAGATTATCAAAGTTTATGATGGATAATGAATACAAGAGGGGAACAGTTGACAAAACATTAATTATCAAAACCAGCGGAAACACTTACTAGTAATTCAAATTTATGTTGATGATATTATGTTTGGAGCTACTAATCAATTGCTATGTGATGAGTTAGCTAATCTTATGCAGAGTGAGTTTGAAATGAGCATGATGGGAGAACTTGGCTTCTTCCTTGGTCTACAAATTAGGCAAACATCTGATGGAATCATGATACACCAACAGAAGTATCTTAGAGAACTTTTAAAGAAGTATGGATTGGAGAATAGAAAAGCTTATGACACTCTTGTTCCCACTTCCTCAAAATTAGATGTTGATCTAAAAGGGAAGGATGTGGAAGCTTCGTTGTATGGAGGGATGATTGGTTCCCTCTTGTACCTAACAACAAATAGACCTGATATTGTATTCTTTGTGAAATTGCGTGCAAGATTTCAAAGCAATACCAAGGAGTCTCATCTAAAGACTATTAGAAGAATACTTAAGTATTTGGTGGGAACTTATTTTTGTGGTACCCCAAAGGCACTTCTATTGAGCTGGTAGGGTACACAAATGTAGATTATGTTGGCTTCCTTATTGACAGGAAAAGCACATTAGGTGTGAATCACTTCTTAGGCTCATGTTTGATCTCATAGGGCTCTAAAAAGCAAAATCCATTGGCCTTATCCATAACAGATGCGGAATACATCGCCGTAGCAGCTTGTTGTTCCCAGCTATAGTGGATATAGAACCAGCTGAAAGATTTTAGTGTTGTCTATGAGAATGTCCCTATCATGTGTGACAACACCAGTGCTATCAATATTTCCAAAAATCCTATTCAGCATTCTAAAACCAATCACATTGAGATTGGATATCATTTTCTTAGGGACAATGTTGAGAAAGGGTTGGTTGAATTGGTGTTTTGTAATATTGAAGATCAAATTGCTAATATCTTCACAAAACCATTATGTAGAGAGAGTCTTTATGTAAGTTAAAGAGTCTTATTAGCATTAATTAAGTTTCAGTAAGAGTCTTGTTAGGAGTAATTAGGTTTAGGTATTTTTGGCTTCAGTTGTTTCCCCAAATGGTTAAATTTGTACTATTTGATGTCAAATTGCTTAAATATATCATTGCTTAATCCTGTACGTTTTTATGTTGATACTTTCGATATCTCACAAAATTAAAAAGAATCTTTGCTTGAATAGACCATGCTAAGTTGCTTGAACCAGGTGATGGTGTTTCTTGTATGAAACAGTTAAGGATAACAGCCGTCTTGCATAGATATGTTTCTTGAAAGTTGACTCTTTCCAAAAACTAAGCGAGTATCTTTAACTTCTGCAAGTTAAGATATTGTGCTGCAGTTATCTTTCCTTGAAAAGGCACGCCTTATGTACACATCATGTACATGCCTTTATTTTTGACGGTTGAGGTAATTATGGGATGTTATGGTTACTTCCAAATTTTTTGTATTGCTCCTCTAAATCTCAACTGATTCACTTCCTTTATTTATTGACGCTTATATACATATATACATTTCCCCCTTGTATGCAATCACTTCAAGTCTCTCGAATAATTCTCTCGCTCTCTAAGGTGGTTTCTGTAAAGTTCAAAGAAATTCAACAATGGGCAAGAAATGTTCAGTTAGTGCTAGAAAGAGGGGAGGAAATTAAAATAAGTTCCTCTAATATTCCTCCTTCTCCGACGAAATCCTATGCTGGAATTCAAGCTGAAAAGCAACCCTTCTCCACCATTGTTTCCGAAAATCCAACTTCTACCGCCCAAACTCAAGCCGCCACTACCCCTCAGAATCAACCTCCTCCACCACAAAATCAATCTCCACCATCACAATCTCCCACTTTCGTTACTTCATCTCCCACTAAACCTCCTATCCAATAACCTACCCCCACTTTCTCAACCGCTGGTTGTTACAGGTCATAAAGGAGGATAAAAATCTGGTTGTTACTTGTCATAAAGAGGGTTCTCTCACTGCCTCTGCTCAAGCAAGGCGAAAAAAGTTACCAGATTTGCTATGAAGAAGGAAACAAAGGAGTTTTATGAGGAATAGTCTGCTGGTTCTGCAAGGGGAACCATGAGAAAAGGGGTACCACCTAGACTTCCTCGCGCTTCAAAAGGTAAATCTATTGAAATTCCTGTTTCTACTGGTTTTACTCCTCAAATTGAAAGAAATGTGCTATGTGGTTGTTCTACTAAGGATGGTATTTTGATTTGCCTGCTTTATCTGAGGTTAGACAATTGTTAGAATTTCAAGGCTGGATGTCTTTGTTCAAAGGTGTTAAGAATGCGTTTGTGGATGCTGTTAGGGAATTTTATGTTAATTTGAAACAATTGTCGGATGGGTTCATCTATTTTTGGAAGTTAAGTATCTTTGTTATTGTCTTTTGTGGCCTCTTTGCTTAAGGTGCCTAGGGATGGGTTTGACAAGTATGCTAGGGCTGGTTGGCCTATTATTGTTGGGGTAACAAATGAGGAAATTTACAAGTTCTTATTTGTTGTTCCCTACACCAAGAAAGCTAGTTATCAATCTGATAAGTTACGAGAGCCTGTTAATTCCCAGGGCTCATGGCAGGGGACAATTTGCATCATGAGATGGTCTTGATTTATCTAATGATGAAAAAGATCAAGATCAATCTCCCTGCTCTCATCATTGATCATATAATGAACTGTTTCTCCTCTTCCCATCATGCCCTAGCCTATGGATCCATCATCACCACCCGCTCCAAAAGCAAAAGATGTCTCTCAATGGGGACACAATGCCCATTAAGGTCTTTACAAATAAGAGATATGGGCCAAAATGAATGGATGTATCCTAAGACATGCTGAGGTTCAAGGAGTTTGTGGTACCAGCTGAGAGAAAGAAACCAGAGAAGAAGAAGAGAAAGATAATGGGAACCAGTTCTTATAGTGAAATGATTGAGGGGTTGGACAACCAAGAGAAAACATTGGAGAAAATGTGTAAGCTGATTGAGGGTTTGTGTAGGCGTGTTTTTATTTCACCTACGCGGTGTGAGCGCATATTTGATTACCCCATTGTTATGGTTTTATTGAAAAATATTTTGAACTCACCAACAAGTCTAAAGGAAAACTCATAAACCTAATTGGATATTGGGAAATCGTAGGGACAAATTAGGGACTTATCCAATGTAGATTTCCCTGTCCTGACTCCGTAGATGGTCAATGAACCATAGATTGAGTTTGGGGGTGAGGGAACGAAAATGGTCATAATGAACCACGTTCGCCCATTGCTGGCCTCTACTAAATATCGATTCATGTCAATTTTTATACAATGGAATAACCAAATAATATTTTTATGCACCCTAAAAATAATATAGTCTAGGTTGGTTCAGGAAACACATAAAAGACCATTTTTTAGTGATATGTTATTAGGCAACTAAAATTACAAGGAACCTAGCAGGTTGTCCAAAATTTTCTGATTAATATTAGAAAAATTCTTTAGGACTTTGATTAACAAAAATAACATGCGTCGTGATAAAGAGGCAAGCAGGACAATCAAGCAAGCATATATAAATAATATATAAAAATAAATAAAAAGAAGGAAAGAGGATTAGAATCTACAAAGGAACGATTTTTATATTATTGATCTACATCAGGAAAGAAATCGTTAGTAACTTCAATATAAAAATAAATTTATTCAAGGACCCTCAGGATTATACTGTGGCTTAGGTCTGAGAGATTAACAACCTTCGGGACGGGCAATCTTAAAGACTGAAAATATGAATGTCTGAAAGTATTTGTTTTGTTTTTATGAAAGTATGTATATGTGTGTTTGTAGATTTGAAAAGTATGAGTTTTTGTAGAGAGGTGTTGTAGGTGTATTCTTAAAGTCTATAAAAGTCGAAATATTAAGTGTATGGAAAACCATTTTTTAATTCGAAAAATCGAAGAGTATTTATCGGGAAAAGGAAATTGTGCTTCACGCACCAGCTGCGCCAAGCGCAAGTGGCTGTGTGACGCACAATCACACGTGTCAGGCGCACATTGGCGCGCCTGACGCGGCATCACTAATAACCAACGTACACGTGGTACGCGTTTTTTAAAAAGATAGAAAAGACATGCTGCATGTCGCACAGAGTGTGCGCTAGGCGCAGGACTCTGTGTGACACACAGATCCACGTGTCAGGCTTGTGCGCTGGGCGCAGAACTGTGCACTCGGCGCACGTTGATGCGCTAAGCGCACCGCCTTGCTTTTGACACGTTTTGACAGTTTTTTTTATAAAACGTGTTTTAACGATTTTTTTTATCTTTTGACTCCGGAAATCTGATTTAACGGGATAAAATACGATTTTAATTATAAAAATATCTTTGAAAATATTTATTTTATTTAAAATAGAATAATTAATCATCATGAATAATTAAATGGGCTTTTTCAAAGAGTTGGGCTCAAAATACGATTTTGGATCATTAAAATACGCTTTAACACTTAAAATAGTTTTAGCTCTTCGGACTGCTATGCCCTTGTGTCGGACTAATTAAAACCGTGGTATGTTTCATCATTGGGCCCTTAAATGGGGAGACACGATTATGTGTCTACAGATGCCCCCAGTTTGACAGAGGTTCAGGAAACCAATAGTCAAAGTACACGGTGTCGGGACGGAGAACGATTCTAAACGCTCTGCAGTTTAGAACTAATCTATATACGCCGATCTCTGCAATACAAAGTTAGTATGCAGGATAATAACTACAAGCAATCTGATTACATGCAGAAGAAAGATGTTAGTAGATAAGTGCAAACAACTCACATAAAGCACATAATGATGCAAAAATGCAAACCTAGATTCTCTAAGTATGCATGAGACGCTATGCAAGGATTAAGGTTATGCAAAGCTAAGAGATATGACACGTCATGCAAGGTCAGGGTTATGTAAGACTATGATGTATGAAATGTAATGCAAGGTCAGGGTTTTGCATGATTAGGAGATCTGGATATTTAGATAGAATGATTAGAAATGAATAGAATGATTTTCGAAAACTGTTTAGAAATAATCGGGGTCCGTAAATGAGGTCCGCAGATTACCACTTTTCGGGGGTTTGATTTGGAGGAACCACCAAATATATGGGAAGCCCCCACTATGGGTAAGCTTGTCTTGAATTAGGCACTATGAGCCTTGATTAGAATGTACTTGATCTGTCTTGAGCACTCAGAGTTCTTTGCTGGGGATTCTTCTTTGAGGAGGTAGTACAGGCAAAGTCAAATATCGTCAGAAATTATGGAATTGCCGGAGAGTCCTTCAGGGACAAAGAGAGCTTGGAATTGAAAATAATAAAGTTTAAATTTGTGACACATATAGATGTAGGTGGGGAAAAGGCTTTGACGAGGCTAGGTTTAGGCTCGAGTCTATATCGGGATCTAGAAAGAGTATGCTCCTGAATTCTAGAAAATTAAATCATGAGACTTTCATTAATTTTTATTTTATTGAAGCGGTCGGACCTCGAGATGAGGACTCCTACGTATTTTTGCAGAATCAGACCATTCGTAGTTATGGATCTGATTTCTTTTTTGTTTGTGCCCTAAGTTTTGCCTAGGACGCCGTTTCGGGTTTTCAACCTAGCGGGCTTGGGCATACCTTGAAAAAGGAGTTATGGTTGAATATGAAAGGTTTAAGGCTTGAGGTTTTGATGAAGGTTTAATTGGTTGGGATAATGTAGGATCATGGATTTGGATTACATGGGTTAAAGTTTTGATGGATTGATGGGTTTGAATGAGGGGTAGAACTTGTTTGCAAGCCCCCTAACTTGACTTTCCTATTTGCCTTTGGCTTTTTCTTTTATCTATTTTTTATTTTTGTCCTGTGCGTTTTCTTTTTCTTTTTTTTCGCACTATAAATTTATTCACTTTTTTTACTTTTGCATGGCATTGATTTTTGATTTTTTTTTTATGTAGTGAGGCTTGCACACAAGTTTTTTTGGTTTAGGGTATTGTAAGGCTTGAAGGATATATGTGGAGCTTTGATTTGAAAGGATTATTTGGCTAATAGAGATGATGGTTTATGGGATTTTTTTTATTTTTCTTGGTTTGCATGAGGATGGCTTAGGGATGATGGAAGATAATGGAGGAAGAGGGAATAAACTTTTAATCCAAAGCATGTCCATTTTTTCTTTTTCTCTTATTTTATTTTCAGTTTTTTTATTTTTTTCATTTTTTTATTAATCAAAGTCATTTAAGGATAATCTGATTTGAGTTTCATAATCGAACTCGAAGCATAAATGATGGTGAAAGGCCAATGAAAATGAAAATGAAAATACGATTATTTTGTTGATTAGAAATAAAATGGAACAAGGATTATAAATATTAAAGTCCTAAATGACATAGACTCGACAAGAAAGGAAATGAAGAAGCTAGGGGAGGGACTCTCCGACTCAACCTAGAAAACTAGCGTTAAATGACTATTCCCCGACATTATTTAAGCACTGCCCAAGGGGTTACTGTTGTTGTCGACTTTTGCTGTAGGCGGAACTGGTAGTCTTTCATCTTCAACTATATCCTGTAGGGCGTGCTTCAAAGTCCAGCAGTGTGATGTCGCATGCCCATTTCCTTGGTGGTACTTGCAGTAGGTATTAGAATTCCATTTCCTAGATCTATTCTCGGGAGCAGGGTCTGGAATAGGGCCAAGGGGCTGAAGTGGTCCTTTTGCATGAAGCCTAGTGAAGGCTTCTTCCAGAGACATCCCTAAAGGAGTGAATGTTCTTTGAGGCTTTTAATAACCACTTTTTCCAGCAGTTAGGGCATTGATGTAGTTGCATTTGGAGCTAGAAGGGTTTCTATTACTCTTCTTAAAATAGTTATTATTATAACCCTTGTTCTTATTGGCTTGCACCTCTTCCTCAATCAGTAGACCAACTTTGTAGAGCTTCGTGAAAGACTCTATAGGTTGGATTTTAATATGCTTTCCGTATTTAGACTGTACAGTACGGATCACCATTCAGACTTGGTCCTCTTCAGATGGCTTGTTAGTCATTTGTGCGGCCCTTTCCCTCCATCGGTTAAGGAAGGTGATAAAATCTTCGTTGGAATTCTGCTTAGTTAATTCCAACTCACGAAGACCAATAGGAAGCTGAGTGTTGTATATGTACTGTTTACGGAACTCTTCTTTGATATAGTCCCAGTCATTCAGCTTTGTTTTATTTAGTGATCTGAACAACTTGGATGGATGTGCATCCAAAGGTCAAGGGAAAGACATAAGCAAACATGTCCTTGCTCATGCCTTTGAGAGCCATAGAAATGGAGAACGCTCTCAAATGATCATCTGGGTCTTCGACCCTCTTGAATTTTGGGAGGTCACCTAATGTAACCGTTTTTGGAAGCTTTTTCCTCATTCAGGATCAATGATGTCATGGCCATGAGCCTGACTCTCGAGTGCAAGAATTGACTGGATCAATTGCTCGAGTCTTTCAAACCTCAAATCTGTCTCGGACTTGATAGGAGGTGGTGGTGGTGGAGTGTCATCACACTCTTCTTCCTCAGTTATCAACTTTTCTCTCAGTGCCTTGATCTCTTTGTCTTGTCCCTCAAGAAAGAGTTCATCAGTTGGAGCTGAGCCATGATTGCATTGAGTTGTTCAGAAGTGTCTCCCATCTCGGATGATGATTCAGAAGTTTCGGAAGGCTCGTCTGGAAAGGTGAGAACTGACGAGTCTGTGAGTAGGTTGACCTTGTATCCTCTCTGTCGGACGTTCCCAAGTTATAATCTCACGACCACATAATCGAATGGGCCTCGTAAATTTTAAGAAATGAATTTCGAAATGAGGAATGGAGAAGTGGAAAATGAGAAATGGAGAATGGAAATTTGCAATGGAAAATGGGAAATGAAAATGGGAAATGATTTTGAAATAGAGGGTTAGAAATGGTTATGGATTGGACTAGTATGGGCTTGATCATGAGGGAGACATAGGCCTAACTATATGCAAATGCAGACATGGACTGGACTGGACTAGACTATGCAAGCAGACTGGACTTAATGACTGGGTTTTGGTGATGATAGGGATACTAGACTTTGAACTTACGGCTGAGCAAGCGAACTGGACTCAAAAAGATTGTCTATACGGACTTACGGAATGCTAGCTTCGCTAGACTTAGGGTGATTGGCTTCGCTAGACTCAGTGATTTGGGGCTGTTATAGATCAAGGATGGACTAGCTTCGCTAGACTCGAAGGTTTTGGGCCATTATGAACTTAATCGGGATGCTATAGATGTAAGGTAGGAGTAGCTTCACTAAACTCGGAGGATGCCTTTATGGTCTTAGGGGTGACTAGCTTCGCTAGGTCTAAAGGATGCCATTATGGTCTTAAAGGTGAGTAGCCTCGCTAAACTCAAAGGGTGCCTTTATGGTCTTAGGGATGACTAGCTTCGCTAGGTCTAAGGGTGCCATTATGGTTTTAAAGGTGAGTAGCCTTGCTAAACTCAAAGGGTGCCTTTATGGTCTTAGGGATGACTAACTTCGCTAGGTCAAAGGGTGCCATTATGGTCTTAAAGGGTGAGTAGCTTCGCTAAACTCATAGGGTGCCTTTATGGTCTTAGGGATGACTAGCTTCGCTAGCTCAGAGGGTGCCGTTATGGTCTTAAAGGTGAGTCGCCTCACTAAATTTAAGGGGTGCCTTTATGGTCTTAGGGATGACTAGCTTCGTTAAGTCTAAAGGGTGCCATTATGGTCTTATCGGGTGAGTAAATTCGCTATACTCAGGATTTGCCTATGTGGTCTTTAAGTGATGCTAGCTTCGCTAGACTTAATGGTTTGGACTTCGTCCTATATGGGTTTGGAATTGGATTTGACTAGACTTAGGAAATGAGTTGGGCCTTATATGGACCTAATTTCAAACTTAGTCCTATATTGGTTTGAAGTTAGACTTGGAAATGCACATGGACTTGACATTGGAAATGGACTAGGATTGGACTTCGATTGGAATAGACTGGGATTAGACTTAGACTAGGGTTCACATTAAAAGATGTAAATGGGCCTAGATTTTGACATGAGCTAGACTTATATGGGCCTAAGATGGACTCTAATGCTAGCAGGCCTAATATGAATGCAAAATGGATTCTAATTTAGATGGACCTAATATGAATGCAAAATGGACTCGAATGCATATGGACCTAAAATGAGTGCAAGTGGGTTGGATTTGGCTGATTGGATTGGATTGAAGGTGTTTGGATTAGAATTTTCAAAATTCGGTTTTTGAAAGGGACCCCTTGTTTTTATCTTTTATTAGGAAAAGATGATGGATTAATTTTGGAAAAAATATATTTTTTGTTAAATAGGTGGTATGATGATGATTAGTAAATGTTTTCGAAAAAGGTAGAATAGACATGGGTGTAGGATTGATTTTGAAAAATATATGTTTTTGAAATTAATTGAATATGATTGGGTAGAATTGATAAGGAAGATTAGTTGGATAGCAGGGAGAAGGTAGAGATGCATGACAATTCTAACTCTCCCATAACCACTTTTCTAGATGCACTTTTTTAGGACAGACTCGACCTTGCATGAAAAGACTGATTTTTTTTTTTAATTAGGTGAGACCCCTAGAATGACCATGCTTTAACGCGAATGCAGACGAACTAAGCATAGGATCGACCACCACGACGACTAAATCGACGAAAAGCATGCGATGCACAGACTGCGTGCGTCTGGAGTGGGAGTGGTGCGCCAGGCACAACTTAATGTCCTTGGTGCACTACTCCCCGACATGTTTTTCGGGGATTTAGGCGTGGTTTTGGTCAATTACGATCTCTTATTTGTGTTTTTAGACGCGATTTAGACGTATTGCATAACGACGAAAATTTGATAAGATAATAGCAGGCAAAAATTGCAATCACAAGCAAATGTCATGTAACATGGATGACACGCTTCGTACTCCTGCTTAAAGAGGTGGCCACGTGTAAGACGCACTCCAGTTCTCAAGTCAGGAACAAGAGAATAATGCCATGGTTGGGTAGGTTTGCTTATAACTAAGATCCAACACTATCGCTCAGGAAGCTTTTTGGAAGGACAAAGCGCAAACCACCCGGGGGTGGCCTCACTCATAGAACATGCGCTAATGAGGCAAGGTAGATTGTCCTTATGGTGGCTTAAACAATAGCCATGCATATGCAAAACTGTAATGTCATTCTAAAGCATAAAAAGAGTATGAATCGTATTTTTCGAGTTTCACCCACTCCCCAGTGGAGTCGCCAAATTGTAGGCGTGTTTTTATTTTGCCTACACGGTGTGAGCGCGTATTTAACTACCCCATTGTTAAGGTTTTATTGAAAAATATTTTGAAGTCGCCAACAAGTCTTTAAAGGAAGACTCATAAACCTAATTGGATATTGGAAAATCTAGGGACAAATTAGGGACTTATCCAATGTAGATTTCCCCGTCCTGACTCCATAGATGGTCAATGAACCATAGATTGAGTCCGGGGGTGAGGGTACGAATATGGTCATAATGAACCACGTTCGCCCATTGCTAGCCTCTACTAAATATCGATTCATGTTAATTTTTATGCAATAGAATAGCCAAATACTCCCTCCGTCCCAGAAAGATCTGAACACTTGTTGGGACACATAGTTTAAGGTGATAAGTTGTTTTCTGGTTATCAAATATTATTTTATTTAAAAAGTAGATGTGATAGGAGTTAGTGGGGTATTTTTTATTAGAGGAGAGAGAAACTTAGGTAACTTTTTATTGATAAAAGGTAGAGTGTGGGCCAAAAATGTGTAAAAGAAATAATATATTACCGGTGGGACCATGTCAAAAAAAGAAATGTTCAAACTAATTTGGGACAAACATAAAAGGAAAGTGTTCAGACTATTCTCGGACGGAGGTAGTAATATTTTTATGCACCCGAAAAATAATATAGTCTAGGTTGGTTCAGGAAACACATGAAAGAATATTTTTTAGTGATATGTTGTTAGGCAATCAAAATTACAAGGTACCTAGCAGGTTGTCCAAATTATCTGATTAATATTAGAACAATTCTTTAGGTCTTTGATTAACAAAAATAACATGAATGGTGATAAAAAGGCAAGCAGGACAATCAGGCAAGCATAGAAAAATAAATAAAAAGAAGGAAAGAGGATTAGAATGTACAAAGGTTCGATTTTTATATTATAGATCTACATCAGGAAAGAAATCGTTAGTAACTTCAATATAAAAATTAAATTATTCAAGGACCCTCAGGATTATACCGTGGCTTGGGTATGAGAGATTAACAACCTTCAGGACAAGCAATCGTAAAGCCTGAAAATATGAATGTCTGAAAGTATTTGTTTTGTTTGTATGAATGTATTTATTTATGTGTTTGTAGATTTGAAAAGTATGAGTTTTTGTAGAGAGGTTTCGTAGGTGTATTCGTAAAGTGTATGAAAGTCGAAGTACTAAGTGTATGGAAAACCGTTTTTTAATTCGGAAAATCGAAGAGTATTTATAGGGAAAAGGAAATTGCGCTTCACATGCCAGCTGCGCCAGTCGCAAGTGTTGTGTGACTCACAATCACACGTGTCAGGCACACATTGGCGTGCCTAACGCGGCATGACTAATAAACAGCGTACACATGGTACGCGTTTTTTAAAAAGATTGAAAAGACAGGTTGCGTGTCGCACAGAGTGTGCACTAGGCGCAGGACTCTGTATGACACACAGATCCACGTATCAGGCTTATGCACTTGGCGCAGAACTGTGCGCTCAACACACATTGATGCGCTAAGCGCACTGCCTTGCTTTTGACACGTTTTGACAGCTTTTTTTATAAAACGCGTTTTAGCGATTTTTTTATCTTTTAGCTCCGGAAATCTTAAATTAAGGGATAAAATCCGATTTTAATTATAAAAATATCTTTGAAAATATTTATTTTATTTAAAATAAAATAATTAATCGTCATGAATAATTAAATGGGCTTTTTCAAAAAGTTTATGCTCAAAATACGATTTTGGATCATTAAGATACGCTTTAACACTTAAAATAGTTTTAGCTCTTCGGACTGCTCTGCCATTGGGTCGGACCAATTAAGACCGCGGTATGTTTCACCATTAGCCCTTAAATGGGGAGACACGATTATGTGTGTACAGTTTGTCCAAATCTTATGAGTTTAAGGTCACCAAGCTTAAGAAAAAGTTGACCGAGACTGAGTTGTTCGTTTCCTCCCTACAAGAGGTTAAAGCTCAACTTCCTACAACTGATGTTGCTACTGATTCTGTGGATCCTCGTCTCCCCGTTGATCCCCGTCTTCCCGCTGATTCCCGTCTTCCTGCTGATCCCATGGAAGAGGAACCAGATATTAATGAGGAAGAATAAGATGGTTATAGTTCCTCTCAGTCCTCCTCCAACAAAGAGGATGATGAGTAGTGATTGCTTTTTCCTGTTGTTCCCCCCATCCCAATATCATAACTATTTATGTTTGACTGTTTTCCACCCTATTTTACAAGACAATCTTTTTGTAATTTGGGTTCCCGTTTAACTATGTGGTTTGTATTGTACTTGCATTTGGTTTGTGGTTTGTGAATTGGATGACTAAACTTGTCTTCTTGCAGCATGTTTACTTTATTGGTAGTTGATGCTACTAATTTGGGATGCCAAAATAACTTATGTGCAATGATTTCTTTCATTGTGTACTTTTTAATGATGCCAAAACGGGAAAAATGGTTGAAGTTGAAGCGTCTAAATCTAGTTTTAGTTTGAGTCTGTTGTAGTTTAGTTTTTAATTTTTTTTAAAGGAGAGTCTTAGGGTTTCTTCTTTTTGTTTGTGTTTAGGAAACAATAGACTTAGGCCCTGTTCTTTTGAACTTATTTTGGCTGAAATTAAATTAAATTAAATTAAATTAACTGAAATTAAATTAACTGAACTTAAATTAAATTAGCTGAAATTAAATTAACTGAACTGAAATTAAATTAACTGAACTGAAATTAAAATAACTGAACAGAAACTATTTTGGCGGGAAAATTCTTACACCAAGTAGCATCATCTACTCCTTGGACGTACATCTGATGCTTGTAAGCGGATAAGTGATCGTCTGGATCAGTTGTTCCATCAAAAGGTTCTATTGTAGGGAGTTTAACCTTTGGGAATGGGGGCGCCTCCATGATCCTGGCCGAGAATGGAGTGGGCTAGTTAATCCGGAGAGCTCCCAACTGTCCCTCAATGGGTACGAACTCCTTACGATATTCCTTTATCACAGGATCAGATGAAGTGTTTACGGGGGCTGGTCGTCAATAAACTACGGGCTGAACCACCGTCCTCTATTGTCTTGGATGGGCAAGAGAGAGGCTTAAATTTCGTCCTTCCGTTCTGGTCGGCAACCTCAAAGGAGGATCCTTCAAGTATGGCGTAGAACCGTTCGTCGACCGCTGTAATGCAGTTGCTTTCTTCGCCTCTAGATACTCCCTCGCATCTGTTTCCATTCGGTGCCCGCTTGGACGAACATGATCCTGGGTCCTAACCACCAGGTTCCAGTCCATCTTCCTTCGCTGCTCTCTAACTTCCTTCTACTTTCCTCTAGTTGTTCTCCTGAGGGTTCCGTGTCGATCGAGTCGACTAGGACTGGACGATTTTCTTGGGAACGCCCCCTAAGAGGAGGTGGATTGTTAGCGGGCGCTCATGGTTAAGATGGAAAAACACGACATGTTGCTCTTGATCGCTCCCGAGACGGCGCTGCCATCTTAGTCTGAAAATCATTCAAGACGTTCTCAAGATTGGCAGCAGTCACTGGACGTTCAAGATTCTCCTGTATGACAGGTACTTGGCTTTGTCCAGGGACATTGATGATGGACGGAAGCTTATCCCTTCCTCGAGGCGGTCTCTCATGGTCTACTGTATCTTCGACATTGATCTGAAAACTTCGATTTCTAGCCACGTTGGACGATTGACAGTCAGTCATCATTGCGTCTCCCCACAGATGACGCCAAATGTTTAGTCTGCTTGTCCAACAAGTAAGCTATAGGCTGAACTTTCTTGTCTAGCAAGTAAACTAGTATCCATTAGATGTTCTTCACTTGGAGACTTGTGCAACAATGGCTGAATCTGCTTGGTCCGAGCCTCAGCTTCGTTCCTGAACCTGCAAAAAAGGGACCCACCCTAGAGGTATGGGTGGTGGTTCCCCCTCCGAAGCTTAAGTCAGATATCAGGAGTTGTAAGAAGAAAAGTAGAGATAGAAAGAGAAAGTGAGAGAGTAGTTTTTCAGAGTAACTTTGCACTGTTTGCATTGAATGCCCTTTCTCCTGATTTCAGGGGTATTTATAGTGATAGTGGTATGACAGCTAACCTTAAAAATTGCCCTAGAATAGTGGCACCTGATTGGGTAAGCAATCAGACCATGACACTTGGCAAGTTAGGATTTATGATGGTTTAAACCCTTTTTCCTGTTTTTAGCATGAGAAGACACGTGTACGGCTCTGGGGAGCCCAAGTGTCTATAAAGGAGCCGTAGATTTTAAGGCTACAACATTTGCCCCTAAAAGGGTTTTCACTGTTGGCCTATCTGACGGTTAATACCCTTTTACCCAAGGTAGTTTATTCAAATTCAAAAAAGAGACAATGACGCGCCTTTTTCTGGGATTTACTGGTCATATTCGACCGTTTTAGGCTCTTTCGGTCATCCTTAACCGGCTCAACGGGTTTTTTACCCCCCCTATATATATCCTTGGTGTGACCTCATTAAATCATTTCATACCTTGAGATAATTTTTCTAGGGAGAGAAGCTCTGCACATTTTTTCTAGAGAGAGAGAGAGAGAGATCGTCCAATCTCAGTCTTCTTCACCGAATCGTCCAAGCGTTTCGTCAGGTATCTTTTCTTTCTTCTTTTTCACTTTCCTTTATTCTTTATTTTTTCTTAGAAAATCAATAAAATGGAATCTTCTTCTTCATCAAATAATCCTAGCCGACCAAGAGCTTGTCTTAACCCTAGAACCGGGAGTATTTCTTCTTCGGCGCATTCTAGAGTTGGGCCTCTTCTGGCCGAGTACATATTTTTTTATAGTTTTGGCCGAGAAAGTCAGACGACCCAGTCTTTACATGTGAAGGGTAATCTGGCGTGCGTCAAGCAAACGGCCCGTCTAAGACGAAGGGTATTACTCCCAGCACATAGTTCCGACATGGAGGAATCTACTGGACGAGTTCCAGATGAGACGAGGGAGGCCCAAAGTGCTCAAACGGGCCCCCTTCCCTTGACCGCAGCTTTGAAGATCCTCAAATAAACCCTGAGGCCAGTCCTTATGGAAGGGACGTCAATATGGAGGAAGCCGGCGAGGACAATAATGGAAGTGAATCCGGTACTGCCGAAGAGTCAGACGAACCTTCTACTACCTCGTCTGAGATTAGGAAACGCTTAGGTCTCCTGTCCGTCCCCGCATTTATTTTAGTAAATCGTAAATGGCTAGAGAAGATAGGACCTGACCCTAGCTATTTATCCACTTACCTGCCCATGTCGGGCTTCTCTTTCGTCATCCCAAACAAGGAGGCCACTCTTCTGAGTGCCCCCAAAAATCACTTCGCCGTCTACAAGCTAGCTTTGGACGCGGGATTAAGGTTCCCCCTCCACAATTTTATTGAACAAGTGCTGAGGTATTACAACATCGGCTGGCACAACATTCTTACTTTCATTGCCGTCTGCGAGCTGCGTGGCCTGGCTCTTTCTCTCCAAGCCTTCACCCACATTCACTATGCGGCCAAGGTTCCCGGGGACGTGGACGGGACGTGGCTCAGCATCTGCAACCGCCCCGACTTTCTCACCGCTTGGGGTAAGCCGTTGAAGATGCACAAATGGAAACCGGACTTCATCTTCCTTCGGGCAGCCAACGACTACGCCACTGAGGGCTATCGATTTTATAATCGGGCCGTCACAAACACTGGACGGAAGCAATCCTGGCTGGAGTTGGAGGACCAATAAGACGAAAAGGTGGTGGAGTACTTTCGAATGAAAGAGTATTCTCGGCCGGGTCAGTCATCCTTTAAAGGGCCAGCGAACTGGATACCTTTTAAAGAATTGTTTTATAATGATGACTTCTTAGTTGCCGCCGGCTTGCAGTTGGCCGAAGATAAAGGTATACACTCAAAACCTCCAAGTAACATGCCTCGTCCTTAACCCAAGTCAGACTAATTCCTTTACTTCTTATTGCAGATCCAGCCAGAGCTCGTCTAAAGCATTCTTGGACGGGAGATATCAGTATGTCTAAATTTACTGATAACTTATGGAAGGAGTTCGCCAAGAGCAGCGCCGAGAAGAGGGCTGAAACACTTGTATGTATATATATATCTATCTTCTTTTTTTTTTAAGACGAGGATCATTCTGACTCGTCAAGAATTGACTTTCAACCCTTGGACGAGAAGGGCCCAAAGAAATAGGCGTCCATGCTTGGACGATCACCCTCTTTGGGCCATTCTCGTTTGAGATACTGAACAACTTTGGACGAGAATCACCCGAAGAAGGAAGGCGTCCATGCTTGGACTGCCACCTTCTTTGGGCCCTTCTCGTCTGAGATACTGATTAGCCTCGGACGAGGGTCATTCTGGTTCGTCCAGGTTGAATCCCAATCCATGGGCGAGTACCACCCGATGAAGGAGCGCGTCCATGATTGGACGGCCACCTTATTTGGGCCCTTCTCGTCTGAGCTACTTTAAGTTCCAATACCGCCGAAGAGTTGATTTCCAGTCCTTAGACGATAATCATGTTAGTCCGTCCAATTTTGGACGGCCTCCTTCTTTGCGTCACTTTTGCCTGTGCTTAAACTACTTTGGACGAGGTTCCCTTAGGAAAGGGGTTGTCCTTTCTAGGACGCCTTCCTTCTTTGGGTGATTCTCGTCCGAAGCCTTATAATCATTTTATAGCTTTTGCTCTTTGGACGACCCGTATAATGACTTGTTCATGTTTTGTAGAAAAATGCTCCTACCAACAAACTTCCACCTGGGAAGTCTTCATCGTCCAAAAAGAGGCCTACACCGGCCGCAGACCAGCCTCCAGCAAAAAAGCCTAAGGGCTTTACAAGGAAGAAGCTGGAGAAGACTAATCCGGCTGGAAAAGAAGTTGGGGAGAGAGCCATGCTTCCCCCGAAGGACAAGAACCTGAAGGAGGAGCCTTCTGCTGCTGCCCCTGCCGTGGGGGAGAAAGGTGAGGCTCCCGCTGATCAGCTTGATATAGTGCCTGCTGATCCAACGGAGACCAAACCAGAGTCAGCTTTGGCACTGGTCATTCCGGAGCCGGCGACGGCTACTGACAACTTCCCGGGCTTCAGTGGCTCGGTGGCGAAGCTGATCTCTCAGATGCCGCTATCCGTCAGGACGGCATCCTTATCGTCGGGTGAGTCATATTACCCAAATAGAGTTAGGACGGTGCGGGTCGACGGACGGTCCATGAGTCCGTCCAACAGACAAGTCATAGTCTTTTGCATCAAGAGAACTGACTCCCCCCCTCTTTCAGATTATGGCAAAGGACCAGCTTTACCCACAAGTACTCCCACAATAGACTCGGACGAGGAGTCTTCTGCTGCTTTTGCCAAAATGTCAAAAGCTGAGCGTGATCGGCTCAAGCAGGAGCTGTTCAAATGTTACCCTGAATCCTACATACAAGGATTGAGGGGGGCATCAGCTGGGCATGTGGGCTACATGTCACAACTTGCTGCTGAGGTATAATCTGCTGCCGCTTTTGTTTTATACTTGAACAGATAATTTTTTCTTTTTTGACTCGTCTAATGACTTGCTTTGTTTTCATTGTTCTAGTTTTTTGCCCGTAGTATGCTGACTGAAGAGTGGGCGAGGGAGCTTAGAAAGGAAATAAGCAACTCGTCCACCTGGCTACGACGGCTGGGGACAAGGCCATCCATGACATAAAGATGGTTAATACTCTCCCCCGCCAATCGCTGGAGGCTTTGGAGAAGAGATCAGCACTCCTGGAGTCCCAAAACAAGAACTATCTTGTTACTATCAACCAGCTGTACGATGAACAAAGCCGACTGCAATTGGTCGTAGACACCATCTCAGCTGAGTTGAAGGGCGAAAGGGATACTGCTCTTCTGGCCGCGGCCCAACTGAGGAGGGAGAATATGATCCTAAGGGGTAAGAATGCCCGTCTGCAAAAGGAAGCGGCCCAGGCCTTCAATGACGCCAAAGAAGGCTTGAATCAAGTCATTAAGACGTCTAAAGACTGGGCTGTCAAAGCTTTTGAGATGCTGGCCGAGCCTAGTGAGGTCCCCAGCTTTGTGCGGCGTCTGGAATTTCAAGAGAGTGTTCACCGTGCAATGGTGTCTGCTGAAGAACCTCCTGAGTTCACTGAGTCGGACGAAGAGGGTGCGAACGAGGAAGGAACCTTTGAGGACTACCAAGAAACTCCCAAAGAAGGAGATCCCTAGCTTTATAGGTTTATTTTTCTAAGTTTCTTGGTTTGTTGCCGTCGTAGCTTTGTCTCTTCTAGCCTTATACTTAAGCTGTAATATTTTGACAAGTATATAATGAAATTGCCTTTTGCCAATTGCTTGTCCTTTATTTTATTGCACTCAAATTTATAGTATAAATGAGACTCGTCCATCACTTTTTGAACGCCTTCCCAACTTAGACAGCAAGTACAGATGAGACTTGTCCTGACTTTTCGACGATCTGCAAGCTTATAAAAAGTATCATCCTTGTCTTTGGACGATCGCAAAACATTCCAAAATGTAGCCAAGTATAAGATGAGACTCATCCCGACTTATGGACGATCTGCAAGCTTAAAAAAAGTATCATCCTTGTCTTTGGACGATCGCAAAACATTCCAAAATGTAGCCAAGTATAAGATGAGACTCGTCCTGACTTTGGACGGTCTGCAAACTTGGACGAGTCTTGACTCTAGAAGGAAAGCGGCCGATATAATGCGGTTTATGGACAAGCCACGCTTTAGCCGGCTTTCTTGAGGGTGCAGCACTCGTCTTGAAGTAACGAACTCTTACTAGGGCTTTTATTGCCTAGGTCGTTCTGGCCTTTGGACGACCCTGACTTCCCTGAGAAGAGGCCAAGGATAACCGTGGTTCGTCCTATATACTTGACTCGTCCTAACAAATTTCATGGTGTATAGCGTTATTCCCCCCTTCTTGGGCTTAGCTCTTCCTTGTATTATGGACGAGCCATGCACCAAGAAGGAGAACGACCAACATGGACCAAGCCTACAGTAATTTTTTTGGACGAGCCTTAGAATTTTCGGACGAACCATGCTGTGGCCGGCTTCCTTGAGGGAGCGACACTCGTCATGAAGTAGTGATTCCTTACTAGGGTCTTTACTACTTAGCTGACCGTGCATTTGAAAGTAAGTATCCTTTAGTAAGGGCTTATTTCAGGCCAGCTTTCTCTTAGAGATTTTGACGTTTCTCTTACTTGAGATTTTTGTCAATTTGCTGCCAATTATGTGTCTGAACGTTTAGGTTGTTACACTTTGGCCGGTCTCTTCGAGGGAATGATGTTCGGCAGAGAAGTGAGCATTTTTGACGCTCTATTTGTCTTTGTAATTTTGTCTAAGATACTGTCACTTTTAGACTAATAACAGATTTAATGCCCCAAAGTGAACCAACTTGGTAAAAAACAAACAAAGGCGAGAAGAAAGTAGGAATTGTATTATATGAATTTTGCTTGACTAAAGGCCAAGATACATGTATACAATTCTTTTTCTCTTAGCTTGTGTCGTGGCACTTTGGAGTGATTACAAACTATTGGTCAGTTTCCTGGCGATTAAATGAGTTAGACGTGGTACTTCTTCAAAGTATCTGAGTTCCAAGTGCACTGTATTGGTCGTCCATCCAGATCTTGGAGACGAAAAGTTCCGCTTCGCACCTCTTGGACAATCAGATAGGGTCCTTCCCAATTTGGTGTTAGCTTTCGTAACTCTTTAGCTCGTCCAACCGCCTCCATCTTCCTTAGAACCAGATCCCCCACCTTGAGTTTTCGTCTAGCGACTCTCTTGTTAAACTCCCGAGCCATTCGCAGCTTGTACAATTGCATTCTTAGCAAGGCATTGCCCCTGACTTCTGGTACTTGGTCCAAAGCCGTGCACAATGCAGCCCAGTTGGCATCTTTCGTGTACAGCATGACTCTGAGGGTGGGTTCTTCAATTTCAATGGGCAAGACGGCTTCAGTGCCATAAACTAACATGAAGGGTGTCTCCCCTGTAGAATTTTTGGCGGTTGTTCTGATGGACCATAAGACTAGCTGTAGTTCTTCAACCCATTATCCCTTGGCATTATCCAACTTTCTTTTTATTCCATTGGATAAAATCTTGTTGAAGGACTCTACTTGCCCATTGGCTTGTGGGTGGGCGACTGCAGCGAAGTGAGCGTTGATTTCTCTTTCTGCCAACCAATCTTTCAGCTTAGGCGTTTTGAACTGTGGACCATTATCAAAGACGATGGACTGTGGCATGCCAAAACGAGTTATAATGCATTTCCAAATAAAGCCCTTGACGTCGCTCGTTGTTATGCCCCGCATGGCTTCAGCCTCTATCCATTTAGTGAAGTAGTCCACAGCTACTATCACAAACTTCTTTTGCCCAGCGGCCACCGGGAAAGGTCCTAAGATATCCATGCCCCATTTGGCAAAAGGCAGAGGGAACAAGATGGGACTTAAGTAGTTGGATGGCTTCTGATGCGGATTTCCATGCTTCTGACAACTGTCGCACTTCTTTGCATAGACGAGGGCATCCTCCTTTAATGTAGGCCAGTAATACCCCGTCCTTAAAGCCTTTTCTCCCAATGCTCTTCCCCCAATGTGAGATGCACAAGCTCCTTCATGGAGTTCCTTCAGAACCTCTTGGCCATCTTCTCTGGTGATGCACTTGAGGAGAGGATGATTGAATGACTTCTTGTAAAGGGTCTCATCCCATATCTCAAACCACTTGTCTCGAGCCTTCACGTACTTGGCCTCCACAGGGTCCGAAGGCAGCCGTCCTGTCTTCTTGTATTCTATTATTAGCTCCATCCAAACTGCCCCTCGGCTAAGAAACATGATTTGTTCTTGGTCAATGCTCTTCTTTGGTTTAACTTCCCAAAACACTGTTCTTGGCGCATCACCTTCAGCCGAGCTGGCCAATTTTGAGAGAGCGTCTGCTTGATTATTTTTTGACCTTGGCACTTGGTCTAGAACAAATCGTTTCAAAGGCTCAATCTCATCTTTGATCTGATGCATATATTTGCTCATTGATGCTTCTTTACATTCAAAATCTCCATTGACTTGACTAACGACCAAGAGAGAGTCTAATTTGGCCTCAATTTCGAGAGCTCCTGCCGCTTTACACATTTTGATTCCAGCTAGAAGTGCTACGTATTCAGCTTCGTTGTTGGACGCTTAAAATTGGAATCTTAGCGCATTATAAAACTTGTCTCCTTCTGGAGATTGAAAAATGATTCCTGCCCTACATCCATTGACAGTGTACGATCCATCAACCATGAGCGTCCAATGCTTCCTCCCTTCAGCTGGATCAGATATTGGTTCTATAGTTGGCCGAGTAAGCTCAACTATAAAATCTGCCAAGGCCTGCACCTTAATGGCTTTCCTTGGTTCAAATGATATATCAAACATGTTATGCTCAACAGCCCATTTCAACATCCGTCCGGCGGCTTCAATCTTTTGCAAAACATGCTTCAAGGGTTGGTCAGTATAGACGAGTATACTGTGAGTTAAGAAATAGGGCCTTAACTTTCTGTTGGCCATGACGAGGGCCAATCCAAACTTCTCGACTGGAGTGTACCTATTTTCCGCATCCTTGAGCACATGACTCACAATGTATATTGGAACTTGCATGGACTCTCTTTCGGCCAGCAGAACAGCACTCACAGCCTGAGTGGACATAGCCAAGTATAAAAACAGTTTCTCCCCCTCGGCTGGACTGACCAACCTAGGCAGCCGTCGAAGGTGATCTTTGACTTGCTGAAGCGCTTGCTCTGCTTCTGCTGTCCACTCAAACTTGGCCTTCTTCTTGATAGTAGCGAAAAAGTGATGGCACTTGTCGCCCGACTTAGACAAAAATCGTCCAAAAGCAGCTAAGCAACCCGTCAATCGTTGAACTTCCTTTATCTTTGACGGGGATTTCATGCCTAGAATAGCTTGGATCTTTTCAGGGTTGGCTTCTATTCCCCTTTGATCTACAAAGAAGCCTAGGAACTTCCCCGACAAGACTCCAAAGACACATTTGCTGGGGATCAATCTTGTCGACTCTTGACTATCATATCATCAATGTATGCTTCCATGTTTCTTCCCAACTGTGGCTGAAAGACAGTGTTAATCAGTCTTTGAAAGGTGGCCGGCGCATTACGGAGGTCAAAAGGCATCCTCAGCCAGCCATACAGCCCTTTCTCAGTAATAAAGGACGTTTTGTCCTGATCCTCTGACCACATGGGAATTTGGTGAAAGCCTGAATAAGCGTCCATGAAGCTTAACAAAGCATGGCCGGTTGTGGAGTCCAACAGTCGATCCAACTTAGGCAAGAGGAAACTTTCCTTGGGACAAGCCTTGTTAAGATCGGTGTAGTCCACACACATCCTCCAAGTGCCATTAGGCTTTGGCACCATGACTACATTCGCTATCCATTCGGGATAATAAGTCTCTTTGATGAATTTTGATTCCAACAACTTCTGAGCTTCCTGGTCGACCGCCTGGTTCCTGGCCGGTCCTAAATGCCTTTTCTTTTGACGAACAGGTTTTAAACTTGGATCGACATTCAGCCCGTGGACGGCTATCTCTGGATCGATTCCGGGCATTTTCTTCAACACAATAAGCAAAAACATCTTGAAATTCCTTCAGCAAACTGATTAGGAGGCCCCTCAACTCAGGAGAGAGGGAAGACCCAATCTTCAAGGTTAATTCTGGACGAGCTTCATCCAAACATACATCTTCTGGAACTTCCACCGGCTCTGGATGCTCTAGTCCCAGCCCCATAATGGCCATTACTTCTTCAGACGAGGGTGGCTCTTCCTTGACGGGCTCATACTTCATTTTCTTGTTGGGGAGAAGTTCAGACGTTTTCCTTGAGGGAGCAAACGGCGTCTGAGGACTCTCAATTGTCATCTTCAGCGAGGCCACTTGGTCCTTCACAATTTCAGACGTTCTCCTTTCGCCAGCAGCCCTCGTCTTATCTTTCCTAATTTCAGACGTTATCCTTTCGCCAGCGACCTTCGTCTGGTCTTCATTGTCTGCTTTCCATGACGACGACTTGAGGGTAGTTAGGTAACATTCCCTAGCCGCCTGCTGATTTCCATACAAGGAACCAATTTTGCCATCATCACACTCAAACTTCATAAGCATCAAGTGAGTTACTATTACAGCTTTAACATGATTCAGAGTTGGCCGTCCAAGTATGACATTGTAGGCTGTCAAATCTCGGACAACCAAGAACTTGATAAACAGGGTCCTTGAAGCATCCTTTTCTCCTACTCGGACGGGCAAAGTAACGGTTCCCATAGGATGAATGATTCCTCCCCCAAACCCTATGATGGGGTGGTGGACGGGAACCAAGTTCTTCTCATTAAACTTCAATCTGGACAAGCAATCAGCACTAATGATGTCGCTTGAGCTTAGGTGTCAATCAGAATTCTTCTTACTTTCAAGTTTGCTATCTTCATTTCTACAACCAAAGGTTCATCATGGGGAGTTCTCAGTTTCCCCCGATCTTGTTCACTAACTACTACTTTTGGGAAGGGCTCGGCCTTTGTCTGATTAACTAGTAAGACTTGGCCGAGCTCCCTGAGGTAGTTCTTGTGCCCTCTATTGGCTGGTCCTCCAGCAGCAAACCCTCCTGAAATTACAAGGACAACATCCTCGTCCGTGCTTTCACTCTCTTTCTTCTTAGTCCGCCGTTCATCCTTCCTCCTCCGAAACTTCCTTCCCTTCGAGGCAAATAGGAGTTCATCTTTCCTTTCCGAGCTAGATCCTCCAAAGCTCTCTTAAGGTGCTTGCATTCATTGGTCTCATGACCGCAGTCCTTGTGAAAGTGACAGTATTTGCTCTTGTCTCTGTTCCGGTAAGGGGTCTTCATTTCAGCCGGAGCCTTCAGCTCATATTGGTCCTTTATCTCCATAAGAATGGAGTATTGGTCCTTGCTGAATTTAATATGGTTGGCTGAAGACTCAAGTTCCTTTCTCTTGCTTCTTCTTGATGAAGTAGTGGTTGAAGTAATTGCCCAAGTGTCGGCCTTTTTGGGGTTGCTCTTTTTTGGCTGAGCAACCTCTTCAGGCTTCTTGGACTCGGGGTGCTTTGCCTCAGCACAAACTTCAGTGGCATGTATAAATGCTTCGGTTTCCCTTAATGCCTCGGCAAGAGTGGTGATTTTCTTCTTAATAAGATCGAACTTAAAACTTCCTGGCCTTAGTCCCCTGATAAAGGCGTCAAAGGCCACCCCTGCATTAAGATCTTGAATCTGAAGGGCTTCTAGATTGAATCTCTTAACAAAACTCCTAAGAGCTTCTTTAGGTCCTTGGACGACCTCACCCAAGTGCATGCTTGTTTTTTGCTCTTGCTTATTGCCAACAAAGTGACTAGTAAATAAGAAACTGAGTTCAGTAAAATTATTGGCTGAATTGGGTGGAAGATTGTTGAACCACTTCTGTGCTACTCCCTTCAGAGTTGCGGGAAAATTCTTACACCAAGTAGCATCGTCTACTCCTTGGACGTACATCTGATGCTTGTAAGCGGATAAGTGATCGTCTGGATCAGTTGTTCCATCAAAAGGTTCTATTGTAGGGAGTCTAACCTTTGGGAATGGGGGCGCCTCCATGATCCTGGCCGAGAATGGAGTGGGCCAGTTAATCCGGAGAGCTCCCAACTGTCCCTCAATGGGTACGAACTCCTTACGATATTCCTTTAGCACAGGATCAGATGAAGTGTTTGCGGGGGCTGGTCGTCTATAAACTACGGGCTGAACCACCGTCCTCTCTTGTCTTGGATGGGCAAGAGAGAGGCTTAAACTTCGTCCTTCCGTTCTGGTCGGCAACCTCAAAGGAGGATCCTTCAAGTATGGTGTAGAACCGGTCGCCGACCGCTGTAATGCAGCTGCTTTCTTCGCCTCTAGATACTCCCTGGCATCTGTTTCCATTCGGTGCCCGCATGGACGAACATGATCCTGGGTCCTAACCACCAGGTTCCAGTCCATCTTCCTTCGCTGCTCTCTAACTTCCTTCTACTTTCCTCTAGTTGTTCTCCTAAAGGGTTCCTGACGAACAGGTCGACTAGGACCTGGACGATTTTCTTGGGAACGCCCCCTAAGAGGAGGTGGATTGTTAGCGGCTGGCTCAGGGTTAAGATTGAAAAACAGCATGTTGCTCTTGATTCGCTCTCGACGATCGCTGCCATCTTAGTCCGAAAATCATTCAAGACGTTCTCAAGATTGGCGATAGCCACCGGACGTTCAAGATTCTCCCGTATGACAGTACCCAGCTTTGTCCGGGGACATTGATGATGGACGGAAGCTTATCCCTTCCTCGAGGCGGTCTCTCATGGTCTCTCGTATCTTCGACATTGATCCGAAAACTTCGATTTCTAGCCACGTTGGACGGTGTGACGGTCATCATCGTTGCGTCTCCCCGCAGACGGCGCCAAATGTTTAGTCTGCTTGTCCAACAAGTAAGCTATAGGTTGAACTTTCTTGTCTAGCAAGTAAACTAGTATCCATTAGATGTTCTTCACTTGGAGACTTGTGCAACAATGGCTGAATCTGCTTGGTTCGAGCCTCGGCTTCGTTCCCGAACCTGCAAAAAAGGGACCCACCCTAGAGGTTTGGGTGGTGGTTCCCCCTCCGAAGCTTAAGTCAGATATCAGGACTTGTAAGAAGAAAAGTAGAGATAAAGAGAGAAAGTGAGAGAGTAGTTTTTCAGAGAAACTTTGCACTGTTTGCATTGAATGCCCTTTCTCCTGATTTCAGGGATATTTATAGTGATAGTGGTATGACAGCTAACCTTAAAAATTGCCCTAGAATAGTGGCACCTGATTGGCTAAGCAATCAGATCATGACACTTGGCAAGTTAGGATTTGTGATGGTTTATCAACCAATCACCTACAACCACCTTCAAGGGCTTGGGCTTTGACCAACTTTTAGGCCAGAGAGGTGCTTTTTCTCCCAATTGGACACAGCCCAGGGTTTAAACCCTTTTTCCTGTTTTTAGCATGAGAAGACACGTGTACGGCTCTGGGGAGCCAGAGTGTCTATAGAGGAGCCGTAGATTTTTAGGCTACAACAATAATAATAATATTATTATGATTATTATCATTATTATTATTAATTATTATTATTATTTATTATTATTATTATTATTATTATTATTATTATTAACTATTATTATTATTATTATCATTATTTTTTTAATTTTATAAATTATTTTGATTATTTATTTATTATGATTATTATATATATTTATTATAATTATTTATTATAATTATTTATTATTTATTATTTATTATTTTTATTATTATTATTATTAGTTATTATTTAATATTTATTGTTTATTATTTATTATTATTTATTACTTATTATTTATTATTTATTATTTATTTATTATTAATATTATTATCATTATTATTATTATTTATTATTTATTATTTATAATTTATTATTTATTATTCATTATTTATTATTGATTATTGATTATTATTTATTATTATTATTTTTTTAATTTTATAAATTATTTTGATTTTTGATTTTTTATTATTATTATATTAATTTATTATAATTATTTATTATTTATTATTTTTATTATTATTATTATTATTAGTTATTATTTAATATTTATTGTTTATTATTTATTATTTATTATTTATTTATTATTAATATTATTATCATTATTATTATTATTTATTAATTATTATTTATAATTTATTATTTATTATTCATTATTTATTATTGATTATTGATTATTTATTATTTATTATTTATTATTTATTATTTATTATTTATTATTTATTATTTATTATTTATTATTTATTATTTATTATTTATTATTTATTATTTATTATTTATTATTTATTATTTATTATTTATTATTTATTATTTATTATTTATTATTTATTATTTATTATTTATTATTTATTATTTATTATTTATTATTTATTATTTATCATTTATTATTTATCATTTATTATTTATCATTTATTATTTATTATTTATTACATATTATTTATTATTTATTATTTATTATTTATTATTTATTATTTATTATTTATTATTTATTATTTATTATTTATTATTTATTATTTATTATTTATTATTTATTATTTATTATTTATTATTTATTATTTATTATTTATTATTTATTATTTATTATTTTTATTTATTATTTAATATTATTAATATTAATATTATTATTTATTAATTTTTATTTATTTTTTATTTTTTATTTTTTATTATTTATTTTTTTTATTCATTATTTATTTTTTATTTTTTATTATTTATTATTCATTATTTTTTATTTATTTTTATTTTTATTTTTAATTTTTTATTTTTTATTATTTATTTTTTATTATTTATTATTTATTATTTATTATTTATTATTTATTATTTATTATTTATTATTTATTATTTATTATTTATTATTTATTATTTATTATTTATTATTTATTATTTATTATTTATTATTTATTATTTATTATTTATTATTTATTATTTATTATTTATTATTTATTATTTATTATTTATTATTTATTATTTATTATTTATTATTTATTATTTATTATTTATTATTTATTATTTATTATTTATTATTTATTATTTATTATTTATTATTTATTATTTATTATTTATTATTTATTATTTATTATTTATTATTTATTATTTATTATTTATTATTTATTATTTATTATTTATTATTTATTATTTATTATTTATTATTTATTATTTATTATTTATTATTTATTATTTATTATTTATTATTTATTATTTATTATTTATTATTTATTATTTATTATTTATTATTATTTATTATTATTATTATTATTGTTATTATTATTATTATTTATTATTATTATTATTTATTTATTATTATTATTATTTATTATTATTATTATTATTATTATTATTATTATTATTATTATTAAGTTGAACTGAACTGAAATTAAATTAAATTAACTGAAATTAAATTAACCGAACTGAAATTAACTGAAAATAAGTCCAAAAGAACAGGGCCTTAATTGACTGTTTGTGTCCTTGAGTCTTGTGTCAAGTCAGCTCATTAAAAATTTTTATGAGCTTTGGAGTTATCTGTTTTAAATAACTTGTTGGTTGCAGGAAACTTCATAGGGTTTATCATCATAAAAAAGGGGGAATTTGTTTAGTCCCCTAAGTTTTGAATGATGACAAATAGCTGCGAGGAACAGTTGTTCCTACAGGTATTTATGAGCTGTTAGGAAACAACTGAGAAGCAAAGGCCCTGCTCTTTTGGACTTATTTTCAGTTTCTTGCAGTCCAGTTTAGTTCAGTTAAGACACTCTCTCATATTCAACTTTCTCGTAGTTAAGTTTAGTTCAGTTCAGTTCAGTGTCTCGCAGTTCAGTTCAGTTCAGTTTCTCCCAGTCGAAATGAACGGCGCCTAAATGTTCCTAACTATATACTGAAACAGTTAAGAACTATTTGTTATGCTATGATGTTTCTTGTGTGACAAACAGGTTCATTCTAAAACTTTAAGCTAGGAGACCTTCTTGAAGATGTTCAAGGACAAGACAAGTGTTGATTTGTTGGTTTAAGGGAAGCTTCAAGGATTGAAGTACATGAAGGTAGTTTAGGATCTTCTATTGGTTCATATTAGGTCTTCATGTAATATTTGTGTAGAGGAATTGTTTGTGTTGTTCTTAATTAGAAACAGTAGGGTTTTTAATATGGGAACCAGTTGGTTGCATATATAGAACACTACTAAACGGGGTAAATGGTCTAGGTACCAGTTACTTTATCAGGTGATTAAGTTGGCTTTTTTAGAAAAGATTTTTGGAAACATATTTTTAAAAATACATTCCTTCAAAAAGAGTTGCCAGCCTTTGGAATCTTTATTCAGTATTTTATTACCTTAAAACGTGTGAATATCTTGGATAATATATTTACTTCAAGAAGAATTTTATTCAAGATATACTTTCCTTAACTTAATATTATCGTATTTTTAGTATCTTGAGCTAGGGCACGCTTAATGGTTGGACTTCGGTCTATAAATACTGAGTAAGGATTCTTCATCACCTTTGATGCTCTCCGGATTTTATTGAGTATTTTTGGGAGCTTTCACAGAGAGAACAACTAAGTAGTTTCTTAAAATAGAATATGCATTTCATAGAGCATTAAATCACTCTTTGTTTTCTTTGAAAGAAAGCGTGTTTTAAAGATAAACTGATTGTATTAACTCTCTAATAGAGGGGTTACAGATTGGGTAGCGTTAGTGATTTCATTCGCGAGTGCTTGTGAGTTCAAGTGCGAAATAGCACACTTGAGTAAGTGTGGGGTGAGCTGTTTTCGTGGAGTAAGGGAAACAGGAATGTGCGAGAGTCTTCTTGTTATTCTGAGTTGATTAATAAGGAAACTAGCATAGGAGGACGTATACTCTTGTTTGGTTGAGCCTCGTTAAATTTGGTGTGTTCTTTATCGCTTTCAAGTTCTACTGTTTCCGCGATCAGGAACCAGCCCAACTGGTTCCTCCTTAAATCGAAAGATTTTGAATTCAGCACCAATTCCCCTATGTACTCAGTTCACCCCCCTCTAGAGTACATTGTAAACCTACACTAAATGTAGCGGGTGATGTAGAGCCGTTAGACTCCTCTGAATTTAATAGCACATATGAGGAGTCGGATGAAGAAGACGTTGGTTTTTCGGTTCCACCACCTTCAAACAAGTCTTCTAAGGTGCATAACATAGCATACAAACTTGGAACTACACCTCAAAACACATATTTCTCAATTGGTATGGACTTTCTTAATGCAAATCAATTGAAAAAAGCCTTTCGTAACTATCTTGTGAATAATCGCAAAGATGTGAAGTTTACAAAGAACCATAAATATAGGGGTGGGAGCAAAGTGCAAGGATGATGGTTGTGAGTGGTCTATTTGGGCTTCTTGAGTTGGAAAAAAAAGACTTTTAGAGCCAAGACCTACAACGGGACACATAATTGTGGCAGGACTCAAGAATCCAAAAATCTAAGTTGTCGGTGGATTGCTAAGCACAACCACAACAAGTTTAAAGTAAATTCATATTGGAAAATACAAGAGATTGTTGATAGTATATGCAATGAATGGGGTTAAAATTTTCAATCAAAATGGCACACGATGCTAGAAAGGAAGCATAAAAAATGGTGGTTGGAGAGTATCAGGAACAATTTAAGCTTCTTCCTCGATATGCAAGATTCTTAGTCCAAATCCTAATAATGATGTCAAGTTTAAGTTAGAGGGTGGTTAATTTAAGGTTTTGTACTTGTGCTTTGATGCTCTCAAGCAAGGATTCCTCAATGGTTGTAGACCAATTATCTCACTTATCGGTTGCTTTTTGAAAGGTCCTTATGGAGGTTAACTTTTAGTGGTTGTTGGGAGAGATGGTAACAATCAATTCTTCCCCGTAGCTTGAGAAATTGTTGACATTGATATTGAGGTGAATTCGACATGGTTTTTAAGGCTATTGGTTGCTGACTTTGGAACTAGTAAAGGAGCGTTGGCTACACATTCATGTCATACCAACAAAGGGGCTGATTAATTCTATTGATGAGGTACTTCTTGAAGCACAAAAGAAATGTTGTGCTAGGCATGTGTACTGCAACTTTAGTGAGAAGAGTTTGGTGGGGGAAAAGAATATAGGATGCATTATTGGAGAATTACAAAGTCAACAACTGAGAATGAGTTTAAAGAATGTGTTACTGATTTTGGAAACTTAGATGAAGCTGCTGCACAAGATTTGCCGAGCAGAAACTACAAGAAATGGTGTAGAGATTTTTATATCCCTCTTAGCAAGTGTGATATTGTCGACAATAACATGAGTGATGTCTTTAATCCTTATATCCTCGATTCCAGGCACAAACATATAATTACTATACTCGAGGATATTAGGGAACGTTTAATGCATAGGTTACATAAGAAGATAGACATGTTCAATCGCAAGCAATGGTTCTTATATCCTAGGCTCCAACAAAAGTTTGAGACTTCTAAAGTTCATCTAAGAGGATCGGCAGCTTATTGTGATTGGAGATTCTCTTTTGTTGTGACAAAAGGAACCACATAAGTCAATATGTCGTCAACTTACTGAACAAAACATGTAGCTGCAATGAGTACGTGGCAAGTTAGTGGCATTTCTTGCAATCATGTTATAGCTGCAATATGGAAGAATGATGATCCTTCAGAGGAATATGTGGCAGATTGGTTTCATAAGTGCTACTAAATTTAAAAGCTTTTCAGTTTAATTTAGAGCCTTCCAGTTGCCCCCAAGTGCGGCCAACATCACAATACGGGAGTGAATATGAAGTTTTCATTATGATGACTTGTAGCATACTAGTTTTTCACTAACTTATAAGTAACTAGTTGTTGGACCGCGCGCTATCGCGTGCGGCCCCCCAAGAAAGCGAAAAATATTACGAATAGCTAATTGCAAATATAAGCATAATCAATTTTATTTAAAAAGGTCAAAGCATGTGAACTTGTCTGTGAGATGATTAAGTTATTAGATAACATTACATATATGCATATAATCTTGCTAGTGCAAGCAAAGTGCGAATTACAAAACATGCCAAAGGTCTTGCACCTTCTCTAAAATGTTGTCCCATTACTGTATCTATTACTTCCTCCATCCCAGAAAGATCTGAACACTTGTTGGGACACGTAGTTTAAGGTGATAAGTTGTGGTGTGGTTATCAAATATTATTTTATTTAAAAAGTAGATGTGATAGGAGTTGGTAGGGTATTTTTTTATTAGAGGAGAGAGAAAGTTGGGTAACTTTTTATTGATAAAAGGTAGAGTGTGGGCCAAAGATGTGTAAAAGAAATAATATATTAATGATGGGACCATGTCAAGAATGGAAGTGTTCAAACTAATTTGGGACAAACATAAAAGGAAAGTGTTCAGACTATTATGGGACGGAGGTAGTACAAGCATTAAATCATACCTAGTAGTATTAGACTATGATTAACTTTTGGGGACACATTGTTCACATGTAGCAGGAGGTTGCAAAGTAAAAACGAAGCAAAAGGGCCCCTTGTGGGGGCGATGCGGCGCGTTAATTGCTTGGCTCATCAGCAGCACTAGTGGGTAGCACATGAACAACCTGATGTGAGGCAAATTCATTTGCATCAGGGTGATAATCTTGTGCCTTAGCGACAACCTTCATTTTTCGATCAGTGTGATGCTCCATGGGCTTAGCAACAACCTTGAGTTTTGGATTAGTTTCATCAGATTCGTCTTCAAGAATAACTCTCTTGGGGATCCATTGCAACACATTGTTCAAGGAGAGAGTGGTCTTCGGGCCTACCTCAATTAAGAAATGAGAGGTGCTAAGCAGGTGATGTATAGTTAAGAAGGTTGTCTGATCATCCTGTCAATTGAACATTGGTTAGGTTAGAAGATGCATTGATATAAAAGTTTCCAGGTCTAATGGTCATGATAATGTATACACTATGATGCAATAATTAGATATACGTAATGTAAATACTATGGTTAGGTTAGATATATATCTAATGTAAGTTCAGAGCAAATGTTAATTTGTGTTATAGTTCTTTTATTGAGGATCTGCTTTCTCAATATATATGATTGGCCTTTCTAGTGTCGTGTCAAAGATTACAGACTAAATGTTGCTAAATAAAATTGAGATGGACTGAATTATGGAGTTAACTGAACTAAAATTGCTAAACTAAAGTTGTTTTTATTATATCATTGGTTGAGAAGAAAAATATAATTTATTTCACTCACGGTAGGGGATTTACTGCCTTTGATTTGCCTCAATTCTTAATGGTCTACTATTATTTGTAATTGTATTCTATATATCACCATTTTCAATTACTTCATTCTCATTGTCAGAGAGGGTTGTTTTTAAAGGTGACAAAATTGAAGTTACAGGTTCTGCCTCTCCACTCGGGAAAGGATTATATGAGCTGATGTAGCTTATCTCTAATATCATATTGCAAGTGACATGTACACCGCAAAAAAACACGACAAGCAGCATTTATAAGTCAATTCATGAATTTGTACACTTCTAGCATCAAATTATTCATAATGGTATAAAATTGCTCAAATATGAACAAGCACTCTTGGAGTGTACAAAGCATTGCTCACACAACTGGTTTTAGATTTGATACATTTGGTGTAGTTATAGTAATTGAAGTGTAACAAAATTGTTAAAGGTACGTTATGTGCGATGGTAAAATGTGTTTTAGTGAGCTTTCATATGTTAATGGCAAACATCATTCCAAGCTGGCATTGTATGAGAAACAACAACTTAGCACAATTAAATTAAAAGGGCAAGCTACATACAAAGTTCATGATCCTGAAGATGTCTTCAACTGCCATTTTGAAAAGCTTTTCCAAGTCCTTACTGAACATTGTAACTGAAAGTATGCCCGTTCCACCAGAGACGTCACAGTTGGAGGTTACCCTATATTGAGCATACATACTAGAAAAATGGTGAAGGAAACAACATATATTAGAAGTAGTTAGGAGTTTTTGTTGAAATCACAACTCACCTTGGGATTGAAATGACATCTTTTTGTGAATATGTGGGACATGTGTACGTCTCTCCCACCAGAACATCGGTGCGCTTGCCAAAGTTAGACCACCCTAGATATGCGTGTACCTTCTCGATGTTAGCTTCGAAGATTACAACCCTCAACTAGCGGCGTTCCTCGTGTAGTGTGTTAGTAGGCTAAATTAGAGGAATAATTTTATCAGTTTGGTGTTAACAGGAAGACAGCGAGAAAGGAAAAGCCATCTAATGATCATAACATATTAACTCGATATTTCTCGAGGGTAATAGAAAGGCGCCAATTGTAGAAGGGCATTAAATTAGAAGATTTTATTTTCAAATCATACATATAACAAGTTAAATTTAAAATTGCAATGTGTTAAGTGGCGGGGGAGTGGGCGCTCTAAGCACCAACAAAGTTCTAGGAATTACAAGAGACGTCTACAGTAGATGTAAAAACTATATGGTACTTGGGCACACAATAGAAAAGGGGAGGAGGAGGTGAACAGTGATAGTACCTACACCAACTGTCCTGCAAACTAACTTCCCAGAAATTTAGGATTATAATATAGTTAAAAAAATTACCCATCAGGCTAAATAAGTGGGATTAATGATAATAGGCTGAAAGAGGCTAATACGAAATTAGGCAACTAACAAAGGCAGTTCAATATTGCAACACAAAAGAAATCATAAATCACAACCCCTAATCTAGACACATGTTAATTGATATCCAGGAGTAAGAAAATGAAAAACAAGGTAAAAACTTAGGTTAGAGCTGCAAATTCAAGGAGATCAAAGAGACCCGATTTAAAACAAGCACAAAATCACAAAACACCAAAGGATCATTTGAAAGGCTGAGTAAGGGGCAGCCAAAAAAAACACATCTCAGAATCAAGAAGATACCTTCGTAACTTAGAAGGACGCAACTTTTTTGCTCAGCCATTATTGAAAGGCACCAGAAGCTTCAATTCACATTCACCAATCAACCCCTTCTCTCTGTAGCCTGTAAAAAATCTTATTTGCTCATCCATTGCCTCCTCTACTGATTGAGCCTTAGATTAACCTAAGATTAATTAATTGCGAAAAGATGGAAGATGCCGCCAAAAAGCACGCGTGGCAAAGTAAGGGCAAACCAGCAGTTCTGCAATGTTGGAAGGGCAGTTCCGTCAGCTACAGTAACAGAAGTTGTTGCTTTTAAATGGGTATAACATTGGTCTCCCTTATCATCATTTATTAAGGATTCTGAAACAAGCCAATAAGATAAGGAAAAATTCACATCAATAATCCCAACTATGGGCACTCTTCCAATATTAATCCCAACTAAGGATTATTCCAGTATAATCCAAACTATGGGGTGCATCTTCCCAAAACGATCCCAGCTGACCAGTGACTTATTAAACCGGTAATTTTTGTAATTTTTCTTAATTTATTTAATTAAGTTAATAATCCACCACCCACCACCTAACCACCGTTGACCACTACCACACACCACCTTACCCACCATCGCACACCACCACACCCACCGTTAACCACCATCTCACGACCACAACCACCACCACTTACACAACTAACACAGAATCTACCCCCACCGGAACCACCACGCACACAATCACACACACAATCACAACCACAATTACCCAAACCCACCAGAAAAACCCAGTACAATTACCGCCAACAACTACAGCTTCTCATTTCTTTCTCTCTCCTCCATGTTCGGTAGAGGCAAGAACATCGGCGCTGGCGCAACCGCCAAGAAAGTCGTCTCTCGCAGCAACCGCCAAGAGGCAAGTACAATCGTCGTTGAGGTTCTTTCTATTTCCTTAATTTTTGCGTCCAATTCAATTGATTGTTCAAGTGTTTTTGCTGTTAATTTTTGTGTTAAATCAACTCTGAAATTCTCGATTCTTACTTTAGATTTTCTTCACTTTCAAACCTAAATGCTGAGCGTGATTTATTTGAGGGAGGGGATGATGAGATTGGGGGACTAAAGGTAGGGGCGAGTTGGCGGAGTAGAGTTTGGGGCCTGCGAAGCGGTGAGGATAGTGAGGGAGGTGCAGCGGTTGACGTCTGGTTATTGATTTTGGTGGAGGGGTGGTGGCCGGTGTGTGGGTGATTAGGTGGGAGGGTGGATGGCATCTGGGTTATTTCAATGGTCTGAGGAAAGAGAGAGAGATATGGTGGCTGCTAGCAGGTGTGGAGGGAAAGAGAGAGAATGAGATGTGAAGAAATTAAAAGAAAAAATAAAAATAAAAAATCTGCGAATTAGATTGCGCCACATAAGCAAATTAACCTGTTAAACAAGTTATAATAGGTAATGGATCAATTTGGGAAGACAACTGATATAGTTAGGATTATACTAGAATAATCCTTAATTGGGATTAATATTGGAAGAGTGTTCATAGTTGGGATTATTTACGTGAATTTTTCCATAAGATAATTATCTTAATAAGTAACCCCATATTATTACCACCATATAAATTGTAAGGTGCAACATACATATATATGTTTTTTTATTTTTTATTTCTGATATGATATAACTAGACATTATTGGACTGACACCTTCCACAAGTTAAGTCCATTGGAAGTAAGGGGACACCATTAACAAGCCTCCAATAGGATTTGGTAGCATGACTATGGTTGTAGCAACTTACCTCCAGGTCAAAGCCTACTTGCTCGTATTTATGTACATATCTATTACTACAATAATTATTAGACTTATATCATGGCTGTAAACGACATGCATTCCGAAATTAAGAAAGAAATATTTTTACCAATTTGATCATATTGTTTTGAGCTTTAATTTATCACATTTTAGTTTAGTTCAACAAATGAATTTCAATTCGCTTCAATAGTAAAGTCAATTTCAGATCAATAGAATTAGTGTCAACACGTTTTAGTTCAGTTCGGCAAAATCACTTTTCAACACGTTATTATTATTATTATTATTATTATTATTATTATTATTATTATTATTATTATTATTATTATTATTATTATTATTATTATTATTATTATTATTATTATCTTCATCATCATCATCATCATCATCATCATCATCATCATCATCATCATCATCATCATCATTATTATTATTATTATTATTATTATTATTATTATTATTATTATTATTATTATTATTATTATTATTATTATTATTATTATTATTATTATTATTATTATTATTATCTTCATCATCATCATCATCATCATCATCATCATCATCATCATCATCATCATCATCATCATCATCATCATCATCATCATCATCATCATTATTATTATTATTATTATTATTATTATTATTATTATTATTATTATTATTATTATTATTATTATTATTATTGTTGTTGTTGTTGTTGTTGTTGTTGTTGTTGTTATTGTTATTATTCCTATTGCTACTGCTACTCCTACTGCTAATGCTACTACTACTGATATTGCTACTGCTACTGCTATTATTATTATTATTATTATTATTATTATTATTATTATTATTATTATTATTATTATTATTATTATTATTATTATTATTATTATTATTATGATTATTATTATTATTATTATTATTATTATTAATATTATTATTATTATTATTATTATTATTATTACTATTATTACTATTATTATTATTATTATTATTATTATTATTATTATTATTATCATCATCATCATTATTATTATTATTTCATTTTAGTTTAATTTATTTCAACAAATTTTAGTGCGAAAGAATAAGGTCTTACTCCCTTTGCCTCTATATATGTAGGTCATACGTCAAATATGACGAATAATTTTTTATTGAAATATATTGGTAAAAAGATAATAAATATTTATTTTTGTAAAAGTGCTCTTAGAATGGAGTTTTCAAATGTTGAGTTTTACCGGTCATTTGTTGTCTTCTGAAAGCTTCAAGAGATTCATATTGAAAATATGCAAACAGTATGAGAGGCGGATCTAAGATTGTAAATAAGGTAGGGCATCAAAATCAATCGACACAAAGCATACCAAAATTTAAAACATCAAACAATCATAAAATAACCGTCAAAAAGTTATCTAAATGCTAATCAATGACGAATAATTTTTTATTGAAATATATTGGTAAAAAGATAATAAATATTTATTTTTGTAAAAGTGCTCTTAGAATGGAGTTTTCAAATGTTGAGTTTTACCGGTCATTTGTTGTCTTCTGAAAGCTTCAAGAGATTCATATTGAAAATATGCAAACAGTATGAGAGGCGGATCTAAGATTGTAAATAAGGTAGGGCATCAAAATCAATCGACACAAAGCATACCAAAATTTTAAACATCAAACAATCATAAAATAACCGTCAAAAAGTTATCTAAATGCTAATCAATTGCTTCTAATTTTTATCATTTTTGGCTTAATTGAGAATTTATTTCTCCAAAAGGTCTTTAATGAAACTCATGATTTTCAAATTGACAAGTCGAGTTAGATTATTGTTATTATCAATAATTGAATGTATTAACAATTCTATTATAGGAATATTCATTTGAATTTTTTATCTCTATCGAGTTAGACTAAAAGCAACACTTATAGAGTTGTTTTTTAACGAGACAATACTTTTTGGGTTTTAGTCTAGGAAATTATTTTTTTCCTTTCTCTTAGTATATACTAAGAGACAAAGAGGGGAAATTAAATAGTTGACCTTTATGCATATGCACTATTGTAGGCGTGGATTTTTCATTCCTTTAATGCTTACACGCAGTGTGAGCGCGTTTATTTCTATTAATTAATTTGGGCTAAAAAAGGGGTTTTATAAATTGGGCTTTCATAAAAACTATTTTTAAAAGGGTTTTTGAAGATGGGCTTTTAAAAAAGTTATTTTAAAACGTTTTAGAAAGTGGATTTAGTAAAACTATTTATAAAAAAGGGTTTTCGGAAATGGGTTAATAAAAAGAGTCAGAAAATAGTTTTGGGCTTAAAACCTTTTATTTTAGACTCGTTCTTTATTCTTTCCTTGATCCGGACCAATTGGAGCAGGGTATTGGTCATCATAGGGTACTAAATGGGGAGACACGATTATGTGTCTATAGAAGCCCCCACTTTTACCGAGGTTTGCAAAACCGAAAGTCAAAGTACACGTGTCGGGACGGAGAATGATTCCGGATGCTCTGCAATCCAAAATCACTCTTTTACGCCGTTACCTGCAAAATAAGCATAAGTTTTTGGAACAGACATGTGTGAAACATATTTGCAAAAATAAATTTGCAAAAATGAAATGATATGTGGCAAAAAGAATCATGAGCTATTATGGTCCGGCTCATGTCGGGGTAGAGTTTTTGGCCTGCTCCATGGCAATAAGTGTAGAGCCTTTGTCCCGCTCCAAGGCAACAGGTGAAGAGTTTTATCCCGCTCCAAGGCAATTGTTGTAGAGTTTTTGACCTGTTCCAAGGCAATTGGTGTGGAGTGTTTGGCCTGTTCCAATGCAATTGGTGTGGAGTGTTTGGCCTGTTCTAAGGCAATTGGTGTGGAGTGTTTGGCCTGTTCCAAGGCAATTGGTGTAGAGTTTTTGGTCTGCTCCAAGGCAATTGGTGTAGAGTGTTTGGCCTGTTCCAAGGCAATTGGTGTGGAGTGTTTGGCCTGTTCCAAGGCAATTGGTGTGGAGTGTTTGGCCTGTTCCAAGGCAATTGGTGTAGAGTTTTTGGCCTGTTCCAAGGCAATTGGTGTAGAGTTTTTGGCCTGTTCCAAGGCAAAGGGTTGTAGTTAATTTGAAGTGGTTAACGGTTTGTATCCCGTCATTGGCGGTTTGTGTCCCATCATTGATTTTCCTGAGTATTCGTTGTCTCTCGAGTAATATATGTTGAAAATTTATAGAGTGGCAAGATTGAATATTTGTAAACTTTTGAAAGTTCGTTGGTTTGTCGCGCGTAATGTCGTAACGAACATTTGAATTCACATAGAGTTGAGAGTGTGGGCCCCACTTGGCTAAGAAGCCCCCAAGCGTTTTGTAGAGGCTTATGCGCAGGATGCAGAAGCCTGCACTTGGCGCAGCATATTGCGCTGGACGCAGTTTGCTGCTTGTGGCACAGCATTGTCGGTGCGCTGGACGCACCATGTATATAGCGTTTGTCTTCTGTTGTTATATTCTAATGGTCCGCATACCTTGGCGGAATATAACTCGTATAGAGTCATTTAATGTTGGGTACCTGTGAATACAAATAACACACATATATACAGACAAACAACTAGGGAACATGCATGTGTCCCGTGATGTGGGTGCTAGTGTATGGATAGGAAAAGACTTGACTTGATTTGGCTTGACTTGACTTGACTTGACTTGACTTAAAGGTGTTATCGTGTGTGGATACGTGTGTGTGACTCGATGATTGACGCTAGAATCCTATGGCTAAGGACGAAGGATGCAATGCTTGACACAATGCTTGGACGATGCTGATATGCAATGCAAATGGAGAGATTTAACACTAATGCAGAGGTATGACACTAATGCAGATGATATGATTTGATGCTAATACAGACGATATGATGCTTTTATCGTTCCTTTAGAAGCTCAAATTTTCGTTTAGAAAACTGTTTTTGAAAGAGGAGAAATGGGAAGCCCCCAAGGATGATCCATGTAAGTTATGTTTGATTCGAAATGTGTTATAGTGGTTACGGGCCTAAGTGAGCCCATAAAACAGTTATGATCTCATATGGGTCTGGGGCCCACAATCTTTTGTATGGAATCGTAATGAAGCTCTTGTCAAGGTACACATGGAGCCTATGAAAGAGGAGACATGGGAAGCCCCAGAGGATGATTCATTCCGTTAATGGATGATGCTGGATTTGAAATTCGTTGTAGTCCTCGTAATGCTTAAGTTGTATGCGCTTCGAGTTTTGTATGCCAAGGGACTAAGTGAGCCTATAAAGTAGGTTCAATCTTGTATCAGTGTGGGTTTTAAAACCCAAGATTTCTTGTATGGACTCGTAATGAAGTCCTCATTATCACAGGCCTACACTTGGAGCCTATGATTTTCTGTGTGAATCGGTGATGAAGCCCCCAATAAGATGGAGTTTATGAAGCACTCGGCTTGATTGCTTAATTTTGAAGACATCCCGTCACGCTTAGTGTAAGTTTCGACCAAAGATTCCATATAGGGTTCCTAAGGTGAAGAAACAAGGAAGGCCACAGAAAGGAACACTCAAAAGATGAAGCGCGGTCATAGCACTGAGTATTGAAAGGTTATGCTAAGGTTGGCTTAGAGGCGATAATGTAGTTGAGAAAACGAAAGGGAATAAGAATAAGAAGAGCACGGAGCGATAATGAATTGACTCACGCAATAAGGTAGGCTAATGATGCAGGTTCAAATCCCAGTCTAGTTCTTAGGGTAGGGATGAGCATTTAAAATTCATGTTTTTTGGGCGATCGCGCTTTTCTCATGGGCCTAGGCGAGCCTTAAAAATATGTTTTGAATTAAAATGGCCGGGCCTCAAAGAGGTTTCCTACGTATCCATGATGGAATCAGGCCAGTCGTAGCTCTTAACATTTTAATTGGTGGCCTAGCATTTTGCTTTGCAGCCATTTGCAATGAATTACGCATTGATTTGGAAGAGGTCTTTGGCAAGAGTGGATAATAATGTAGGTTTGATTTGAAGCGGTCGAACCTTAGGGTGAGGTTTCCTACGTACCTTTAGCAGAATCAGACCATTCGTAGTTGAGGCTAATGAATGAGAAGATGCCCTGACTTTTGCCTAAGTCACCCTTAAGGATTTTCGACCTAGCGGACTTTGGTTTGTCTTTTGTGGCTTATTGGGATAGGATATGCATGATTATGAGAAGGTTTATTACAGAGGTATGATTTGGCTTGTAATAGTTTTTGGTTATGAAGGTTAAGGCCGATTGGTTAAAGTTTTGGGTTGAAGGTTAAAGGTTTTGAAAGAAATACCTTTGACAAGGCTATTGATGGGCTTATTTGCAACACTTCTTTTTTTATATTTTGCAGTTTTTGTATCATTTTTTGCTTTTGCTTTTGCTTTTTATTTTTTTGCTTTGATTTTTTTGTTGTTGCTCTTTTTTTTTTTAATTGCCCTTTACGTTGAATTGTTGTCAAATGCACTTCCCATGAGGTAGGTTAGAGGGCGTGAATGTTATGTACGTAGGGTGAAATGGAGGAATAGTTATAGGATAAGGGAGGAATGCCTCTTTTATACATGCCAATTATTCATTGCCTTTATTAGAATAGTCATGAGAATTATAAATTTATTTCTTTTAAGGCGACAATCGTGATTTCCATTGATGCTCATTAGTGCAAGGTTAGAAAATAAATAAACACTCATTTATTATTTGAAAGTGATGAGTACATCCAATAAAAATGGAAATCCTATATCAGACTGGGCAAAAGGAGAGATGAAATAGAAAATGAAATCCTAAGTCTAGACTCCTACGTCACATGACGAGACAACTTCGTTGCTTTGGTCTTCATGAGGTCTCTTTCTGAATGAAAAGAGAGAGGTGTATATTTTTTCGTACTTATAGGACCTAAGTGAGTCCAAATGTCTTAATGAGCGATTGAGCTCAGAGACGTGTCTGCTTCTATGGCATTGAGGTCATTATTCTCGGCGTTTTTCAGCAAGTCATTCTCAATCTGGATACCCATATCATATACTCTTGCGAAGCTATCAAGACCCAAGTATTTGAGGTGGTTTTTGTATTTAGGGAGGAGGTTAGAAACGAATATTCGTACCAAGTCTTTTTCTGCAGGCCTTGATACCATATGGGTTGATTTCTCTCTCCATCTGTTCAGGTAAGTGGTAAAGCCTTCATGTTCACCTTGCTTAAGAACCTCGAGCTCTCTAAGGGAGGATTGCAGTTGGGTGCTCGATTCATATTGTTTCATGAAAGCAATAGTGATGCCTTCCCAAGTTTCAGTTTGCTTGGGGTCCTGGGAATAGAACCAATTTTGGCAAATTGGGTCCAACGACATCGGGAATACCATTGGGTAGAGTTCAGGGTCAACTGATTTGATGATCATGGTTGCACGAAAGTTCCTTAATGATACTTTGGATTATCCGTTGGTTTGAATTTAGGGATGTCAGTTGTAGAGAACTTTTCAGGAAGTTTCCTTTTCAGTTTGGTGTTATCAATAGGTTCAAAATAGGAATTTATATTGGTTACCTTATGAACAACACTCTCCATTTTCTTGTTAAATCCAGGAGATTCACCAGACTCGATCTTCTCAAGCCTTATGGCTATTTCTTCCATCATGCTGGACAGCTTGGCTAAAGCTCTAGCCATTTCAGCGACTTGTTGTTCGGTATTTGATGGAATGTCATTTCAATGTCGCTTGATTTCTACATAGATCATTAAAGGAGGTTTAGAGATAGAATGATGATGGAGAGAGAGAAATGGAATGAAAGAATGTACGTTTGTTTAAAAGTTGAGCTTCGAGGAACAAAATAGCATCTCCTAAATGAATGATATTTTTTTTTTGGATTTTTTTTGTGGATGCACCTAGACCTAATACATGTATGCATGACTCAATCTATGCGTTCGAACCCGTAAATCTTTGCCTACATATCCCAAAAAAGGGAATCGATTGCTTGTAGTTCTGGACTACTAAATGCGGAATGCATGAAATGAAATGGAGAGTATAGATGCAATGAGACTCCTAAATGTCTAATAACTCTAGTTATGCATGAGGTGTATGGATGATGGACTATGCAATGCAAGAGGATTCTAGTATGAATGCAGTCCTAATAGATATGAAATTCTAATGACTAAAGAATCCTAAACTGGATAGACTTCTAATGATGTTAGAATTCAAGATTTGATGAACTTTCAAGGAGGCTAGACTCCTAATATGCATGAAACTCTAGTGGACCTAGACTCCTAAAATGAATGGAATTCAAACGGTTTTAGACTCCTAATATGGGCGGAACTCTAATGGATACGAAACTCCTAAGACGAACGAATTCTAATGGATTTAGACTAATAACATGGACATAATCCTAATGGTTTTAGACTCCTATTATACATGGACCTTCTATGGATTATACACGTCTAAGATGGAAAGACTTCTAACGACCCTAGACTTCTTAGATGGGTGAACCTAGACAGGGTTAAGACTCCTAACACGGATAGAGTTAGATGAGGTGAAGAACTCTAAATGGAATGAAACTGGATGAATCTAGACATTTGGGTCAGACGGATTTCTAGTGCAGTTAGAATTCCTAAGCAGATGAGACTTTTACAACAAGGTGCATACAAAAAGGAATCCTAAATGATGTGCACATAAAGGATGGATAATATACATGAAAGGATGGGATAAAGAAAAAGGATGAATTTTTGAAAAAGGATATGTGATAGGAAAAAAGATGGAGATTTTTTTTTTTAAAAGGTGGAGATAGAATTTTTGAAGTAGATAGGCGAATTGAAGATGGGATGAAATTTTGAAAAAGATAGGAGAATGATTTTTGAAAAAAAAAATGAGGATGAAAAAAAAGGATGGGAGATACAGTTTGTTAAAAGATGGGGATAGAATTTTCGAAATAGATTGGAGATATATGATTGAAATTATTTTTGAAGGCACGCACACACAAATATGCACAAATAGTATAATATGCAAAGTTCCAGCTTAAAGTCAAGTTCTACGTTCAACTATTGGTCAGGTTTAGGTTAAGGCTAAAAAGGATCCATGACTAAGAGATTGATCTCACGCTTCGTACCTTTGCTTAAAAAGGTGGCCACGTGTAAGACGCACTCCAGTTCTCAAGTCAGGAACAAGAGAACAATGTCATGGTTGGGTAGGTTTGCTTATAACTAAGATCCAACACTATCGCTCAGGAAGCTTTTTGGAGGGACAAAGCGCAAACCCCCGGGGGTGACCTCACACATAGAACATGTGCTAATGAGGCAAGGTAGATTGTCCTTATGGTGGCTGAACAAAAGCCATGCATATGCAAAACAGTATATTATTCAAAGGCATAAAATAAGAATGAATCGTATTTTTCAAGTTTCATCCACTCATTTAAAAAAATTTAATTTTTTGAAATCCTCCCCAGTGGAGTCGCCAAATTGTAGGCGTGGATTTTTCATGCCTTTAATGCCTACACGTGGTGTGAGCGCGTTTATTTGAGTACCCCATTGTTAAGGTTTTTATTAAAAATATGTTTGAAATCGCCAACAAATTTTTAGAGGAAAACTTATAAACCTAATTGGATATTGAACTGTAGAGACATCTTAGGGACTTATCCAATGTAGATTTCCCCGTTCTGACTCCATAGATGGTCAAAATGAACCATAGATTGAGTTCGGGGTGAGGGTACAATACGATCGGGAACTATATTGCACATTCTTTGGCCTCTACTAAATATCGTTTCATTCTGATTTTATGCAAAAGAATAATCATATAACGTTTTAATACTCCCTAAAAATAATTAGTCTAGATTGGTTCAGGAAACACATAAAAAGACTATATTTTTAGTGACAAGTTATTATGCAATCATATTACAAGGTTCCTAGCAGGTTGTCCATATTATCTGAATTAATTAGAATAGTTCTTTAGGTCTTGTTTAGCAATAATAACATGTGGGTGATAAAAATTCATGCAGGACAATCATAACAATATATAAAAAAATGTTCATGAAAATAAATAATAAAAAAAGAAAAGAAAGTATTGCAGGGAGTTAGTATAATATGTACAATACTTACAATTGCAGGAATATATCAATAACCTACATCATGAATAGAATGTTAGTAACTTCAAGGAAATAATAAAAATAAATATAAAAAATAAATAAATAAAGTTAGTTTATTTAGTTGACCTCAGAAATTATCCTGGCGTCAGGGTTCGTTGATTTGTACGGATCTTGGAAAATTGAATGTCGAACGAATCATTAAAAAAGATTGTATCCTGTTATATGTTGTGTCAAACAAAGTCTAACAAAAGTTATGGCATTTGGTTTGAGTAGTTGGCAGATTATGTTGGACGAAACAAGAAAAAAAGTGGTTTGATGTATCTTAATGAAAATTAGTGTTTTAGGATGAATGATGATGCTACGTGATGGAATAACATAGGATGATGATCATGCGTGTGATGGAATAACTTAGGATTAGTGAGGGATTGTTAGGCGGTGGAGATTTGATGATGATGATCAATGATAATTTCGGTGTGATGATGGGCGTGTATTTGTGCGTGGAATTAGTATAGGTGAGTGAGGGAGATTAGTGATGAAGGTGTGCGAGAGATTTGTAGCAGGGGATAGGCGAATTGGCAGTGAGTTGTGCCGTGGGATTTTGAGAGATGAGTGAGCCGTGTAATCAAGTTAGCCGAGTGTTTAGAGAGGAGGGAGTATATATATATGGGTTTAGGTAGTTGAAAAGTGATATGTTTTCGAAAACAATTGGGTTTCTTAAAAGATTTTTATAAAATAGTTAGATAAAAATATTTGAAAACACTTTGGAAAAAGATGATTTTTTATAAGGATAAATTTCATAAAACTACCTTTTATAATCAACTTTTTTCAAAAAACTACCTTTTAAAAATTTCTTTCAAAAAACTACCTTATATAACAAATTTCCTTTCAATATACTACCATTATACATTAATGGGGTTTAATCACTAATAATTGAGTCACCATAAATCGCTTTTCTTTCTTCCTCTCTCGTTTCTTTCCTCTTTTCTCGATACGCCACTGGCAGCAATAACTACGACGATTGTCATTTATCTATTATTATTAAATATAAACGTAAAATGGTAGTATATTGAAATGAATTTGCTATATAAGGTAGTTTTTTGAAAGAAAAATTATAAAAGGTAGTTTTATGAAAAAAGTTTCTTATAAAAGGTAGTTTTTTGAAATTTTTACAAAGTAGGGCTATAGCAACGCTCTTTAATGCAACAATTTTGCCTTCGCCCCTACCCTCTCTCCTCTCCCTTCGTCCATCCCCCCCCGCAACCCCTCTCCCCAGCTCCCACCTCCCACCCCGGCCAAGGTTCTTCCAGTGCCTAAAGCATAAAGATAGGAGAGAGAGAGAGAGCGGTAGATAACGAAAATGGGGTTGGGGCTGCGGGGGGAGGGTTGCGGAGGGGGTTCGGGTGGCGCGGCGATGGGGGGATGGAAGAAGGGAGAGGAGAGGGGAGGGTTGCCGCTGAAGGGGTGGAGGGAGGGGGTTTTACGGGTGGGCGCGGCGGTTGGGGTGGGGATGGACGAAGGGAGAGGAGAGGGGGGAGGGGTGAGGGGAGGGAAGAATGGAGAGGAGAGAGAGTAGGGGGTGAAGGGGGGTGGGGATGCCGCCTGAGGGGGTGGAGGGAGGGTTGGGGGCTGCTGGTAGTGGTGGCTAGGTTTCTTCTTGCAAAAATAATTTTGATTTTGGTTTGTTTTCGCAAAATAATTTTGATTTTGGTTTATTTTCGCAAAAAATGCTTTATAAGGTTTTATTTTTCGCAAAAATGAACTCGTAAAAGGTTTTTTTTGGCAAATTTTCCTAAAAAAAATTCAAGAGATCACCTTTTTTTCCCTTCCCACTTTCTTTCACGATTTTGTTCACTCAAAACCCTTTTAGACACTTGCTCCCTGCCTCTGTGTTGGGTTCTCTTTCGCCCTCTTCGTCGTTTTCTTTAATCTTTCATCATCGTTTAAAGCAGCAGGCGATTGTGGTTCGACGTTTCTGACTTGGCTATTGCGGCTCTAGATTGGAGTTATGCTACTACAGAAAGTAGAATAAGGAACACAACATATAAAACGGTTAAGTTTAATGAGCTTATTGTACAAATATAGAGATCACTTATCTTATGGAAGCACTTTGTGAGTTAAACAATATGAAACGCCTCTCTTAGACAACCGTTTTGTTTTTCATTTAAAATTTTTTAAAAAAAGAAAATATAATAAATTACAAATGAATAATTCTTCAATATCTTCTCCCCTTAGAAGATGTAAATTAGTAGGTGCACACGTCCATATGGTGAAGAAGGTGTACACGATAAACATCAAGCACTAGGTTATGAAGATAAAGACCAATACCAATGAACATATACTAATAGAGATGTATATATGTTCATTTGGCTTGTTAGACATATACATGTGTTCATTTGACTTGTTATTCATGTACATTTGGCTATCATTTCACTCCAAAATTTCAAAAGACTATAAAGTCTAAACTCATAAACCCTATAGTAGTGTATGAGTGATGAGTGATGAGTGATGAGTGATCGACTTCCCCCGCTCCACCAAACACGGGCACATCTTTGCTCCGCCGCGCCAAACGCCAAGGCGTCTTCCTTCAGCCCGCACCAAACGCCGACACGGTGACATATCTTCGGTTCGCCGCGACTAACGCAGACACGTCTTCGATCTGCCGCACCAAACTTCTATATATTAGGGCTCCGTTGAACTGCTGCTTCACCGCCAAGCCACCTCCACTGGCGGTGAGCGTCTCCGCGCCCACTGATGCCCTCAATTCCCTGGTGTGTCTTATCATTCTTGTTTTACATTATTTTATTTAGCAAACAACCCTCTATTTTCGTTGCCATCAATTCATGTTATTTCTTGATTTTTTTTTTATTTCGTTGGAAATTGGAATTCATCAAGCTATGTTAATTTCGTTGGAACAATCAAGCTATGTTGACAACAAAACCACCCAATTGATGATTATGTGGATTGATTTGATAGACATATTTGTGTTTACCTGTTGAGACAGATTTTGAGAAGTTTGTTTCTATTTTGTAATGAATTAGCTACTATATTCTACGATCATTTGATACGATAATTGGATTTTCCATCTCAAACATTAGTTACTTTTTTATATTAATTTATCTCTATGAAGATAATTTTTTGCTTCATAAATCAGAATCGAGAGCTTGAACAAGTCATCACTCTCCTTAATGGTGAATATCATATATGAAAAAAAATGATTGTGTGTAACCAGAGAGCTAAATAAAAGCAAAATTCAAGTACTAAACTAAAAAGAAAACAAATAGTACTATTTAGTGTCTCAATAGTGGCAGTTGCATATAATTTCTAAGGTAGCTAATAGAACTCAACAACTAAAGTCCCTTTGAAAGTTAGAATACTGAACCAGAATCATGAAGATTTTCAAATTTGTGATTAGTCATACAACAGAAATATAATTGATATACGAATATAGTTAAGATCCCTTACAATAAGTGACTAAAAGTTGAAAACTGTTATGTTCACTAATAGTAAGTGATTAACAGCACGTGCCTAGGCTAAAAACTATTATTTATTTGCACCAGGAAAAGAAAATAGAACTAATAAAGATATGAAAGTAAAGTGTGGCTTTTTTTTTGCGAGACGTGTTCATTCAACTAGAGGTCCCTTTTGTGTTTACTCATATTGTGCTTGAGGATGACTTTTAAGAATTTTCCATGTCAGCAAACAAGTACAAATGCACTTGTATGTTTGAGTTGAACATGAATAGAATAATGTTCTTAGTTCTTAACAATATGTAGCATAAACTAATATAGATCTAACCGCCCTCGAAGTAGATAAAGATTTATAAATCATTTATCTTTCTGTCTTTACATGGTTAGATGAGCAACCATTTCAATAACTCAAAGATCATCATATAGATTATCAGAAACTTGTTATTGTTCAAAAATCTTCCTGGAGTATTGGTGAGAATTTGGACAGTCTCTGGCAGACACTTACAGGCCCTCAGTTTCATGCTAGACTTGGATCTAATCTTTACTCCTTGATAATCTACAGTTGAAACTGCACTATCAGATGCCTGTGAGAAAGTATGTAGATATCTACTTTTTCATTAATGACATCCATGGCTTAAATTTGCAAGGAGCTTTACTAGACCTTTCTCATCTTAGATCTCTTAGACTTGTGTGATTGTGGAGAATGAGCTGCTACTTAGGCTAGCGTGTCATAGCTGTTTTTCTAAGCTAATTGTTCAGTTTAGCAATGGAACATATGCAGATGCTTTAGAGCTTATATGTCAGGTTCTTATGTCTAGCTTGTTGCTCTCTCATTTTTCTCTTATCCACTATGGTATTCAATTATAATAAAACTCTCTTTTTGAATAGAAGCGTAATACCCAGTGTGTGTTTGTTAGTACTCAAGTCCAAATGTGGATCTTGCTTTTCGCATGTTTAGGGAAGTCTCTAGAGACCATTTGAATGCAGCTTTACTCCTAACTCCTAACTAGACTAATAGAGGAGTTCATATTGTGATTAAAAGGAGGGTGAGGGTATTTGATATGCTAAACTATATATTTTACTTAATACTTTCTATATATTTTTTTTATTAAAATGTTCCAAGGCTTGTGATTTTTGTAGACCTTATGAGATGCTAATGCATTATCGTTCATTTTACACTACTTAGGTTTCACTCATAGATTTACACTTCCAAGGCTTATGGTTGGAGGCCGTTCCCCACTTTACAATTGTGAAAAGATGCAGGACATTCTTGTTTGAGGAAATATGGGTAATGAGAAATTGAGATAATTTCTAATTATGAAAGCCTAATATGAAGTACATGTTACTTGGTACAAACGAATAAAATGACATGCAAATATCAATGCGATGGTGTTCGTGTTCACATTGATCTTCAGCTGTAGTGTTTGCATATTGTGTATGCTTCGGGTAACCTGTACTAGCAAGTGCTTGCAGTGCTTTGGGAGCCTCATAGTGTCCACCTTTTTTTTTTATCGTTAATAGTTCTTATAATCCCCGACCTTATCTTTATTGAATTATGTTTATTTATGAAGCTATTATAATGTGCTATGTTTCTTTGGGGATAGGTTTGAACATAACATGAATTTAGGAAAGTGAAGATGTTTGCACAAGTTTTTGTTTGTCTGGTTGTATTTTTTTTTAGGACATTCTTCCAGATCTTTTAATACTACCAATTTCATTCTGTCGAAACAAGATGAGGTGTTAAGGCCCATTTATAATCTAGTTGATTTTGGTTGGATCCTTCAAATTATGTGTGATAGTGAAACGGATCAAGTTTACGGAAGGGGGCATAGGGCATAGTGACATACTTGTATTCTTGCCCTTTGAAGCACCGACTTCTACAGCACACCAACCCGATGATCCCGACTACACAAAGGCTGTGGAAGATAACTAAGAGGTAATTCTTTCTT
>CANSZD010000282.1:280000-340000 GCA_947648045.1 Beta corolliflora
GTTAGCAATATTGTAATACCCCGCCCTTCCGAGCTACTAACTAAGATTAGGGAACCTTTAAGGAATCAAGCTTAAATTGAAAGGACGACAAAACTTATCTTCTTATCCTGGACGAGGGAGTCATGAGCTTATACGACTATAACCTAGAATATATCTTTGAATAAAAATAACACAACTCCAATATGTAACCCTTGATTCATACCCAACATAATCACATCTCATATTCCTCTGAAGTATTTTACAATCAAGAACCAAATAAGACCTTGCAATGATCCTCAAGGAATGCCCTTGCCATTGACTCAATCATGGACCATCTAATACCTGCAAAAATCACTAAGAAGGAAATCTGCCCCCACCAGGACAGGTTCCGAGAACAAAATCAGCGAAAGCTGAGCACACACTGTCTAACCTAAAATTCTTTTTAGTGGATTTTGCAAAATTTCACAATATGCCACACATTACAGATAAACATTAAGGATAGAACACATAAAAGAGATAACTCACAACGTTCATACAACAAAGCTTAAAACTATTACTATTAAACGACTTTTACATACTTTAAGTAAAGTACTTCGATTTCATATTCGGGGGGACAAGCATAACACACAAAAGTCCTATATTCATGATTTAACCATTTGACATAAACATATATATATGTTCACATGACTCTTAATCAATATAAGTAGTTTTTAAGCACTTTATTCAACGAGCTAAAAATTCTTGCCCAAAGTGACCATAATAACGCGTCAGGTTGTGTATGTACTTGTATAACAAAACATTATTGTACACCATGTACCATGACTCACATGTCCAATAACATTCTTCATGCTCGTTCTTTAAGCATTTATAGAATTTCAGTCAATATATTTTTCATTGGGGAAAGTGAACACGATTAGAGAGGGGTCACCACGACCGACTGTCTCTAAACTGTGGGGGTCGTCACCCTCCTATTTACCATATGCTTGCAAGGCTTTCAGGACATGCCCCTAGCAGCTACGAGACACCACGCTCGCCTGCCATCTTTAATTTAGTAACCGACAGCTACGAGCACCACGCTCGCTTGCAATTGTTGTTCCTCACCGTTCCACGGCTACTTTCCCCCATTGCTTTTAGTCCATTACACATTGCACATAGCAAGTTCATACACATTCTCAATTATATTTATTCCATCATTATTTCGAGTTCTTTAGTAGAGATAAGTCATTTAAGAACATTGTATTGAAGAAGTATATATAGATCATACAAATAAACTCCAACAAGGTTTACTTGATACACATAATTTGATATAACTAACTTAACTCTTAACAGATATTGTTGCTTGCGTCCCCTTCATCTTACCTTAAACAAAAAAAAAAGATATTGTTGCTTGCGTAGAATAGTTGTTGTTTGAGTCGTACACTTTTACAAAACACTTAGGGACTAATAATCACTTGTAATAACTTGTAAGAATAGATTAAGCTTTCAACTTGGAAAAACAAAACTGTTAAACAAATTTGGGAAGTAGTTCTTCTCTTTTGGTTTTTTTCAAACTTCCATGAACTTATCCAAATTGGATATAACATACTATAGGACATTTAAAATATTGACTAATAAGAGCTTTACTAATGTCTTAAACCTTATGTAAAATCCTCATATGCTTTACAGTTAGAAAACAAGATTAATACTTATAAAAGATTGCTTCAAAAATAGGCGATTGGAGCTTTTAGGAGTTATACATATATGGTAAACATTTTCTCTTTTAGCTTCGATAAATCTGAAATTGATTTCTTTCAAAATCAGTATTAAACTTTCCTCCAAAAATCTGGAAATAAATATTAGTTCTAAATACTTTAAACATGTATAACTTGTCAAACGAAGTCCAAATCAAATGATTCTTGATCCTAACCTCAGGTAAATTTTAATACAAACATCTTTTGTGAAATAAGAATTTTGCAGAAAAAACCGCGAATACGGCTAAAAATATGTTTCAGTGAAACTGGTTCAAAGTGACACAAAAATGGACAAACTAAGTTTAGCATTTTAGATTCTTAACATACACTTGCAAATCTTCTTCTTCAAGAACATAAACTTGATCATGAACTCAAAATTAGCACAACAACTCTTTCCATTTATAATACACAAAGATTTCATCGCTTAAATCCAATACATCTTCCCAGCAAATACTTTTCGCACAAGCAAAACATTTCTTTCCAAATTTTCGTTGAATCATTAGCCCATGTAACCAAACAATCATTCTATATTTCATCTTATCTATATGTAATTATCCATCTTCTAATCACAAAATAATACACTTATAAGTTCAAAATAACAATTTGATTGCTCTCACTAAAGTTTATTTGAACTCACTAAAAACATATTTACAAACTATAAAATCGTAAATACTTATTAAAAATTATTCTTTTTAACCTTTCAACCAACCAAACTCATCAATATCCAACAATATTAAAATGTAGTACAGTAGTATCATAATTTTCATAACATGTTTTAGGTCAACCTTTAGTAGACTCAAATATGAGTAACCATTTCAAAGATAATGTATGTTGTTGGAATTGTAGTGGTAAAAATAACTCAATAAAGATTAGTCATAAACATCCATGAGTATGAATACTAATGAATCCATCTTATATTTCTAAGGTCGTGTTATTAATTATAATAAAGCAAAAATTCCAAAGTTTTTGCATAAAAGAAAAGAAATGATCGACAAATGAATCATTTTAGCAAACATATTGTTATATAGGATAAAATCAGTTATAAAGTAGTATTACTTTTGCAACTCGTAAGTATAACATATATACATAATATATCCATTCAATTGAACCAAAAGTTCTCTTGTTATAGCATAATTCACTTAGGGAATTATCCAAAATACTTATGGGATGGAAATACTTAAGTACTATAGTTTAGAAATACAAATCCTTTCTTGTATATTAAACAACTTGAAAAGATGAACTTAGTAATTAGTATGCCTTGAATAAATATATTCAAAATACCCTTACTATTATTAGTCATGCAACAATCTCTCACATTTGGATATTACTCTTTAACTTAAAAAGGATCATGAACACGTGTCTTATATTCAACAAGCACAGGTTTAGAACCATAATTCGTAGGCTATTCTTACTTGATTAATTTATATTCCATAACACTACGTTTAGAACCATGTGGTCTGCAACCAACAATCAATCGTCAACCAAATAGAATAAAATAAATTCTCAATCATTTGCACAAGTCATACATCATTGTAACATATATCACAAATTCTCATTAATTACTCCAATGCAATCCAGTTAATACTAAAATCATATAATAAATACATTTCTTTTAACAAAAAGTGGGTGGACAATGTGTACCTTAATTCAATCATCAATACCAAAGTCCAATAATAATAATACTTGACTTCCAATGAAATCTTGAACCCAATAATTTCAACTATTACTTGACCTCCATAACTATCACCAATGACCTCAAACGATCCTTCTACCTTCCAATAATACTTCAGTAATAATAATAGGAAGAAATTAGTAACTCATTCAATGAACTAAATAGGAAATCTTAATTAATTTCCACTTTTAAAAAAAATGCTTTATTAATTTATACTAAACTTATTTGCAACAACGTGACTTAAAATTGATTATCCCATAAACTATAGGATTATTTGCTTACAATAATGCAACCTTTTGGCGATTCGCAGATAATAGAGCAACCTTTTGATTATTCCACAATAAAGCAACCTTTATACCCCATTAACTTTGAGTACGCCAAAACCGGTTATAACCTGAAGAATAAGTAAAATGGGACATGTGTCGCATAATAATTGGTGCCATAAACAAATTTTATAAAAAAAATTAAAATCAAAAGATAAAAAAAAATTAAGATAACCCCCCCCAAAACCCCTCAACTCACTGCCACACCACACATCTCTCTCTCTCTCCTCCCCCAACCCACCGCCAAACCCCTCTCTCTCCTCCCCCCACTCCAGCCCACCCTCTTCCCTCACCACCGGGTCCACCGCCACCCTCACCCGAGCCCACCCCCCTCCCCTCCCATTCCCCGACCACGACAACCACCCCCATCTTTCTCTCTCCTCGCCATCCCCAACCCACGACAACCACCCCTCTTTCTCTCTCCTCGCCATCCCCGACCCACGACAACCCCCCCCCTCCATTCCCGACTCCGGCCCCACCTCCCCCAACCAAGACTAACCATCACGAAGCCTTGAAAGAGGTGGTTGCGGCAGCGCCGCACGGTTGGTGGGTCAAGTAAAAGATGGAAGGGGGCAAAGATAGGGTCGGGTAAGGGTGGCGGTGGACTTCAGCGGTGAGGGAAGAGGGTGGCCGGGGGTAGGGGAGGAGAGAGAAAGGTTTGGCGGTGGGTTGGGGAGGAGAGAGAGAGGTGTGGTGTGGCGGTGAGTTGAGGGGTGGGGTGGCAAGTGGGCGGGGGAAGGGGGGAGGGGGGTTGTCGTGGCTAGGGAAGGGGAGGGAGGGGTGGCAATGGCTAGGGAAGGGGAGGGAGGGGGGTGGCAGTGGGTGGGGAAGGGGGAGGAAGGGATGGGGGCGGTGGGTGGGGAAGGGGAGGGAGGGGGTTTAGTTTTTTTATGTTTAATTAATATTTTAATTAGAATTAAGGGTTTTAATATAAAAATTACCATTTGTTCAGGTCACCGGTCAACTTGCCTACTCAAAGTTAATGGGGTATAAAGGTTGCTTTATTGTGGAATAATCAAAAGGTTGCTCTATTATCTGCGAATCGCCAAAATGTTGCATTATTGTAAGCAAATAATCCTAAACTATATGAAGTATTCTTTTTGAAAAAAAAATAGTAAAAACTAAGAAGACCAATTTTACCTTTGCATGCAATAGATCATAAGAAATTTGAGTCATCGCTTGCACATAACAGAATGAGAAGTAATTTAGAGAAGCAATGGAAGAGTTTGTTGTTTCTACACGAGCAGCAGCGCAAGAAAAATGGCAGCAGGAGCTGAAAAATTCAAATGGGCATAACTCCTACCACACAACTCCAAATTGAGTAATTTTGAGTCTAAATTCAATAACTTTTCGAGATCTACAACTTTGAAGAAGGAACATTTGCTAAATTCAGACTGCAGGTTGAAGATAATTGAGCAGTCGTGAACAGAGGAGAGAGAAACATTTTGGGGGTTTTCTTTCAATTTTCAATTTGCTCAAGCTTTCAAGAATGTTTATGGAGGTTTTTATTTTATTTTTGGCTACATGCATGGCACTTGATCAACATTTTAGGGTCAATTCAAGAAGGAGGATGGAATTTGGGTTTATTTGGATTTTCAAACTTTCTTAAACAATTACAAGTAGAATTGTGAGGTTTTTATATCATTTCATGAAGTATGAATGAATTTGCATGGAAAATTGATTGAAGAATGAAGTTTGGCTAGATTAACTTGAGGAAAGCAAAAGGTTGCTCTTATGGAATCTCTAAAGAATGAAGATGAAGTTCTGAGAGGGGAGAAAGAAAGATTGAATGAGAGATATATGGGAAGAGGAGTTGAGTTTCCTTTCTTAAATAGAAATTGACTAGTTTTGACTTGTTTCAATAAAAACTCAAAATAGCTACATTCTATAATTTGAGGAATGAATTTAATAAAAGTTGTAATTATAAAAAATAAATATAGTTCATAACTTATTTGAAAAAAATAAAGTATTAAAAAAAACTTAAAAAAAATATACATATATCTCATAATATTTTCATAATACCAACATTATTATCACATAATTAAGTAGATAAAATATATTTAACTTTAAATTAAAACTGCTTAAGAATACGAGCTATTACAAATATGCTAACGAGGACTTTAGAGGCCCTTTATTTGCATTGATGACTAATAAATTGTCGCCATCGATGATGTTTTTTTTTACTCCGACTTTCATGTATAGCTAAGATGATTCCATCGTGAAGAGCTGACGGTTCGACTATGAACTACCTGTTTAATATTTCGATGCTCATGAAAGATTAACGGTTAAGGGAAACGAGCCTCCCCTCTCTCTTTCTCTCCCTAAAAAAGCTTTGTCTTTCTTTAGCCAGTTTGGGCTGCCATCATTGTTTTCGATGGTGGTAAGCCCTAAAATCTACTTTTATGCACTTAATATTGTAGTTTTTATCAATAATAATCCTCTTTTCTCTCCCTATTGGAGAGCCTTTACCTAATTATTGGGTTTGTTGTCTCCACTAGCGAGAGTTTGGAGTTTGATATGTAAATCTCCCCTTGTGGGAGCTTGAAGTTCAGTTTAATGGTTTGTTGCAAAGATATAGTTTATTGATAATTTGTTGTACAATTTTGCAATTAGTATTGGATTAATTTCTATACACTAGCTACCCAGTCCAATAAAGAGAATTCTTCTCAAAAGTATGTCAGAATAATAGACGCTATCACATAAGGTTGCATGATTCAGCGAAAAAACGGGGGCTATGTTGTATTGTTGGATCTAGTTCATCATTATCATAGTTATATCGATAAAGAAACTTTAATTGATCAAGTTAGGTTGTGTTTGGTTTTCTTTAATATCGATTGTAGATATTGGAGGACTTTCAATTCATGAAAAATTATCTTTTCCCTTAAAAAAACAATTAAAGGAAGTGTCACTAAGAAATAAAACTACCATCAAAAGCATCTGTTTTCTAGTGAAAATCTAGTGGCACATAATAACGATATTTCTTTTTTACATCCAAAAATAATATTTGCACATCCATAATGGTTTTTGTATCTTACATCCATTAGTTTTTTGTTCATCAAGCAAATAATTTTGCACATCCGTAATTTTGTTGTTGAAAATCCAAAAACATATGTTTATACATCTAAAGATACCAAAAAATAATTGTAAACCATGATTAACAATTAAAAAGTACTTTAAAAAATTGAGGGTATAAATGTCTTTGAACATACTTCCCTCGTTTCTTAACAGATGCATCATGTTGACTTTTACACTATTTGCGTATCCTCCGTTTCTTAATTGTTGTCGGGTGTAGGCATATTTTTATTGCCTACGCGGAATGAGTGTGGATTCCACTATCTCATTATAAAGGTTTTTGTTTTGAAATACGTTTTGAAAAAGAAGTCGTCAACAAGTCTTTAAAGGAAGACTCATAAACCTAATTGGATATTTGGAAAACCATAAGGACATCGTCAGGACTTATCCAATGTAGATTTTCTCGTCACGACTTCATAATTGGTAAATGAACCAGAGATAGCATTCGGGGTGAGGGTACGAATATGACCAGGATTCAAATTTACCCATTGTTGGCGTCTACTTAATTAGATTCATGTTCTAGTTTTATGCAATTAAACAACCAAACAATATGTTCATGCATCCTCAAAATTAATCTATGTTGGTATATTAAACAAGTAAAAGACCAATTTTTGTGATATGTTCTTTAGCAATCAAATTATTAGGAACCTAACAAGTTGTTCGAATTATCTAAATTAATATTGGAACATTTATTTAGGTCTTGATTAGAAAAAATAAATATATGAAGGCGATGAGATGAATAAACATATAGGGATGAATATGATATAATGTATAGAAGTATACAAAAAAAAGAAAGATTAGAGAAGAATATACAAGAGCATGAATTCATAAGGATCTACATCATGAAAAGTTTAGTAACTTCAAGAAATCAAATAGGAATTGAAATATTATAAACCTTTAATAATTATACCTTTGTCACCTAGGTCAGACCGTACAAACGTCGAAGAAATCAATCTCTAGGCTTGAAAAAGTGAGTTCTTGAATGAAGATTCAATGAAGAAAGAAGAATTAATATTCTTTGTTAAATATGTTTGAATAGTTTGAATGTATTTGAGAGAGTTTTTGAGAGGTTTTGATGTTTAGATATGAGTATTTAGATATGTTGAAGTATATGTTAAGTCCGTTATAAAATACGAGTGAAAACAGGGTATTTATAGTGAAAAATGCGATTAGAGTTTGGAAAATAGAAGCTGCAAATAAATAAGAAGCCACGCAACAAGTCGGCGCGCTTAGCACATCAATATCGCACCGAGCGCATCGTCCTTGATTGAAACACGTTTCTTCTTTTTTCGCCGAAGTTCAATTTTTATCCTAAATAACCGTTCTGACTTATCTTTTATCCAAGGCGATCAAGAATAACGTATTTAAGTCATAAAATCTGATTTTATGAAAGTAGTTATTTGGTCTTTAAAATTTATTTTAAGATTAATTAATTAACAAGAATAATTAATTGGTCTTTAAAATTGAATTTTCTAGTAAAATAAGTATAAGTGGTACATTTCATTGATAAAATTGTATATTAGAATAAAAAACATCACCATAATAATATACCAATAATAAGGTTTTTTTATATAGGTAAGAATAAATCATTTGGGCTGCCCTTGCACAAGGCACCCACCCAAAGGCCCATTATAACCTTACAACCCCAAACTCCCCTCCCCCCAACCCCCTTTTAAATCCCAAGCAAATGTTTGAGATAGTAATTGAACCCTAGACTTCGCTAGGGAAGATGAGAAAGCTCATCATTTGAGCTAATCCCAATTTCTGCCAATAATCAGGTTATATGTCGGGTTTCTATATTATACTTTTTATATAAATATACTAGATTTTGCAATAAATACATTAATCTTTTATGTTCAATATACCACCAAAAAGTGTTTGAACAAAATATGTTTAGGACAATTATGATTTATGCATTTCTCTCAATTGGTCTTGTAAGAGACCGCCTATTTGTAAAAAACTTATATAGACCTAGTCCACACTAAATTAATGTGGACCTAATGATAATTCATGTGATTTATGAAAAAAAAGGGTCACTATATAAAAAAAATAGATATAAAAGATGAGTATATATAGATTGTAAAGTTTGACTAGGTGAAAAAAAAAAAAGGTTACTATGTCACAGTGAAAATTTCATTATGATAAACTAATGTAAGAAATAGTAACTATATTAAAAAAAGTTGTCACTATGGTAGATAATAAATGTATAGTGTAACTTAACATTTTAAAAGGTTACTATATGAAAAAAATGGTCACTATGTTAAAAAAGGTCCACGCAAGACTAACTCTATTTTTAATTTAAAATTAGGCGCGGCCCAAGCCCAATATTAAGAAGAGAATAGACCACCTTTCTGAATATAATGACTAGTTTAATCTATTTAGTGACCAATTTAATCCATTCAATAATCATATGCTTTAGTTCATTTAGTGACTTATTTAATCTATTTAGTGACTAGTTTAATCCATTCGGTAAAACTGTCGGATTATTTTAAAAAATTGTTTGTTGTAGTTCGAAATTTAAAGGGAAACAAAAGAAGGAAAAAAGAAGGGACGACTAGGATGTTGCGAGATGCCTAGGAATAGTATTGGGTCAGAGATAAATGAAATGGGCTTGTTAGGAGAATGTAGGCTTGGGTTTGTCTAATTTTATATTAAAATTAGACGTCTATTCAAATAATTTGTGCATTACTCTTACTTTGAGAGTGACATACAATTCCCTATCCTCATCTCCCCTCACAAGGAGCATCGCCTATTAGCTTAGGTCATGTTGACCTATTTGAGGTCATGATCTTGTAAGAGATTTGGTCCTAGCAATAAACAACAAAACAATTATAATATAGATAAATACTAGTTGTTTCCAAAGAAAATATAAAACCGTAAAATCTATATATACTAATAAACCTTGATAATTTAGCCTATGTGTCATACATATATTTGCTCTCTCCATTTGGCAAAGCAAAAATCGTCCAAACTAATAATTGTGCCATGTGTCATTCATTTACCATGCATTTGCCACATAGATTTCGAGGCACGCTTATAGGTCAATGAAATCTTCATTCTTATCTATTTTGTCTAAAGTCAGTGACAACGAAAATTCCCGAGAAAACGCAAAAAGGTCGTTTAAATGGGCCACCTGTAGACACCAAATTTTGAACCCCTATTGTGTATAAAATTTTAAAATCAAGATTTTTGAAAAGAAATAAAAATAACGAAACCGTCATGTATTGTGGAGCGCGCGCCCCGTCAAAGGCGTGTTTCGACTCGGAGCGCGAGTTTCATTCCGTCGTATGGTTTTCCATTTTTTGCGTTTTAGTCATACAATTCCGGCTTAGAAATATACCGTAAGTCGTAGTCAATAACTACAACCACCGGTTTAATAAAATGATCTGTAGTATAATCATGCTCGTCTTTACTAATTTGACGACTTTTCGTTAATTGTTTTAAGTTATTTTTTTGAAAAACAGAAAAACGAGTCGCAATTAGGCGCCGAAATTTTAATCGCTTCTCAAAACCGGTAGGAATCAGTTTTCTTGATGATCAAGTCATTGTCCATTGGATAAAGAATAATAATATATTCTTTAACCACCAATCACATCCTTTTATCCATTAGTTAAGGAATAAAAATCATGAAAAGGAATAAGAATCGAAATCAAATCCAAAGTGTAAGAGCCTAGGATCCGATTTTTTCTCGGAAGATTGGAGTTGTGCGCCAGGCACACGATCATGCGCAAACGCATGATCATGCGCCCAGCGCACAACAAATGTGTGCGCCAGACGCATGCCAGCAGGTTCCTGCGCTGCGCGCAGTTGCCCAATAAGCTTTTCCTTCACGTTTTTCGATGCATTTCTACGTATTAGGATGTACTTTGGACGAGCTAAAACTCGGATTTTGCCTCATTAGTGTAAAGATCAAAATCAAATCTAAAGAGAATAAGAATATTGATATTTCTAATAAATTTGATGTTGTAGGAAGATTTGAGGGGATTTAGTGATGTCATTAGGGTGATGTCATTGGGGTGATGTCATTAAGATAATATAGGTTGTTAAAAATCAGAGTTTTGGGTGTAAAATCTGATTTTGTACCTGCTTCAAACCCTAATTCATCACCTCATTTCCCTATAAATACCCCCCTTCTTTTTATTTCAAAAAAAAAAACTTCTCACAACTTGAAAATCTAAAACTTCCTAACTTCAATACTACTCTCATTCTCCATATTTCCTCCCTCTAGAAAATCTCATTCAAGAAAAAGAAAGCAAAAGTTAGGACAGTAATTTGTAAGTAAGAAGTTCACCAAAGAAAAACACAAAAAAGGGGGGTTAGTTAGTAATTAAGTGGATTTAGAAACTCACATAGAAATTAAGAAAATCACAAAAAAAAAGTAGAAAACTTTGCAAAAAGGAAGTGCATCATTGAGTTAGCAAGGTAAAGCTAAAGCTCTTGTTATTTTTCTTAATTATCTTCTTAATAATATACTAACTTTCTCTTTGTTTTCTCTTATCATTTTTTAATTTTTGGAGTGATTTGGGTATGTGGAAGTCCTAATAGGTTCCCAACCTTAAATCACCCCACCTAGAATAGTCAACTCTAATTGGGAGACTCTTAGGAAATATGTGTTTATGTGATTTTTCTTAAATCAAGTTGTTGTTCATCACCAAAAATATGTTTTCATAAATAATTCAAGTAGAGTTGTGCATAAACATCTCCACAAAAAGAAAATGTGATGCTGTAATTATGGTCTGTTTCAATTTCGTATTTCATTTCATTTTTCGTTTGTATTATGTGAATAGTTTATAGGATGTAATATTTTTCCTATGAATTTCAAGAGGTTTCCAGAAACTGGGTTTTGTAATTTCTAAAAAACGAATTATTTACAGTTAATTAAAAAGCATACAACATTGTTGTGATGCAAGGGGGGGAGGGCTCCGTGCGGGGAGGGGGTGTTTGTGCGGGGGAAGGGGAGGGGTTGGGCAAGGTGTGGGGAGGGGGGTCCGTGTGCAAGGGGGGATCCGTGCGGTGGGGGTGCAGGCGGGGAGGGGAGGGGAGGGGGAGGGGGTTGTGCGGGTAGGGGAGGGGTGTGCACACGAGACCCCCCTCCCCACACCCCCGCCCCCCCCCCTCCCCCGCACCCCTCCCCCCTCCCCGCACGCAGCCCTCCCCCCACCGCCGCCCCCTCCCATGCCCCCGCCCCCATTGCACGGATCCTCCCCGCACACGAGACCCCCCCCTCCCCCACACCCCCGCCCCCTCCCAAGCCCCCCGCACAAGCCCCCCCTCCCCGCACGCAGCCCTCCCCCTCCCCCCACCGCCGCCCTTCCCCGCCCAGACCTCCCCCCACTGCTGCGCCCTCCCCTGCCCGACCCCCCCACCGCACAAATCCCCCCCGCACAGAGCCCTCCCATCCATTGCACACCCCTCCCCTCCCCGCCCGCACCCCCCCCCTGCGCACGGATGCCCTCCCCGCACTGAGACCCTCCCCCCTTGTTGCACTCCACCCCCCGTTAGTGGCAATGTGAATTTTTTTTATCTTGAGCTTTATGTATATTAATGCGTATATTTGTACAATTTCAGGGAGATGGCGGAGGTGCATACGGATAACAGCACGAGTGGTGAACACACTACCGAGGATGAGTCTTTCTATGCGAGAAAGGAACGAGGTAAATTGGCTCGACCTCGCCGTGAAGAAATAAATGCACAAATGCCTAGGAAGTCATTGGCGACGAAAAAGAGAAAAGGAAGGGGACCTACAAAGTCACTAGGGAAACACACAAATATGACTTTGGAGTACGATAATATGGGTCAACCTTGTGGAAAGTGGCGTCAAAAGTATGGCATGCAAGTTGGCATTTGCATGCATAAACTCTCCATTCTGCACTCATGGAAAGAGGTGCCCGAGGGGTTGAAGCGGTGTTTATGGGAAGATACTATGGTAAGCTTCACGTACAATAACGTTTAGTTTCTTAATTATTTAGTTAAATATATGTGTAATATTACTGATAGCATATAAATTACAACATTTGCGAAAACTAATTTGTGAACTACGTTTTTTGTAGAATCAATTCAATATCGAAGATGATGAAGCCAAGAAGAATGTATTTCTATCCGCGGTTGCCCAGAGATTCAGAGATTTCAAGGCTAAGTTAGTGTCTGGGTGGATCACTAAGCGGAGGAAAGTAGTAGGTACAAAGAAGAAGAACATCTACGGCGGAGAAACACCGTCCGGTCTTGAGGCTTCACCGAAAACATCATTTGCACCCTCCAAATTACCATTTCAGATATGGAAAACTATCAAACCTGAAGAGTGGGAATCATTTGTTGCCAAAAAAACAACCCCACAAGCTATTGTAAGAATATTTTATTAAGATTTACTACACTTAGATCCAGTATTATTGTATAACACCGTACCTAACCTTTGTTTATAATTGTGTGTTTTAGGCAAGTCGTGAGAAAAGTAGCGCGAGTGCAAAAGCTAGGAAGTATTCATTTGGGTGCTCATTCGTACAATGAGGCGAGAGAGAAGTGGATGTTCAGCCATTACCCCACAATAGTGTCGACAACGTCAATGGGGACTAGCTCTACGACGACAGTTGCACAGCCTCGGCAACCAGATAGAGTCCTCGATTGGTGGTGTTCGATGCATGGGGTTAATGCAAAGGGAAAAAGAGTCTGGCCTGATCCCGGAACACAACAGATAGCCAACGCCATTGTAAGTACAAAAAAATTGTTATATAAGGTATATAATATAACTTTTGCGTTCACGAGCATTTCTCTCTTATCCTTATGTAGATTGGCTTGAAGGAAAAAGAGGCACCCCTAAAGGACACATTGATGCATTGCACGAAACTTTAGGAAAGGACCACAATGGACGCGTGAGGGGCGTAGGAGGTGTCCGCCTCGGTTTGAGAAAGGTATATGGTGATCAATACACTACAGCGATAAAATCAAGTGCAAGTAGTGTGAATTCGGCAGCGTCAGTAGATGTGGAGGCTATGAAAGCTGCAATTCGAGAGGAGCTCAGGGAGGAGATGACACAATAACTTCAACGCCATTTTGGAGCAAATGGGTTTACCGACTTTTGCTGCATTCAAGAAGGGTAGTGATATTACACCTAGCGAGCCGACCAGTGATCCACGAACATCTATTGATCAGATGATACATTTACCTGATCCACCTGTAGTACCCGAGTTGAAGGTAATCACTTAATCCCATTGCTTTGTTAAACAACTATTGTTCTTAAATGCATGAAATTCTTACTATAATAATGTTGTTTCATAGACTAACTATAAATGGAGTTTTTTTTAAAGGAGGAGACACCATGTGAACTATTAGCTCGAGGAGATGGTTATGATAGTTTCATTCTGGTAGCTTATAGCCATGCACAACCCCCTAGTGACCGAGTACGATTGCATAACCAGTTAGTGGATGATAATCACTATGTGGTCACCCTCAATGAAATTGTGTATGCGGTTTCAAAGAATTACCTCTTCCGCCGCCGGCCGAAGTTGGTCTACGATTCTTGAATGATGCCCTTAGCAGTTATGTTCTATGGCCGCGTGCATTGGTGCGGTTTTCAGATGAGGTACAATGATTAACATACATATATATATATATATATATATATATATATATATATATATATATATATATATATATATATATATATATATATATATATATATATATATATATATATATATATGCGTGTTTTCTTTTATAGTTCCTATGATAGTCAGTAATATCTTTACTTTTAACTAATTACTAGGTTTGGGGAAAGGCCGGCTCACATGACAAAGAAGGCAAAGAAGGCATGTTCACCTGATAAGAAGGCAAGTTTACGTGATGAAGGTGAACGAAATGTGTTGAAGGGAAATGTTTCTATGACAAAGAATCCACTTATTATCGAGCCAGAGGTGGTGCAAGACCTTAGTATTCCATGCTATTGGTTACATGAGTGCGCTAGCGATTTACCCGATGATAGTACAATAGAGGTTCCTTTGGTGGCGCAACAATTCCACTACTTTAAGGAGTCATCGCCATTCATTTCTAAGCTCGATATTAAAGAATTCTTATGTGGGGTACAGTTGAATGTTTCCATGATACAAATTTTCATGAGGTAATACATAAGTATATAAATTAAATATACATATACATATGCCTTAAGTAGTTTTCAATTCAACTTCCATAATAAGTAAGTTTACTTTCAATCAATATGATTTCTCAGGTTATTATACAATGAATTGATTGCAACATCAAGTGATGAGTCAATGTTTGGTTGGTTATGTCCAAACATATTACGAGATGACAATTGCTTAAAAAACAAAGCTGAAGTGAAAGAGTATCTCGATATGAGTTTCAAAGCATCATCTCGTTTTCGATATCATCAGATCATCCTTGTCCCTTATATTGAACAGTATGCTTGTTAAACTCGCTTTACTTTTATTATTCGATAATTAAATTCACCTATTAATTGTTCTATGATTAATAATAACTATATTTTCTTGTTTTAGGCTCATTGGACACTGCTTGCGATATGTTTGTCACGTAACGAAGTCTACCACTTCGATTCTTTGCGTCGACAACCACCACGGTCCTTACTAATCAAATCATTGTTAAATAGGTAGCCTAATCGAAACTCAATATATGCGCACTTATTAATATTACACATTATTCATCATCTTTATATATATAAACAGTTAGTACATCTAATCTTTTAATAATGTATTGATGTAGTGTGATGAAGCATATTAGTGCAACAGGACTTCGAGCACCAAAAGCTCCTGCTTGGATATCAGTCGAGGTAACATGACTAATTTGTTTGTCCTTATATAGAAACACTTTTCGCCACATACTACACATCTAACATGAATGTCATTGGATGCATCCTTTGGTGAACATTTAGTGTCCGCAACAAGATGATGGACTCATGTGGCTATTACATGCTGAGGTACATGTTCGATATCGTCAACCATTACACTAACGTCGATGATCTTCAAAAGGTATGTAACTTATTAGTATATATGTTAGTTTAGATTAGATCGATTGGTAATAGGTATTAATTGGTTTAGAAACCAAAGTAGCACATGCATATTTTTGGGAACGAAAAGGTCATTTTAGGCCTATTTTTGCCTTTTCACTTCCAATTCTTATATTTTGAGTAACTTCACTCCAAAATCTTTTTCAACATGATAATATGAGGTATAATATAACTAGTGTGAACATTTTTAGGCTTGCATTTGCTGTTTGTTGTATTTTGGGAACAAAAAGGTCATTTTAGGCCTATTTTTACCTTTTCGCGTCCAATTCATACTTATCGAGTCATTTAACCCCAAATTCATTTTGAACATGATAATATGAGGTATAATGTAACTACTGTGTAGATTTTTAGACTTGCAATTGTTGTTGGTTGAATTTTGGGAACGAAAAGGTCATTTTAGGCTTATTTTTGCCTTTTCGCGTCCAATTCGTACTTATCGAGTCATTTAACACCAAATTCATTTTGAACATGATAATATGAGGTATAATGTAACTATTGTGTAGATTTTTAGGCTTGCAATTGTTGTTGGTTGAATTTTGGGAACGAAAATGTCATTTTAGGCCTATTTTTGCCTTTTTGCGTCCAATTCGTACTTATCGAGTCATTTAACCCCAAATTCATTTTGAGCATGATAATATGAGGTATAATGTAACTATTGTGTAGATTTTTAGGCTTGCAATCGTTGTTGGTTAAATTTTGGGAACGAAAAGGTCATTTTAGGCCTATTTTTGCCTTTTCGCGTCCAATGCGTACTTATCGAGTCATTTAACCCCAAATTCATTTTGAACATGATAATATGAGGTATAATGTAACTATTGTGTAGATTTTTAGGCTTGCAATTGTTGTTGGTTGAATTTTGGGAATGAGAAGGTCATTTTAGGCCTATTTTTGCCTTTTCGCGTCCAATTCGTACTTATCGAGTCATTTAACCCCAAATACTTTTTCAACATGATAATATGAGGTATAATGTAACTATTGTGTATATTTTTAGGCTTGCATTTTTTGTTGGCTGAATTTCAGGAACGTAAATGTGATTTTAGGCCTATTTTCGCCTTTTCGCATCCAATTCCTATTTCTCGAGTTATTTAACTCCATTTTCTTTTTGAACATGATAATATGAGGTATAATATAACTAGTGTGTAGAGTTTTAGGCTTGCATTTGTTTTTGATTGAATTTCGGGAAGGTATATGTCATTTTTAGAACTACTAACTACGGTAAATGATTGAATTCTTATATTATGTGTTTATTCCTTGGTTGTTTTTCAAGGTTTATATAAATAACACACCAAGTTTGAGGGCCTTCACCGTAGAGGAATTACATGAAGTTCGGGATAAGTTGGCGTCCTACCTTTGTGATGATTGCTTATGATACAATTTGGTGGATTTCGTGATATAATTAGCTAGATCTACTAGTTGGTATCAATTCTATGTACACTTTTTACATTATTAAATATATATATTTAAAGTTAATTATTACGTTCAAAAACTTGTCATATATTGCAATTCGATCGTTTTTTTTTGTGTCGAAGGGAGGTGTTGGGTGGGGGAGGGGGGCCACGGTGGGGTCGGACCGGGCTAGGGGGCCGTGGGGTCTTGGGGTGGTCGGCAGAGCCGGTGGGTGGAGGGACCGGTAGCGGTGGGTGGAGGGGCCGCAGCAGGGGGTTGGGGATGGCGAGAGGGTGGGTCGGGGTGGGGGGGTGTAGGGGCCGCAGGGGAGTGGGGGGGGGGTGGGGTGGGGGTGCGGGTGGGTTGGGGGTGGGGTGGGGGTGGGTGGGGGGGTGGGGGTGCGGGGGTGGGCTGGGGTGGGGGTGCGGGGTCGGGCTGGGGGCGGGGTGGGGTTGGGTGGGGCTGGGGTGGGGGGGGGAGTGCATGGGTGGGCGTGCGGGGCGGGGGGGGGGTGGGGGTGTGCTGGGTCGCTAGCGCATTTTTTTTTTAAAAAAAATTCCGAATACGAAGGGCTGCGGTTTTAGGCCTAAACCGCAGCCCTTCACTTATACAAGGGCTGCGTTTTTGGCCTTAACCGCAGCCCTTCTTTTCTAGTGAAGGGCTGCTGGCCAAAAACGCAGCCCTTAGGGCTGTTTTGACCGCAGCCCTTCCTTATTTTTCCAATAGTGAATGTAATTATGATCTCCTAATCGATTTTAGGCCGTTTCAAGTGTCTCACTTTAAATGGCCAAATTCCAATTAGCCAAACACAATCTCCAAATTTGATCTCAAATTGATCATTTTTCTCAAAATGACTTAATAATCTTCAATTAAGATTATTCCTCATCTATCCAAAAGTCTTCAATTCGGAAGCAAACCTCTTTTCCTAAGACCTCTTGAAAATCATAAATACAATCACTAATTAAGGTGGTTACTTCAATCCTTGATTAATCGCTAATTAGGATGATTAACTCAAACTTTTTATTTAATCACTAATTAAGGTGATTATCTTAAACCTCTATTAATCACTAATTAGGTGGTTAACTCAAACTTTCCATTTAATCACTAATTAGGGTGATTATCTTAAACCTTAGTTAATCGCTAATTAGGGTGATTAACTCAAATTTTTCATTTAATCACAAATTAGGGTGATTATTTTAAACCTTGAATAGTCACTAATTGAGGTGATTATTTTATTCCTTCATTTTAATCACCAATTAAGGTGATTATCTTAACCTTCAAGTTTAATCACTAATTAGGGCGATTATCTTAAACCTCGAATAATCACTAATTAAGGTGATTATTTTCTTCCTTCATTTTAATCACTAGTTAAGGTGAAAATTTGAACCTTCAAGTTTAATCACTAATTAGGGTGATTATCTTAAACCTTGAATAATCACTAATTAAGGTGATTATTTTCTTACTTCATCTTAATCGCTAATTAAGGTGATTATTTTGAACTTCATATTTAATGACTAATTAAGGTGATTATCTTAACCTCATTTCAATCAGTAATTGGAGTGATTACCTCATTTCTAATAGGTGTGTCTAATTCTAAAGGTGAGTTATTCATAATCTATTTTCCTTCTTTTTCATCCCCGATGGAATTGCCCATTTAGGGTGAGACATAAGATCGAATTACGATGGTTTTCATCCATAAGTGGATTCCAATCCTTCAATGATTAGTATGTAGTGCAACTTTGGTGCTCAAACCTACCATGGATAAAGGATATATTGGCCCTCTTAAAAATGATTGATGTGTATATGTGCAAATTATGTGATTTTCTTTCTTTTAAATAGTCATGATTACTTTTAAATGGAAAATAATGCATTTAGTAAGAGCCCGTTCTGTAGAACGAAAGAGGAGACGAGTTCTAGATGTGCGCACCTCTTAACCTAAACTCCGAACCCTATCTCATGGTATGAAATACCAATTTTCAAAAAGCCTTATCCATATGAAGTCATCATCGTTTTAAATGATATTTCTTAAAATGTATTTTAAAATGATTTATTAAATAAATATGTCCCTATTCAGATATCAATAGGGTGGCGACTTCAAAGTTTTCTAAAACTCATAGTCCAATGAGAGACTTTTGTGGGATTCAGACCGTTAATTAAGACAGTAAAAAGTCGGGTACCACAGGCTGGCGACTTCACTGGGGATTCTTCTTCCACTTGAAGTATATGAGGTTTAAACCTGAACAATGCGTTATTTTCCATATGTATATATAATAAAAAAGTTTATCATGGCTATTCACAATTTAATTTTTGTATATAGCATGCCTTTGTGAAAATTACGTGTGCTTGGTAGTTTATCAATCCATACACGTGCACTCTTTTGAACCATTTTTTTATTAGGTCTGATACCTCTGTCTATTGGCAAGCGTCAGAATTTTAGAATGACAAATTAATGAATTAAGGGCGTAAAACCTGCATCCGCGACCTATTGCGACCGACTCTGTCAGGAGCGTCCACCCTCGATGGACCTAATGGAAGTGACTCGAGGCCACTTTAACTTAATCTGTCCTTAAATGAATCACCTTTTAGTCTACCTTTAGGACACAAGGATCAATGCACTAATGTCCTTTATTTATTTTAGTTATTAATGTAAAATATTTTCAAAAATTCCTCTGTCCGTTTTCAGTCGGTCAATTTTCAGTAATCATAAACTGTAGCTGAATTGCTGCCGAAATGATTATTGAAATATTAAGAGTATTCTTGTTTATTTATCGTAAGTGTCATTGTAAAAAAAAAAGTATGTGATGTCGCATTTCCAAAAAAAAATCTCACATCTACTTCACAATTCTTTTTTGTTCAAATTTGTTTCAAAAAAAAACGTCAAAAAAAAATTTGTTTAAAAAAAATCATGTTTTGAAAATATAATCCCAAAAATAAAGAGAAGAAAAAATAAAAAATGAAAAGAGTCATAATCACGGTTTCAAAACGTGTCATGTTTTGGAATTAAAACGTAATTAAAACTGTATAGTTTAAAACACGAGAAGTCTAGTCTAAAAAAAATATGAAAAAAGTAAAAAATTGTGTCAAAACAAAAGGGATAATCATTTTCGAAAAAGAGAGAATAAAAATCCTTCCATTTCCTGCTAAAAATATATAATAACAAAAATCATTATTCTATGACTAACATTGTTAGTGTATACATTTCAGGTACTTCTCATTAGTATAATCCTAAGAGGTGGAACAGACGTCTTCAGACTAGAGAAGACATGGCTTGGAGCCCAACAAACTGAATTCTGAAAAAGTTTGGGAAGAACCCGAGTAGTTAATTGCTTTTATATTGTACTTTGTAGGTAGAGTTACATGCGGTTTGATCCCCTAAAAAAATTATAATGTTGTATGCATCTATCTTAGTTTTCTTTACTATGTAATGTACTAAAAGGGGTACGTAGGCAGCTCATTTTCTGAGTGCAGCTACAAAAATATATATATTTCATTTCCAATGTATCAGAACTACGTTGGCCCTGATTCTCCATTAAAAAAAATCACAAGAAAAATTTCTTCCCCAAATCCAAATCTACCTATGGAGATACGTCGGCAACCTTCGGGTTCGGCCCCTTTTGCATTTGATATTTTCTTTTATGGTTTCAGCACTTAAAAGCAAGCAATACATGCGGGTCACCACAAAAAAGAAATGGAAGGATATCACCAAATTGATTTTGAAAAACGTTTGTGTATTATCCCAAAAAATACGAGTCTAAAAAATGGAAATCTAAAATATAAAATAAAAAGGTCCAAGTCTAAAAAAAAAAAAATAACAAGTCAAAGAAATCTAATGAAAAATCCAAAACAAATGATAGAGTTAAGGTTTCACACCTTTTAATAAATGATAATTGGAGTAAAACAAAAAAAAATTGCTCAAAGATATCATTTCTTTCATTCCCTACAAAAAAAAGAAGAAGAAACAAAGTCTGGACAAATTTCTGTTCTAACTTTTCATCTCATTTCATAGAAACTCTGCCTGGGCCGGCTCAGGATCTAGGTTGATTCACCGAAATTCTGACCATAGTGAACGTTCTCTTTCGGTAATACTGTCATCCTTGTCTACACCAGCTGTATTCTCTGCTACACGTCTTAGCAATATGTCTGAAATTCCGAACAACGAGCATCCACAGAACTCTACCCCTCCACCTGATCCAATGGCTAAGCTCCGAGGACTTGTCCAGGCCGTGCTTGACCGACAGGATAATATTGAGCAAACTGTGTTGAGCATAATGCGCCAAAGCGCCCAAATGCCTCCTCCTCTTCCTCCTCCAGAATCAGAAGCATCTTCACCTTTTCACCTTGAGCCTATGAACAATGAGAGAGAAATTTCCACTAAGCTCGAGGAAGAAGTAGTCAAGCTCAAGGAAGTCCTAAAAGGCATGACCAAGGCTGAACCATGGATGGACATTCATGGGTTAACACTTTTCCCAAAGGCACGGTTACCTCATGGTTTCAAGATGCCTAATCTGACAAAGTTTGATGGGACCGGCAGCCCAACTAATTTCCTGAAGATGTATGTAGGGGCAATGAGTCCCTGGGGAGTGGAAGAATCTTTGATGGCTCAGATCTTTCAGTAGTATTTAGATGGTGCTGCAGCACATTGGTTCCTCAATCTTGAGAACACAAGGAAATTCACTTGGGCTGACACAGTTAGAGAGTTCTCGAACCAGTTTGAGTATAATGAAGAAATTGATGCTACTTGAAGGGATCTGGAGACGACCTCTCAAAATCTTAATGAAACATTTTGTAACACCCCGACAATTCTATATTTTCCAAAATACCTTTCAAATATAAAACTTAGAGAATCATCAAATTATTATCGCCCGTGTGATAAGGTATCGGCTTATTCAGAATTTTACAGCGGAAATAATAATTAATAAACTTTTAGAAATAAAATTAATCAACCAAAAAGTCAACTCCAAAAGTCAAACCAACAAAAAGTCAAAGTCAACCTCAAAAGTAAAAGTCAACCACAATAGTCAAAGTCAACGAAGAAAAGTATAAATTCAAAGTAAAATGTAAAGTCAACACAAGCTCTCCAAATCCCGAACCCATGATGCATCATCTTCAAACCTGTAATGGACGATGCACTATTGATCCCTAGACACTGCTCACCAAATGGGTCATCACAGGATCAATAAGGCATAGTCATGATCAACACATACACACAAAGCACGTAATCAGCAAAGCTGAGTACTACATAGTAAATAAATAAATAAAACCTAACATGATACTAATAAATATTAAACAGGGATAAATAATAATACAACAACATTGCAGACTACTTTTACTAAACTAAACTCCACAACTAATAGATTAATTATTTTAGATGGCATAGTAATTGGAACGAGTTGTTAAACCAAAACCAGTCTTCAATCTAGAAGACGAAGTACGGGCGCGACTCCATACTCTCTTGACCTACGATATCGAGGAACATTTAAAATAAAAGTAGGACACGGTGATCAATTCGGTCCCAAGAAAAGTCATGGGCTACCACCATATACTCCAACTCATACTTGTCCAACACTTCAGACGTGCATAAGTCTAAAGCTATTGCTATCCACGTTTCACTTTACATGATTAATAATTTATTCACTTGTTATGACTCACAAGTAAGACAAATAGTATAATTATCAAAGAACCATAACCTTCCATTTTTATCTTAGGATTAGATAAGGTGATCATCAACGTAACAACCCAAGATTAATTCAAACATTAAATCCATAACCTTCCTTTATTTGTTGAACAAAGTCAACAACCTACCAACCTCTCATAGGTATAAAAATCAACTTACCAAATAAGGCCCTCGGTCCTCATAAAGTAATTAAATAATCCAAAGGAACAAACATGATTCAATCATGATCCAATACCAACATAAATATTAATCCCTCATGTGAATTAATAAAATAAATTTCTCAATCCCATATGCTTGCATCAATCATCCATACAAACATAAGATCATCATCATAACCAACATGCTTCACACAACGGCATAAAACATGCAAATTCAATTGAACATAAATCACATATGAACTAAAATAGTTCTCTATGCATGATACTACATAAATCCCATCCTTAGGACATGATACTAATTCCAACCTACACATAGGTATGTACATACCTTGTGTAGACAAAATGCGAGGCTACTTTCACAAGCTCAAAAGTCGCCTAAAGAGAATTATCCGCCTAAAATAACCAATATAATCCACCAATCAATACCCTATAAATTTCCAGCAATAATAAAATACTTTAAACCCTCTTTAAAAGTGTTTAAAAACCTTTTCCATCATTAAAACTTCAATTATTAATACTCCCTAGTATAGTACTACTATACTAGTCACTTAAAACCCTTAAAACTCATACTTTAATCATAAAACTCCATCATCAACATCCTTTTTAAATTGGAAAAATTGGCGCGAATAGCACCAACTATTGGCTTGGTGCACAAAACAGCACGAACAACTAAACAAGGTGTGATACACAACACGAACTTTATGGCATGAGTGCATAAATCAACATAAACAACGATTTTGGCATAGTTCCACAACACAAACTTTAAGGCTTCGGTAAATGAACCTCAGGCCAAAATCGTCATGTATGTTGTTTCGCGCACCTATGCCATAAAGTTTGTGTTGTGCATCATACCTCATTTAGTTTGTGCTGTTATGTGCACCAAACTAATAGTTGGTGTTGTTCACGCCTATTTTTCCTTTTAAATTTCCAGCAACTTATAATATAATAACTCTTTTTAAATATACTTAAACATACTTAAAATCATAAGAATACTCAATTTCATAAACTATAGTATACTACAATGATTTTCCAACTCATAAAACCCTAAAAATCCATGCTTTGATGATTAAGTTTCAATTCAAACATAATAAGTAAATCTGAAATTTAATTACTTCATTACACAAATTACATAATCTTAGATTCATAATTAAATCATCAAACTAAAACTTTTAAACATAAACATATTAAACTAATCCTTAAAATACAAACTTTGCATTAAAATAACTTGAGGAGGAAGAATATAACCAAGCAAAGAAGAGGAGGTGAAGGACGCCGGAGAGGAGGTGGTCGACTGGGCTGCTGCCGGTGGTGGTCCGGTTGATCACGAAGGGAGAGGAGGACCGAAGGAAAGAGAGAGGAAGAGAGATAAAAGAAAAGAGAGAGAAAAAGAGGAGGGGGCCAAAAATTTTGGGGAAAAGGAGGAGAGAGAAAATAAGTGTGTGAGAAATTGGGGTTTTGGGGGTTTATATAGGTTCTCCTTTAGGGCTTAGGAAAAGGTGATTGGGCTAAAAACAATATTTAACTGGTGGTGCGGCGGGTCTGGTGGCGTGAGCAGCGTTCGTCGAGTCTCGATGTAGTAGAGAGGCACAACAACGATTAGGGAAAGCAGGGGAGGGAGATCGAGAAGGGTGGGTTACGTCGCGGTGGGGCTGCCGAGGTGCAGCCATGATTTCTCGATTCTCGCACTTCGATGCAAAGAGCGAAGAAAAACGAAGAGAGGACACTGAACAGAGGAGGAGAACGAAGGAAGAAGGAGAGAGAGAAATAGGGGGTGAGGGTTTCATGGGGTTGGGTTTCTTCGGGAGTGAGAAATGACAAGAGAGAGAAAAGAATGGGGTTTTGCTCCTTCATTAAACCGACAAAAAGGGCTTTAAGGGGTTTCTTTTACTCTTAGGATTTAATTGCCAAATAAGGAAACTTCGACACATATAACCTAACCCCACTCAACTCATTTGGATATTTAAATTATTTTAGGAAGTAACCTTGACCATGATCAAAAAAATTAAGATGCAATTAAGCTAATAAACATAATTAGTAATTAATAAAACGTGATTAAGGTTCGGGGTATTACATCCTACCACCCTTATAAAAAGTTTCGTCCTCGAAACTTGCAATAAGTTAATCGAGAAAACAAAAGTCAAATGTATTTAGACAAAAACCAAGATCTCAAGCTTTCATGGTTTCGTTAGATATCCAGCCTCCATTTCACCATCACCTTTTGTATGTCTACTTCAACTGGACTCACGAAATCGAGGAGCAAAGAAAACAAAAGGGGAAAACTTGTTGGCAATGAATTCCAACTATTTGGTGAGATCTCGTTTGAAGACATATTGAGTACTCAAATCATATAAGTAAAATTCATCGAAATACTATTAAAGATCACATAACGCAATATACATCATAACCAATCGTTACATACTCATATTGCTTAAGACCAACTAGGTCCAGGTATAACCTCTTAAACTTCAAAAGGGAATTCATAACACTATTTCTCTGATCTTAGGCTCTATTAACCCAAATAATCATCAAAGTTAACCTCAACTTTCTCAACGTCCAAGTTCCCAAAGGATCATACCTAGACGGTGCAAAGTCTAAGACTCCGCACTTCCGGCTAGGTTTCGGCACTGATACCAACTCTGTAAAGCCACGGAAAATACATCACCTTAATCGTCAACGGAAGCATAACTTAAGCCTGTGGGTTATGCCGCACTAATAAAATAATAGCCTAAAATGATCTCTTAAACATACAAATGCTCGTATTAAAGCAATAATTATTATCCTTGTTACAGAGAATTCTAATTATCCCATATACATACAGAGTCGCTTCAACTCAACCTTTCCGGAGCATCCTTGACATAACTTATCCTTTGCCATCTTCGTAATACCTTAATAATTGCATAGAACCGGGAAAAAGGGAAACACAGAAAATAAACTAAAATGAGTTAAAAACTCAGTAACTTCACTTCAGCCCGTAAAAACAATTTTAGTTCGTAAACATTTTCACAGATAAGCATACATTATAACACTCTAGTAATTATTAACAGATAACATTATCATTAGCATTGAATAGTCTGCTCGCATGGACAATTTACGTGACTTTAGTTCATTTGCAAGTACATGCTTTGGACAGAGCGTAACTGTCGTAATTTGTAAACATTAACATATGACCTTTTTGGTCCGTATCGTACATCGTAAACAGAATTCCTCTACCTGTAATTCGCCCATTAACCAGATCAGTTCATAATGTCAAAGCAGCAGAACCATTTAAATTTGCATATGTTCATAATTCCGAGCAACACCCATAAATCATGATAACCATAATCCATAAATCATAACATCATCGTTCATAATATACATGGACTTCGTCAAATCATAACGTATTTCATCATGCCACATAATTTGCAATGATCCATATAAGTATAATATGCTTTGCATAAATCATAGGAAAAATTGACACAAGGGGTCTCAAATATGGACGAACATTTTTAAAAGGTCTCAATTATTGATTATTCCACAGAGGTTCCAACTATGACGGGTCGTAACTTTGGTTGGACCCAGCAGGTAACTCAACTTGTTGTAGCAGGTCACAAGGTCATGTGACCTTATTAAACCTCACGTGATCCTTCCTCTTCGTCTCTACCTATCTCTATGACGCGCAAACCTGCTGGAAGCTGCAGTAGTTATGGAAGACCGGGACAACAACGCCATGACTCATTTAAAACACAATGATCCCAACTTTCTCCCCTTTCCTCTGCTATTCTTCTCCTTCTTGTTATTTATCCTTGAACTTTTTCTTTCTGTTTCTTATCCTTCTTCTCCTCTGTAAATCTTCAATTACCACAAAAAAAATTCACGACAACATAACTAGATTGGGATTCCTTCCACTACAGCCAGATTTGGGTGGAAACAAATTGAAAAAAAATGGGTTTTCTTTGTCTTTATGCTTTTCAACATTTAAGGATTTTGTTCATTCACACACGGTGGTTCCTTACCAATTCAAACAAATCACAACTCTCGATGAGGAATTTTGTTCATTAGGAAAAATATACTTCCTCCGTTTCAAATTAAATGTGACACTTTGACATTTTACATTATTCACAAATTTCACATAGACCATCGTTTGTGATTTATACATGAATTAAAATATCGTCATGTGGTATCTTGTTAGATTTGTCTTAATATGTACTTTTTATAATTTTTACAAATACAAAATTAGAGATATATGTCCTCAAAATTTTGCATTGACATGCGTGAAAAGTGGAAGTGTCACAACTAATTTGAAACGGCGGAAGTATATGTTTGTTGCATGCATTTTTTTGACGAGGTTAGTCCCTCTTTCGTTTTTATTTTCCCCAAAAAATTTGATAATAAACAATACATCTTCTACAACAATTTTGGGTTTGTCTTTTGTGAAGAATTTTGTTTTCTCCAATTGTGTTAATTGTTTATTGTAGCTTTGTTAATGGATATATTTAAATGTTAAGCATGTGATTAATTTCTTCAAAGCAGGCAATAGACATAGGCAATGCGTAGAGAGAACGAAGGAGCAGTGAAAGGGGAGGAGTGATAATTAATTGATGAAACAAAATTTGTTATTATTCTTACATTTTCAGATGAACAAACTTAATTATCAATGAAAATATGGTAATATATTGACCTTTATCTCAATTATATAAGTGAAGGGGGGGAGGAAGATGGTTTTTCCCTTACAAAAATTATGATATACCCTTAATGAATTTAAATTGCCATATATATATATTAAATAATCTTTTATTCTTCCTAATTGTCATATATATTGAACAAGTTAATAATGGAATTGAATATGGAGAATGATTTCCTCTTCTTACATATGTGAGAAAAACTCTAATCATAAATTAAATTGACAATATAACTTAACTGACACAATCAGAAGAAATAATAACACCTTGAATTTCATATTAATAATTATACCGATAATATTTTAAAACCTAAATGTTGATTATTATTCGGTAATCTCTATTATATAAAATCAAACTCTTTCACTTTATTGATATTCAGCGCTTGAACTTGATACAAAAATTCTTCCACTTTATATGAGCACAAGCCTTCTTCTACTTTATATTTCCTTCTCTCAATACTATATTTGAATAAGATAAACAAATAACGAAAAAAACCAATACAACTTTGATTTAAGAAAAACATATTTAAAAATTAGAAGTAATTACAAATGTTTGTTCGAATCAAATTTTTTGTAACACTGATGAACAACTAATTGAAAAAAAACGTTAATATGAGACGCATGCATAACGTGCAACAATGCTAGTTTTATATTAAGTTGGCATCCATGGTGAATTTTTGGTATTTGAAGAATTAATCCAATATAGTAAAAAAAAAGCAAAGATGCAAATTCATAAGAACATATTAAAAGAGGTGAAGCAATGTAATAAAAGGAGAATGGAGCGAATTGGAAGAAGTTGTGCGGACCCCACACGAAAGTAATACCTCATGAACAAGTCACCGGTCATCTGGGCCCAAACAAAGTTACGACTTCCCATAGTTGGGACCTACATGGGATAACTAATAGTTGATACCTTTTAAAAATGTTCGCCCATAGTTGAGACCCCTGATGTCAAATTTTCCTAAATCATATCACACGTCACATTATATATAACACATAATCATATCACATATTCATCACCACAAAGTCATAACCACATATTCGAGCATATCATTGCACATAACGTATACGAGAATGTATAGATGCTGGACATGAAAGGTTACACATAACATACGGACATACACATATTTGCTGGACATAAACGTTACCTCATACGCAAATCCAATTCCGAGGATAAACTTCTTATAAGCTTTCTTATTTCCTTTGAGCTCCATAAACCAACGTCCGTAACCACAATATAAACAACAATAAGAATCAGAACCCACTCACGGATCTTTATACTAAAAAAAACGTGTCTAACTTACTCCTAATATAGTCCCATTCACGAATCTCACTTCATTGCTATTCTTTGAACATCAACTAATCAACATGAATCCCATAAGCTAACTCCAATTACTCCAACAATAGCAATAATCAACAGCGATGCTCAAACTAATCTTATGAACAATCCTAACACCAACAATAATAACAATAACTATTCTAAATTTAATCTCAACTACTATTGCAAATAATCTCACAAGTAAACTTATGCCTTGTTTGGGTTCCAACATTTCATTTCAAATGCTGAAATTGAGCCAAATGAGTAGTTTGGATATCCTAAGCATTTGCATTTGAATTTGGCTCAAATCCACGCGTTCTTAGAAATAAGCCCAGCAGTTGTAATTCTAAAATCACTGCAATCACACGGTATTTGAAATTCACATAACTTCGTTGGTGCTCCACCGAAAGTATCCACATCTGTATCCCTTTTTCTTTTCATCTTCCCTGTTAATCTTTCCACCTTCTAACAACAGCCACCATTAAAACTCCCACTAAGCTCGAAATTGTTAACCATCTACATCCTCTCTCTATAGTTAATTCTCCAAATTCAATGTTATAATTCACTGTTTTTTCCAAATATAGTGATTTTGAGATGATGAATTTAAAATAGTCTGTAACTCCCAAACAGAGTATTTAGTATTGAATGTCAGTATTTGAATTTATGGATTTGAAATGTAGCATTAGAAATCAAATGGTTGTATCCAAACACTACCTTAGTGAAATCTGATTTTCATTTTGCAAATCAAAAGTAAGTTTGTATAGCAAAATCAGTTTAGCCTCTTAGCTTATGCAAGATTAGCCCAACATAACTCAAATCAAGCGACTCACTTAACAAAACAGATTAAGGCCCAATAGTTACGTTCAATTAACGAATTAGCCTGACATGGTTTACAAAATAAATCTGTTTTTAGAGCCCAAAACTGGAATTAATCATCATTGGGTTCATGGGCTTAAACTATTAAATCTCATAATCAGAAAACAAGAGTTTAATTGTTTAAGGAGGGAAGTATACCTATGCTCAATTGAGCAGGGACGATAACAGGGGAGGGAGCCAAGCTCCAGGCAGCGGCGGCAACAAGCACAGGCAGCAAGTGAGGCGAGGCGGCAGAAGACTGGTGGTGCGGCGGGTCTAGCGGCGTGAGCGGCGTTCGTCGAGCCTCGATGCAGCAGCGAGGCACAACACCGATTAGGGAAAGTAGGGGAGGGAGATCGAGAAGGAGGGGTTACGCCGCGGTGGGGCTGCCGAGGTGCAGCGCGGAGTTCTCGATCCTCAAACTTCGATACAGCAGCAAGAAAACAAAAGAGAGGACACTGAACAGAGGAGGAGAACACGAAGGAAGAGGGAGAGAGAGAAATAGGGGGTGAGGGTTTCATGGGTTTGGGTTTCTTCGGGAGTGAGAAATCACAAGAGAGAGAAAAGAATGGGGTTTTGCTCCTTCATTAAACCGACAAAAGGGGCTTTAGGGGTTTTTTTTAGCCTTAGGATTTAAATGCCAAATAAGGAAGTAAAATTTTTATATGGACCTGGTCCACACTAAATTAGTGTGGGCTCCACGCTAATTCATGCGATTCAGCTAAAAAAAAAAAGCCACCGTATAAATAAATAGATATACAAAATGTATAGATATAGATTTTAAAGTTTGACTATGCAAAAAAAAAAGGTCAACTCATTTAAATATTTAAATTATTTTAGGAAGTAACCTCGACCATGATCATTTCAGGAAAAAAAATTAAGATGCAATTAAGCTAATGAACATAATTAGTAATTAATAAAACGTGATTAAGGTTCGAAATATTACATCATACCACCCTTATAAAAAGTTTCGTCCTCGAAACTTACAATAAGTTAATCGAGAAAACAAAAGTCAAATTTATTTAGACAAAAACCAAGATCTCAAGCTTTCATGGTTTCGTTAGATATCCAGCCTCCATTTCACCATCACCTTTTGTATCCCTACTTCAACTCGACTCGCGAAATCAAGGAGCAAAGAAAACAAAAGGAGAAAACTTGTTGGCAATGAATTCCAACTAACTTTTTTGGTGAGATCTCGTTTGAAAACATTTTGAATACTCAAACCATATAAGTAAAATTCATCGAAATACGATTAAAGATCACATAACGCAATATAAATTATAACCGTCACATACTCATATTGCTTAAGACCAACTAGGTCCAGGTATAACCTCTTAAACTTCAAAAGGGCATTCATAACACTATTTCTCATATCTCAGGCTTTATTAACCCAAATAATCATCAAAGTTAACCTCAACTTTCTCAACGTCTAAGTTCCCAAAGGATCATACCTAGACGGTGCAAAGTCTAAGACTTCGCACTTCCGGCTAGGTTTCGGCTATAATACCAACTCTGTAACGCCCCGAAAAATACATCACCTTAATCGTCAACGGAAGGATAACTTAAGCATGTGGGTTATGGGCCACTAATAAAATAATAGCCTAAAATGATCTCTTAAACATACAAATGCTCATCTTAAAGCAATAATTATTATCCTTGTTACAGAGAATTCTAATTATCCCAAATATATACAGAGTCGCTTCAACTCAACCTTTCCGGAGCATCCTTGACATAACTTATCCTTCGCCATCTTCGTAATACCTGAATAATTGCAAAGAACCGGGAAAAAGGGAAACACAAGAAATAAACTAAAATGAGTTGAAAACTCAGTAACTTCACTCCAGCCCGTAAAAACGGCTTTAGTTCGTACACATTTTCACAGATAAGCATACATTATAACAATAGTAATTATTACACAGATAACATTATCATTAGCATTGAATAGTCTGCTCGCAAGGACCATTTACGTGACTTTAGTTCATTGGTAAGTACAGGCTTTGGACAGAGCGTAACTTTCGTAATTCGTAAACATTAACATAGGACCTTTTTGGTCCGTATCGTACATCGGAAACAAAATTCCTCCACCTGTAACTCGCCCATTTACGAGATCAGTTCATAATGTCAAACCAGCATAACCATTTATATTTGCATATATTCATATTTCCGAGCAACACCCATAAATCATGATAACCATAATCCATAAACCATAACATCATCGTTCATAATATACATGGACATTGTCAAATCATAACATATTTCATCATGCCACATAATTTACAACGATCCATATAAGTATAATATGATTTGCATAATCATAGGAAAAATTGACACAAGGGGTCTCAACTATGGACGAACATTTTTAAAAGGTCTCAACTATTGATTATTCCACAGAGGTCCCTACTACGAGGGGTCGTAACTTTGGTTGGACCCAGCAGGTAACTCAACTTGTTGTAGTAGGTCACAGGGTCATGTGACCTATGACCTTATTAAACCTCACGTGATCCCTTTCTTCTCCTTATTCTTCGTCTCTATCCATCTTTATGACGCGCAAACCTGCAGGAAGCTGCAGTAGCTCCGGCAGACCGGGACCACAACGCCGTGACTCATTTAAAACGCAATGATCCCAACTTTCTCCCATTTCCTATGCTATTCTTCTCCTTCCTGTTATTTCTCCTTGAACTTTTTCTTTCTGTGTCTTATCCTTCTTCTCCTCTGTAATTCTTTAATTACCCCAAAAAAAATTCACCACAACACAACTAGATTGGGATTTCGTCCACTGCAGCCAGATTTGGGTGGAAACAAATTGAAAAAAACGGGTTTTCTTTGTCTTTATGCTTTTCAACTTTTATGGATTTTGTTCATTCACACACGGTGGTTCCTTACCAATTCGAACAAATCACAACTCTCGATGAGGAATTTTGTTCATTCGGAAAAATATCCTTCCTCCATTTCAAATTAAATGTGACACTTTGACATTTTACCATATTCACAAATTTTACTTTGACCATCGTTTGTGATTTATACACGAATAAAAATATAGTCACGTGGGATCTTGCTAGATCCGTCTTAATATGTATTTTTTAATATGTACTTTTTATAATTTTTTCAAATACGAAATTAGTGATATATGTCCTCAACATTTTGCATTGGCATGCGTGAAAAGTGGAAGTGTCACAACTAATTTGAAACGGAGGAAGTATATGTTTGTTGCATGCATTTTTTTGATGAGGTTAGTCCCTCTTTCGTTTTTATTTTCCCCAAAAAATTTCATGTTAAACAATACATCTTCTACAATAATTTTGGGTTTGTCTTTTGTGAAGAATTTTGTTTTCTCCAATTGTGTTAATTGTTTAATGTAGCTTTGTTAATGGATATATTTAAATGTTAAGCATGTGATTAATTTCTTCAAAGCAGGCAATAGACATAGGCAATGCGAAGAGAGAAGAACGAAGGAGCAGTGAAAGGGGAGGAGTGATAATTAATTGATAAAAACAAAATTTGTTATTATTCTTACATTTTCAGATGAACAAACTTAATTATCAATGAAAATGTGGTAATATATCGACCTTTATCTCTATTATTTAAGTATAGCCGGCAAAATAGACCAGTACCCGTTGACCCGACCCGAAATACCCAACCCGAGACCCGGTTCTTCACCTGAAAATAATGACCCGAAATAAACCGACCCGAAAGTAAATAGACCCGAATATAACCCGAACCCGAATCCACCTGACCCGAAATTGACCCGACCCGAATTGACCCGATAATGATGACCCGAACCCGACCCGAAAGTTGTTACATTTGTTATTTTTTAAATAAATTTAAGGAAAAAAAATTATCATGAAATACTATGTATGACTTAGCCACCTCCCATTTATTATTTCACTTAGTTTTATTAGTCTTATATGTGTTTTCTTATTTGCTAGATTAAAAACCTGATTTAACCCGACCAGACCTAACCCGACCCGATTCAACCCGACCCGATGTGACCCGAAATTTAATGGACCCGAGATTGACCCGTACCCGAACGCAATCCGAACACAAAGTTTACCCGATTATGACCCGACCCGTTATGACCCGACCTGTACCCGACCCATATGACCCGTTTGCCACCTCTAAATATAAGTGAAGGGGGGGGGGAAGATGGTGTCCCCCTTATAAAAAGTCTGATATACCCTTAGTGAATTTAAATTGTCATATATATTTAATAATCTTTTATTCGTCCTACTTGCCATATATATTGAACAAGTTAATAATTGCACAGCAACGATTAGGGAAAGCAGGGGACGGAGATCGAGAAGGGGGGGTTGCGCCGCATGGGGCGCGAGGTGCAAAGCACGGATTTCTCGATCCTCAATACTTCGATGCAGCAACAAGAAAACATAAGATATGACACTGAACAGAGGAGGAGAACGAAGGAAGAGGGAGAGAGAGAAATAGGGGGTGAGGGTTTCATGGGGTTGGGTTTCTTCGGGAGTGAGAAATGACAAGAAGGAGAAAAGAATGGGGTTTTGCTCCTTCATTAAACCGACAAAAGGGGCTTTAGGGGGTTTCTTTTAGTCTTAGGATTTAATTTCCAAATAAGGAAACTTCGACACATATAGCCTAACACCACTCAACTCATTTGGATATTTAAATTATTTTAGGAAGTAACCTCGACCATGATAATAAACATAATTAGTAATTAATAAAACGTGATTAAGGTTCGGGGTATTACATCCTACCACCCTTATAAAAAATTTCGTCCTCAAAACTTGCAATAAGTTAATCGAGAAAACAAAAGTCAAATTTAGTTAGACAAAAACCAAGATCTCAAGCTTTCATGGTTTCGTTAGATATCCAGCCTCCATTTCACCATCACCTTTTGTATCTATACTTCAACTCGACTCGCGAAAAAGAAAACAAAAGGAGCAAACTTGTTGACAATGAATTCCAACTAACTCATTTGGTGAGATCTTGTTGAAAACATTTTGAGTACTCAAATCATATAAGTAAAATTCATCGAAATACTATTAAAGATCACATACTCTTTCACTTTATTAATATTCAGCGCTTGAACTTGATACACAAATTCTTCCACTTTATTTGAGCACAAGCTTTATTCTGCTTTATATTTCCTTCTCTCAATACTATATTTGAATAAGATAAACAAATAACTAAAAAAACCAATAAAACTTTGATTTAAGAAAAACATATTTAAAAATAAGAAGTAACTACAAATGTTTGTTCGAATCAAATTTTTTGTAACACAGATGAATAACTTATTGAAAAAAAACGTTAATATGACACGCACGCATAACGTGCAACAATGCTAGTTTTACATTATGTTCGCATCCATGGTGAATTTTTGGTGTTTGAAGAATTAAAAAAAAGGCAAAGATGCAAATTCATAAGAACATATTAAAAGAGGTGAAGCAATGTAATAAAAGGAGAACGGAGCGAATGGGAAGAAGTTGTGCGGGCCCCACATGAAAGTAATACCTCATGAACAAGTCACCGGTCATCTGGGCCCAAACAAAGTTACGACTTCCCATAGTTGGGACCTACATGGGATAACTAATAGTTGATACCTTTTAAAAATGTTAGCCCATAGTTGAGACCCCTGATGTCAAATTTTCCTAAATCATACAACACGTCACATTATATATAACACATAATCATATCACATATTCATCACCACAAAGTCATACATATCATTGCACATAACATATACGGGAATGTATAGATGCTGGACATGAAAGGTTACACATAACATACGGGCATACACATATTTGCTGGACATAAACGTTACCTCATTCGCAAATCCAATTCCGAGGATAAACTTCTTATAAGCTTTCTTATTTCCTTTGAGCTCCATAAACCAATGTCCGTAACCACAATACAATCAACAATAAGAATTAGAACCCACTCACGGATCTTTATACTCGAAAACGTGTCTAACTTACCCATTCACGAATCTCACTTCATTGCTATTCTTTGAACATCAACTAATCAACATGAATCCCATAAGCTAACTTCAATTACTCCAACAATAGCAATAATCAACAGCGATGCTAAAACTAATCTTATGAACAATCCTAACACCAACAATAATAACAATAACTATTCTAAATTTAATCTCAACTACTATTGCAAATAATCTAACAAATAAACTTAGTGAACTCTGATTTTCATTTTGCAAATCAAAAGCAAGTTTGTATAGCAAAATCAGTTTAGCCTCTTAGCTTATGCAAGATTAGCCCAACATAACTCAAATCAAGCGACTCACTTAACAAATCAGATTAAGGCCCAATAGTTATGTTCAATTAACGAATTAGCCTGACATGGTTTACAAAACAAATCAGTTTTTAGAGCCCAAAACTGGAATTAATTATCATTGGGTTCATGGGCTTAAACTATTTAATCTCATAATTAGAAAACAAGAGTTTAATTGTTTAAGGAGGGAAGTATACCTCTGCTCAATTGAGAAGGGACGATAACAGCGAAGGGGAGCCAAAATCCGGGCAGCGGCGGCAACAAGCACCGGCAGCAAGTGAGGCGAGGCGGCAGAAGACTGGTGGTGCGGCGGGTCTGGCGGCGTGGGCGGCGTTCGTCTAGCCTCGATGCAGCAGCGAGGCACAACAACGATTAGGGAAAGCAGGGGAGGAAGATCGGGAAGGGAGGGTTGCGCCGCGATGGGGCTGCCGAGGTGCAGCACGGATTTATCGATCCTTAGTACTTCGATGCAGCAGCAAGAAAACAGAAGATAGCACACTGAACAGAGGAGGAGAACGAAGGAAGAGGGAGAGAGCGAAATAGGGGGTGAGGGTTTCATGGGGTTGGGTTTCTTCGGGACTGAGAAATGATAAGAGAGAGAAAAGAATGTGGTTTTGCTCCTTCATTAAACCGACAAAAGGGGCTTTAGGGGGTTTCTTTTAGTCTTAGGATTTAATTGCCAAATAAGGAAACTTCGACACATATACCCTAAGAGCAAGCACAACCATGAGGATTTACCAATCCTCATGGTGTTTCTCTCTCCTTCCATATTTCTTACATCTCACTTTCTCTTTCTCTCTCCTTCTTCCATCCTCTTTCTTTAAGGATTTCCATACTTTTTTTCCCATTCATGAGGATCCTCATTACATGCTTTTTTCTCCACTTGTTTTTCACATGAGTCCACATTAGAGGTGTCGAAATGCACTCGACCGCCGGCCAACCTCGATACCGACCGACTTGAACCCGGTTCGGCCTGTGAAGGTCGGTCCCGGACCCGACCGAAACTCCGACCCGGGATTACCTGCATCCGACCTGGCCGGGTCAACCGATCTTGACCGACTTGAACCTCGGTTCGACTGTGAAGGTCGGTCCCGGCACCTGACCGAAACCTGACCTGGGATTACCTGGCATCGACCGCCGGGTCAACCTGATACTGACCTGACTTGAACCTGGTTCGACCTGTGAAGGTCAGTCCCCAGACCTGACCGAAACCTGACCTGGGATTACCCAGACCTGACCGGCACCCGGCTAGATTATATCCTACCAGACAGACCTACATTCAAACCCGAACCCGACCGTACTCAAACAGATATTACTAAAATTCAATTATTTTTTTATATCTACAAAATCATTTAAATATGTTAATTTATAAAATTGCTTACATTTAATAATTAATTAAATAAAAAATTAAATTACATTCAATTTAAGGGTTAAAACTTTGAATATCATGTACTTGTTTATATTTTTATTTTCATTTATTTTTGAATTATTTGTGTACATTGCTCTCTTGTTTTAATTTAACATCTATTGATGTATATATCATAGAAGCTAGGTCACAAGTCATAACATGTATGTATATTATACGTAGTATATTAACAATTTTCTAGCTTATCTAAATTTTTGATGTAATTTTAGTACATGTGATAGTGTTTTAACTGTTGATGAGATTATTAGGTCACTTTTTAGCTGTTAGTTTCTTAGTGCTTACTATTAAATGTCGTCTTATTAATTTCCTGTTGCTTTGCATAATGCAAATGCTTCCATAAAATACTATAGTTTAATTTTTGCACAACATATAATTAAGATCTTAGCTTGTTTGACTGAAGAACAAAATTAGGTAATTGGGTCGAGTTAATATAATATCATAAATTAATTCAAAATACAACATCTGTGTCAATGTCAAACGAATTTACAAAAATCAAATTCTTGAATTTATAAGCAAGCCAAAGAAAGAATAACAACCGCAAATAGCAAGCCAGCAACAACAACAATCACAAGCAGCAAGCCAGCAACAGCAGCAGCATCTAACAAGCTCAGTTGCAGGCCATAAGCAGCAGCAGCATCCAACATGCTCAGCAGCAGGCCATAAGCAGCAACAGCATCAAAACCCAGATCTTTTGCACGAAGAACAACAAATTAGTGAGAAATTACATAGATCACAACTTTGGCATCAAAAACAACGATTCACATAACATATTAAATGACGAAAAACCCATATCTTTTGCAGAAAAAGTACAAGTATAACAGAAAACATGATGAAAAACCTCTAACAAGAAACATGAAAACAGAAAATTAAATGCACGAAGAACAACAAATTAGTGAGAAATTACATAGATCACAACTTTGGCATCAAAAACAACGATTCGCAAAACAAATTAAATGACGAAAAACCCAGATCTTTTGCAGAAAAACCCAGATCTAACAGAAAATGCATGAAGAACAAATCAAAAATTAAAAGAACGTACAAAACAAAGCAAAGTTGCGATGAACCGAAAAAAAAGGGAAAAATTAGAGAATACCTGCGTAAATACTTGTTCCGGCGACTGAGAGAGATGAGAATCAATTTTCGGCGAGAGAGACAGATTAGAGAATTGATTTCCGACGAGAGAGACATATTAGATAATCGATTTCCGGCGAGAGAGACTAACGGTCTGGATATGAGGAATCGGCGCCGCAGAGAGGAGAGAGATGAGAGTATGAGAGATTCAAGTATGTCTGTATGTGTTTGAGAGGTAGATTTAGGGTTTCATTCAAGGGTTTGCTTTTATAGAGGGGGGGTTTGTGGGGTTATTTCGGCCAGTTAGATTAAATCTAACGTGCCCGGATAGAAGGAGAGGAGAGATGAGGGTTTCTGAAAATAAGGGGAGATTATATTCATTTTGGGCCGTTGGATCTTTGCTCTTTTACAAATCAAAGGCTAAAATTGAGGATCCATGTGTTTGTTTTTTGGGCAATGAGATTTGAGTGATGATAATGGTTATGAATATGGCAAAAAATTATTGAATAACCAATTAGCAATTTCTTATTATTATTATTATTATTGTTGTTGTTGTTGTTGTTATTGTTATTATGTTATTTTATTATTAATATTATTTCGAATCATAATGCTTACCATAATCGAGTCGTTTATATAAATCCAGTAATTGATCGTATATTCGTAGTTAATATATAATACTCATTATTATTGTCGTTAGTTATACTATTAGAGCATATTAAGAGTATATACTCATTAATAATCAATCGCGTATTAGCTAGAATGATTACCCCCTACATTGGCTTCCGTCACATTATACTCATATTAGCTTGTGTTGATCGACTTTAATCATCATCATCACCAATTATGATCACATTATACTCATATTGTTTTTTGGTCAATGAGATTTGAGAAATGATTATGCTTATGGAATATGGACAAGGGAGTAACCGAGTAACTGACTAAGTGCTAAGTACTATATGGTTGTTAACAAGTTACTATATGGTAACTAGTAAGTACTTGTTAACTAATTTACTTATGGTTGTTACTTGTTAACAGTTAACTTATTGATTTTACTTTTTAATAAGTTATGGTTAGCTTTTATAGGGGAGAATGATTTGGGGGTATAATTATTATTATCATTATCATTATTGTGCAACATATGAACCCTCGTTATAATCACTTAGGCCTCATATGAACCGTCGTTGTAAACATATGAATGTATGATTGTCATTTGTTAAAGTATTGTAACATATCAAGAGTTGTTATACTAATTTATAATCAATAGAGTATTAGATTGGTTTTACAATTATTTTGATATCAATCTTATATTAAAATGATTCAACATATTAGAATTTATATTGTTATTGTTATTGTTAGTATTCCTGTTCTTATTTGTATTACTATTGATATTGGTAGCCTTGTTACTATTACTGTTATTATTTGTATTTTTACCTATTATCATTGTCGCTTTATGTTTATTAGTATTATTATTCTCATTACCATCATAGCTATTTACAAACTTATATATCAATCATAATGCTTATAATAATAAATCATTTATATAAAGTTTGGAATTGATCATCTACTCGTTGTTATTGTCGTTGGTTATAATATATAATAATGGAGTGTTATGGTTGTTAATCTAATAATCTTATACTAGTATTAAACTATATGGTTGTTAACAAGTTACTATTTAGTAACTAGTAAGTACTTGTTAACTATTTTACTTAACTTATGGTTGTTACTTGGTAACAGTTAACTTATTTTAATAAGTTATGGTTAGCTTTTATAGGGGATAATGATTTGGGGGTATAATTTATTATTATAATTATTGTGCAACATATGAACCCTCGTTATAATCACTTAGGCCTCATATGAACCGTCGTTGTAAACATATGAATGTATGATTGTCATTTGTTATAATATTATAACATATTAAGAGTCGTTATACTAATTTATAATCAATAGAGCATTAGATTGGTTTTACAATTATTTTGATATCAACCTTATATTAAAATGATTCAACATATTAGTATTTATATTGTTATTGTTAGTATTCCTGTTCTTATTTGTATTACTATTGCTATTGTTAGCCTTGTTACTATTACTATTATTATTTGTATTTTTACTTATTATCATTGTCGCTTTATGTTTATTAGTATTATTATTCTCATTACCATCATAACTATTTATAAACTTATATATCAATCATAATGCTTATAATAATAAATCATTTATATAAAGTTTGGAATTGATCGTCTACTCGTTATTATTATCGTTGGTTATAATATATAATATTAAAATATATGAAGAGTCGTTCTACTTTTTTACTCGTTAGAGTGGTTTTACGCAGTTGATTATTCAAAATAAGAGTTGAGTAAGAGAATACACTAAACATCACGGTAATCAATATAGTGTTTTTATTGGTTTTTCGTTGTCATCCATATATTTATCGCACACACACATATGTATATATATATAGATCTTAATACTTTTATTAATATGATTCGTTTACAAAATCCATAACAAAATCAAGATGGCCCGATCAGGAGTTACCCGAAGTTGAGTTGACGTTCAATAGCGAATGGACCCGATGTTTCACAATGATCGAACTAAGGTCATTACTAATTCAACCCGAGTACATTTGACTTAACTCAACAGTACATGAAACCTAAATACGACCGCGCAAACCCGGGGGAAAAAAATGTCAACGGGCGATCATATCCGGGAATGGATCGACTTGTAAATGGAACGCTCGCACTGTCCGTCCGCACCGGAATCCAATGATTCAAATGTGTTCGACCCAGTTGAACAAAACCTGACCAATCATGACCTGGGGCACTGACAATCAGAATCCTGATCTGTCCGGGTCTGACCTGGTTCACCGTGGGTATACCCAGAACCTGTTTTGACACCCCTAGTCCACATAATGGGTGTTTTCCATTTAAAAAAAAAGAAATTCCCCATTTGTCCCCACATATGGCACAGAGGCCGAAAATTACAATCCTTCAAAAGTAGAGGATCATCCTCCTTCTCTCCTCCTTCTCCCCACCATCCTCCTTTCATGGGTATCCTTATTACATTTTCACCATCCATGGGGAACTCCTCATAGAGGAGAGAGAGTGCCATGAGGATGGTAAATCCTCATGGCTGGGCATGCTCTAACACCACTCAACTCATTTGGATATTTAAATTATTTTAGGAAGTAACCTCGACCATGATCAAAAAAATCAAGATGCAATTAGTAATTAATAAAACGTGATTAAGGTTCAGGGAATTACATCCTACCACCCTTATAAAAAGTTTCGTACTCGAAATTTGCAATAAGTTAATCGAGAAAACAAAAGTCAAATTTATATAGACAAAAACCAAGATCTCAAGCTTTCATGGTTTCGTTGGATATCCAGCCTCCATTTCACCATCACCTTTTGTATCCCTACTTCAACTCGACTCGCGAAATCGAGGAGCAAAGAAAACAAAAGGGGCAAACTTGTTGGCAATGAATTCCAACTAACTCATTTGGTGAGATCTCGTTTGAAAACATTTTGAGTACTCAAATAATATAAGTAAAATTCATCGAAATACTATTAAAGATCACATAACGCAATTTACATCATAACCGTCACATACTCATATTGTTTAAGACCAACTAGGTCCAGGTATAACCTCTTAAACTTCAAAAGGGAATTCATAACACTATTTATCATATCTTAGGCTCTATTAACCCAAATAATCATCAAAGTTAACCTCAACTTTCTCAACGTCTAAGTTCCCAAAGGATCATACCTAGATGGTGCAAAGTCAAAGACTCCGCACTTCCGGCTAGGTTTCGGCTCTGATACCAACTCTGTAACGCCCCGTAAAATACATCACCTTAATAGTCAACGGAAGCATAACTTAAGCCTCTGGGTTATGGCCCACTAATAAAAAAATAGCCTAAAATGATCTCTTAAACATACAAATGCTCATCTTAAAGCAATAATTATTATCCTTGTTACAGAGAATTATAATTATCCCATATATATATACAGAGTCGCTTCAACTCAACCTTTCCGGAGCATCCTTGACATAACTTATCCTTCGCCATCTTCGTAATACCTGAATAATTGCATAGAACCGCGAAAAAGGGAAACACAGAAAATAAACTAAAATGAGTTGAAAACTCAGTAACTTCACTCCAGCCCGTAAAAACAATTTTAGTTCGTAAACATTTTCACAGATAAGCATACATTATAACACTCTAGTAATTATTAACAGATAACATTATCATTAGCATTGAATAGTCTACTCGCAAGGACCATTTACGTGACTTTAGTTCATCGGCAAGTACAGGCTTTGGACAGAGTGTAACTTTCGTAATTCGTAAACATTAACATATGACCTTTTTGGTCCGTATCGTACATCGGAAACAAAATTCCTCCACCTGTAACTCGCCCATTTACGAGATCAGTTCATAATGTCAAACCAGCATAACCATTTATATTTGCATATATTCATATTTCCGAGCAACACCCATAAATCATGATAACCATAATCCATAAACCATAACATCATCGTTCATAATATACATGGACATTGTCAAATCATAACATATTTCATCATGCCACATAATTTACAACGATCCATATAAGTATAATATGATTTGCATAATCATAGGAAAAATTGACACAAGGGGTCTCAACTATGGACGAACATTTTTAAAAGGTCTCAACTATTGATTATTCCACAGAGGTCCCTACTACGAGGGGTCGTAACTTTGGTTGGACCCAGCAGGTAACTCAACTTGTTGTAGTAGGTCACAGGGTCATGTGACCTATGACCTTATTAAACCTCACGTGATCCCTTTCTTCTCCTTCCTCTTCGTCTCTACCCATCTCTATTACGCGCAAACTTGCAGGAAGCTGCAGTAGCTCCGGCAGACCGGGACAACAACGCCGTGACTTATTTAAAATGCAATGATCCCAACTTTATCCCCTTTCATCTTATTCTTCTCCTTCCTGTTATTTCTCCTTGAACTTTTTCTTTCTGTGTCTTATCCTTCTTCTCCTCTGTAATTCTTCAATTACCCCAAAAAAAATTCACCACAACACAACTAGATTGGGATTCCTTCCACTGCAACCAGATTTGGGTGGAAACAAATTGAAAAAATGGGTTTTCTTTGTCTTTATGCTTTTCAACTTTTAAGGATTTTGTTCATTCAAACCCGGTGGTTCCTTACCAATTCGAACAAATCACAACTCTCGATGAGGAATTTTGTTCATTAGGAAAAATATACTTCCTCCGTTTCAAATTAAATGTGACACTTTGATATTTTACACTATTCACAAATTTCACTTTGACCATCATTTGTGATTTATACATGAATAAAAATATAGTCATGTGGGATCTTGTTAGATTCGTCTTAATATGTATTTTTTTAATATGTACTTTTTATAATTTTTACAAATACAAAATTAGAGATATATGTCCTCAAAGTTTTGCATTGGCATGCGTGAAAAGTGGAAATGTCACAACTATTTGAAACCGAGGAAGTATATGTTTGTTGCATGCATTTTTTTGATGAGGTTAGTCCCTCTTTCGTTTTTATTTTCCCCAAAAAAAATTTCATGTTAAACAATACATCTTCTACAACAATTTTGGGTTTGTCTTTTGTGAAGAATTTTATTTTCTCCAATTGTGTTAATTGTTTATTGTAGCTTTGTTAATGGATATATTTAAATGTTAAGCCTGTGATTAATTTCTTCAAAGCAGACAATAGACATAGGCAATGTGTAGAGAGAAGAACGAAGGAGTAGTGAAAGGGGAGGAGTGATAATTAATTGATGAAACAAAATTTGTTATTATTCTTATATTTTCAGATGAACAAACTTAATTATCAATGAAAATATGGTAATCTATTGACCTTTATCTCTATTATATAAGCGAAGGGGAGGAAGATGGTGTCCCTTTTACAAAAAGTCTGATATACCCTTAATGAATTTAAATTGCCATATATATTAAATAATCTTTTATTCTTCCTACTTGCCATATATATTGAACAACAAGTTAATAATGGAATTGAATATGGAGAATGATTTCCTCTTCTTACATATGTGTGAAAAACTCTAATCATAAATTAAATTGACAATATAACTTAACTGACACAATCAGAAGAAATAATAAAAACTTGAATTTCATATTAATAATTATACAGATAATATTTTAAAACCTAAATGTTGATTATTATTCGGTAATCTCTATTATATAAAATCAAATTCTTTCATTTTATTAATATTCAGCGCTTGAACTTGATACACAAATTCTTCCACTTTATTTGAGCACAAGCTTTCTTCTGCTTTATATTTCCATCTCTCAATACTATATTTTAATAATGATAAACAAATAACTAGAAAAACCAATAAAACTTTGATTTAAGAAAAACATATTTAAAAATTAGAAGTAATTACAAATGTTTGTTCGAATCAAATTTTTTGTAACACTGATGAATAACTAATTGAAAAAAACGTTAATATGACACGCACGCATAATGTGCAAAAAATGCTAGTTTTACATTATGTTGGCATCCATGGTGAATTTTTGGTGTTTGAAGAATTAATCCAATATAGTAAAAAAAAAGGCAAAAATGCAAATTCATAAGAACATATTAAAAGAGGTGAAGCAATGTAATAAAAGGAGAATGGAGCGAATGGGAAGAAGTTGTGCGGGCCCCACACGAAAGTTATACCTGATGAACAAGTCACCGGTCATCTGGGCCCAAACAAAGTTACGACTTCCTATAGTTGGGACCTACATGAGACAATTGATAGCTGATACCTTTTAAAAATGTTCGCCCATCGTCGGGCACCCCGATGTCAATTTTTCCTAAATCATATAACACGTCACATTATATATAACACATAATCATATCACATAATCATCAGCACAAAGTCATAACCACATATTCGAGCATATTATTGTACATAACGTATACGGGAATGTATAGATATTGGACATGAAAGGTTACACATAACATACGGGCATACACATATTTGCTGGACATAAACGTTACCTCATACGCAAATCCAATTCCGAGGATAAACTTCTTATAAGCTTTCTTATTTCCTTTGAGCTCCATAAACCAATGTCCGTAACCACAATATAATCAACAATAAGAATCAGAACCCACTCACGGATCTTTATACTCGAAAACGTGTCTAACTTACCCATTCACGAATCTCACTTCGTTGCTATTCTTTGAACATCAACTAATCAACATGAATCCTATAAGCTAACTCCAATTACTCCAACAATAGCAATAATCAACAGCGATGCTCAAACTAATCTTATGAACAATCCTAACACCAACAATAATAACAATAACTATTCTAAATTTAATCTCAACTACTATTGCAAATAATCTAACAAGTAAACTTAGTGAAATCTGATTTTCATTTTTGCAAATCAAAAGCAAGTTTGTATAGCAAAATCAGTTTAGCCTCTTAGCTTATGCAAGATTAGCCCAACATAACTCAAATCAAGCGACTCACTTAACAAATCAGATTAAGGCCCAATAGTTATGTTCAATTAACGAAATAGCCTGACATGGTTTACAAAACAAAACAATTTTTAGAGCCCAAAACTGGAATTAATTATCATTGGGTTCATGGGCTTAAACTATTTAATCTCCTAATCAGAAAACAAGAGTTTAATTGTTTAAGGAGGGAAGTATACCTCTGCTCAATTGAGCAGGGACGATAACAGGGGAGGCGAGCCAAAATCCGGGCAGCGGCGACACCAAGCACCGACAGCAAGTGAGGCGAGGCGGCGTAAGACCGGTGGTGCGGCGGGTCGGCGGCGTGAGCGGCATTCGTCGAGCCTCGATGCAGCAGCGAAGCACATCAACGATTAGGGAAAGCAGGGGAAGGAGATCGAGAAGGGAGGGTTGCGCCGCGGTGGGGCTGTCGTGGTGCAGCGCAGATTTCTCAATCCTCAGTACTTCGATGCAGCAGCAAGAAAACAAAAGAGAGGACATTGAACAGAGGAGGAGAACATAGGAAGAGGGAGAGAGAGAAATAGGCGGTGAGGGTTTCATGTGGTTGGGGTTTCTTTGGGAGTGAGAAATGACAAGATAGAGAAAAGAATGGGGTTTTGCTCCTTCATTAAACCTACAAAAGGGGCTTTAGAGGGTTTCTTTTAGTCTTAGGATTTAATTGCCAAATAAGGAAACTTCGACACATATAGCCTAACACCACTCAACTCATTTGGATATTTAAATTATTTTAGGAAGTAACGCCGACCATGATCATTTCAGGAAAAAAAATTAAGATGCAATTAAGCTAATAAACATTATTAGTAATTAATAAAACACGATTAAGGTTCGAGGTATTACACTGAACCCTATCTCATGGTATGAAAGATCAATTTTCAAAAAGCCTTATCCATATGAAGTTATCATCGTTTTAAATGATATTTCTTTAAATTGATTTATTAAATAAATATGTCCCTATTTAGATATCAATAGGGTGGCGACTTCAAAGTTTTCTAAAACTCATAGTTCAATTAGAGACTTTTGTGGGATTCGGACCGTTAATTAAGACAGTAAAAAATCGGGTACCACACCACCTTCAATCAAGCTTCCCTCAATCAATTACAATCTTTATAATTAATTTAGAAATAAAACATGTGCATGCTTTAATCATGGGTAAGTTGATCAACTTTTTCTAAATCATTCCCAAATTTGAAAACGTGATTTTAGGAAATAATTAATTTGAATTGATTATGGATGGTATTCCTAAGAAAAAAATCGAATCCAAAATTTTTTTAACATTGTTTTTCACCCTAGATATATCACTATAAATACCCTATAATCATACTTGCATTTCTTTAGTACACCAAACTCCACAAACTGTAAAATCCTTGCCCTAAAACTGAACTATAATATTATCTTCCAACACAACTGAATTTCGAGAACATTGTGGAAATTTCGTTTTCATGTCTGAATTGCATTTCATACTTGCTTTTGTGTTGTGAGGAATCACGGTTTACAGTTAGAAATCTACGTTGGTGCATGTTATTTGATCCGTAGTCATTTATCTTAATTTATGGAGCTTAGGCTCAGCCAACACTTCTATCATTCTATTCCTGACTTTTAGTACTTTGTTAGATGAGGAATCTTGATAAGACTTCACTTCTTTGTGCTTGAAATATATAATGGAATCTGTATTTTTTTGTTAGTTGTTTAGTTGTATGATTTAAGGAAAAAAAATTAATTTTTCCGCTTTAGAAAGAGGGTGTTTTGGTTCCCATTCAAGAGTTGAAATTATTGCAAAGGGATGTTTTGGTTTCCAATCATTTTGTAATCGTTTTGTATGAACATAAACATTAGCATTCTTCCTGTCTAACCATTCAATTCTTTACAAACTAACTTGAATTTTCTTTTTATTGCAGCGATGATCATGAAGATAGCTGGAAGTATATCAGCCCGGCATCCGCACACGGGCTTCTAGGGCCTGCGTGCATGTTCGACATCGCAATGTATTTCTAGCGATTATGCTGTAATTATTATTGGCTTATAAACTAAACTTAGGTTATACATGTTTTGGGGAATGTGAAGTTAATTTATGCTTACATATTTTGGGCATGTAAAGCAAACTTAGGCTATACATATTTTGGGCATGCCAAGTAAACTTATGCTTTATTTTTGGTATGTAAAGTATGAATCGCGGCGTTATTAGGAACCGATTGTAATCGTTATCGAGAAGAAACATGTTGTTAGGAATGAATTGAAGCTGCTGGACAATCGTTCTAACTAATGAATGTGCCACGTGTCATTCGTTTACCATGCATTTGCCACATAGATTTCAATTTAAATGGGTCACCTTCAATCAAGCTTCCCTCAACCAATTACAATCTTTATAATTTAGAAATAAAACATGTGCATAACTAGTACAAAATTGTCAATTTGCGTCGGACCTGGGACTCCCATTTGCGTCGGACATTGGTCCGACGGCACAGGTCTCGTCGCAGATGAAGAAGACAGGATCTGCGTCGGATAAGATATGACGCAGTTGATTTCCTATTTGCGTCGGACCCTGCCCAACGTGCGACGCACATGACCCATTCCCCCTGCACCCCATTGCAGCCCAGCAAGCCCCATCTGCGTCGCATGCTATGCTATATGCGACGCAGATGATACTCCATTTGCGTCGCATATAGCATAGCATGCGACGCAGATAATATGTGCGCAATGTACCTAAGCAAAGCGGCAAAGAAGCCCCATCTCGTGCCGCATGCAGTGCTATATGCGACGCAGATGGAGTATCATCTGCGTCTCATATAGCATAACATGTGAGACATATGTGGTTTTTTTTTTCATTTTTTTTTGTTTTTGGTTTTTTTTTCAGCTTTTATTTTTGTTTTTATTTTTCATATACTAAACCTCAAGCTTCAAAAGTAAACGAACATTATATTAATAATTATGAGCAGAAAATTCGGCAGAGTCTCCTTTGTAATTTGGACAACCCAAGAAATCATTAGGAAAATTTTGCATATATATAACCAAAACCTGTTCCAATACATCTTAATCAAGCAACCAATGTTGCAATCAATCAACCAACAAGGTTCAAGCAACAAAATATTGTTCAACCTACAAATACATACACTAACCATCAAGCTTAGTTTGCTGCTTTAACGACCCGTACAAAGTATTCCGCAAAAAGTTCTTTGAGGTCGTTGATCTCATATATGGAGTATGGCTCAAGACTTGATGGAAAAGCCTAGAAATATATTAAATTAGTTAATATACTTTAAATTTCTATAAGTATAAATAACGAATTTACAACATACATATACCTCATACAAATTCTTTGAATCATAGTAGAATCGGATGATTAGAAACATGTATCTCATCACGAAATAGCCGCATTCCACTCCTCCCGATTGTTGAGCACACTACACCAAATTTAAGATATATATTAGAATCGGAAAAAAATCCTAAATAGAATTATAAAGTATCAAATACAAAACCACAAGAGTTTTACCCGCATATATATCCAAGACAATTTACTTCCTTTATTGGATCCTTCAAGGCGCATGTATTTTGTATATGCACTAAGTATAGAGATTTAGTAACAATTAATTACTATAAACATTTATAAATTATTTAAACTATCATAAAATGCATGTAAACTTATTAACATGTATAACAACTATGAACTTACGTATTCAGCGGTATCTTGATAGCTAAGGATCATTCTCTCTGGAGCGAATCAAATATATATACCGCTTTCTTAGATAGACAAATGACAAGAAGAATCCAATGATCCCTAAGGCATGAAGCAAAATGTGATGTTTATATATATAACCACAAGTTCATAAAGATAAAATAAAGTAAAGATTAGTTTAACTAACATACTTTTCAACATACGGACATAGGATGTAACACATATATTGATTCGCTTTCATTGAACTTGCCATGTAGTTGATCACGGCATCTAGTTGATTACGTATCATGGTCGCTGAAATCATACTTGGACACATGAAACCAATATTATTATCTCCATGCTCCTTAGACTGCTCTGCCAAGTACCTAGTGTCCAAATACTTATAGTTAGGAGAAATAATAAAAACAAATATCAATGTTAATTAGTTTACAGTTTGAGAAATCTCACATCATAAATACTTGAAAAATGGATACATTAATCCATGCTCCCGTGAGAAGTTGAAAAACATCTTGTCGCGAGAGAATGATCATCTGATCTCTATCATAGTCGAAGACGGTACTCTTATCAACTTGCATATGAAAAGGCTCATTTGAGGGTTTGTTGCAAAATATTCGGTGCATCTCCTTGACAGTATCATCCATATCATCTAGTGCCAAGTCAATAAAAGGATCTACGTGCCTATGTGTAGACTCATCGGTGCAAGGATCACTACGAACTATTTTTTTTCTTCTTCTTCTTCTTCATCGCACCTTCTTTTGGTATATGTTCCTAATTCAATTCGACTTCTTTTTAATTCATATTATATATGTATATTGATTATTTCATATATAAATCAAGATTACTTAGTATACAAAATAAAGATTACTTAGTATATATAAATCAAGATTTCTTAGTATATATATCTACATTTCTTAGTATATAAATCAAAATATTAAACATAAGTTACCTGATTATCTGAGACTAAAAATACCAACTCTTTCGGCCATTCTATGAATGAACCCTCGGCTTGACTGAGTTTCACGATGTATGGAGTAGGTAGTGGAACTAGAGCTTCTGCGTAGTCCGAAAAAAAATCATCAACACTCACTTTCACAACCGTAGGATGTGATGATGACTCCTTTTGTGGATGAACCGGTACCCTCAGCTACAATGATCGGTCCCGAGTTATCCGCTATTGCCAAACGACATGGAACCGAACTCTTAACATCCAATGAGAACACAATGTCATTAATTAAGTGTTTTAGAAGCATAGTATCATAATCGTAGAAGATATAGAATAAATATATACCTGCAAGTTCACAAATGGATTATTGCCCCCCGAGTGACAGGTACTAAGTACAACTGGAGTGTGAGGACTTGTTTGATTTGGTGCTTGAAGACCTAATTGCGCCGCAAAAGCCTTCAACCTTTCTTGAACTATTGCATCTATCTTCGAGTTCATCTCTTCCATCGTCTGTTCTCTACCTCTTTGGCTCACTCTAGCCTCGAACTCCTTCTCATCATCCATGCCCCCACCCTTTCGAGCAGTACTACTCCGATCAGGATCTCCCCAAACCGATGTAATCCCAATGCTACGCCCAGCTGTTAACACACGCCCAGGACGGTCTTTTCTGTGTAGAGCACGTGATAGAGCATCATCCATCCGACCTGTAACAAACTCTCCTTCCTTTTCTTTCCTTTTCCAATCATCCTGCGTCAAATTAAAAAAATTCATATGATTAGTAGAATACAAGTAATTATATAAGAAAATATCATAAAATTTGAAGAATACTTACAATGGACTATTTTATCTTTTGTGTTTCTTCATTAGGGAAGAAAAGATTTCCTTCCTTATCTTTTTTCGATCTCGCGAGAGCCATGGCAAAGTTCGATTCGGCAAGGAGGAAATAACTGATGATGTGGATGAGTCAACAGATGATGCTGTAGAGGATTTAGGGAAATACCCTTTGGCTTTCCAAACGGGAATCATCTCCGCATATGACTTTTGACCCAAAAAATGAGGATGGATGTTGGCAGCCTGAGACTTTCTTGCTCTTTCACTTTTAGCCTAATATGAAAACAAGTAACTAGTCAATATTCACAACAAACAAAATTGATTATAACATATTATGTGATTGTAACGTACATATTATATACCTTAAACTCCTTAGAGCTACACTTTGTCACAAATTCGTCCCAAATCTCTTCCGTGATGAAAGGATAGAGCACGTACGGTTGCATATCATTGTTAGGCCCCGACCTCGTTTTTTTGATCCATCGACTCACCAATCTTGACTTGAAATCTCTCCACCGCTTATCACAAGTAGTCAACACATCTCTTTTCTTCCTCTCATCCTCTTGTATTCCAAACTCTTTCTTCAATATACAAAATTAACCAATAATACACGATCAGTATAATAAACATGATCCAAATTAAATTAAAAGAATGGATTTTAAAAATACATAGGTTACTTACTTTAGCATCTTCCCATAAACTATTTTTTAGGCCTTGTGGAACATCATCCCAACAATCATACAAGATAGACACTTTGCTTCTACTGATTTCGCCGCAATGTGTCTTGTACGCACCAACATGCTCCCCAATCAAACGCATCCAATCATCCCACTGAAGTACTCTTTGGACCCCGGGTTTGGAACGTATCCCTTTTGTAGGACCTCTAGGCTTGCTCACTCTTTTCTTCCTACTACCTCCATCAGTTATCTCGGCCTCAGAACGTGGCTGCCGATCATCATCGGATGCATCATGCATTATGTGATCTTCCATCACTACACCTGAAACCATAAAGCATAAAGACATGTTAGATTCATCAATGAAGTACTATAAAATTATTTAAACAAAGCATAAAGTATATAATTGAAGATTATAAATAATAGTAGTTGCAATAATATTACATAAGTTACCTATTAATCAGTTTTTTCTTTAACAACGTAAAATCCCTCATTATGGTCTCGACGAATGTAATTCGTGTCCAGATCTTCCCCTAATGTACTTGGAATGACTACTGACGAAGCAATGACTTCATTGAATTGCTTATCGTATTCTTCTTCATCGTGTACATCATCAATTCCAAGTATTCTCCTTTTTCCTTCAATGACAACATGCACCATTTTGAATCGACAGTGGTCAACCATGTAGAATACTTGTTTTGCTTGTGATGCCAATATCAAAGAATCTTCATGATGCCCTAACCGGCTGAAATTGACTAATGTAAAAAAGTCATGTTCATCCTTCTTTACACCACGACGAATATCAAACCACTTGCATTGGAAGAGCGGAATCTTGAAGTCAACATAGTCAAGTTCTAATATCTCTTCAATGAACCCATAGTAAGACTTCATTGTCTCAACAATCGTTCTATCGCTTCTACTTTGATACTCCAATGACAAAGCCCCCAACGTAACACCACTGTTTTGCATCGTGGATTTGTCATCTTGTCGTTTAGTGTAAAATGAATAACCATTGATGTCATACCCTTCATAGGAAATAACTTGCATCTTTGACCCATATGCCAACCATCTCAACGTATTCAATACATCATTTTTTGGGTCAGATAGTTGGTTCATAACTCGTTCTTTAAACCAATCAACGAACGACCGATTATGCTCAATCATCAACTCTCGTTCATTCTTCAATGGATACTGAACACTAAGCATCTTCTTGTGCTCATCTAAGTAAGGATGAACTTGTTTCAGATTTTCTAACACCAAAAATTCTGCTTTTCTTTTCAACTCTCCATCAAGACACAATCTTTTTCTCCCAATGGTACCACAACCATCAAGCCTTCCTTCATGTCTAGAGTTTGGCAATCCAATTGCTTGTGCACGTGCTAAATACTGACTTACATATTCAGATACTTCCTCCGCAACTTTTCTTTGGACAATACTTGCTTCTGGTCTGGCTGGATTCATCACATTGCCCTTGAGAGTACCCATATGCCTTTCGAAAGGCCACATATACCTCATATAAACGGGCCCACAAAGTTTAATTTCTCGGACAAGATGAATTATCAAATGAGGCATGATGTCAAAGAATGATGGTGGGAAGTACATTTCAAATCGACACATCGTCTCTATTACATCAGCTTGCAAGTTATCTAGAGTGTTAGGATCAATCACCTTGTTAGAGATAGTTCTAAAGAAGAAACACAGCTTTGTAATCGTGTATCTTACTTGGGAAGGCAAAATTCCTCGTATTGCAACAGGTAATAAATGCTGCATCAATATATGACAATCATGAGATTTCAAACCAACGAGTTTCAAGTCCTTCAGTGAGACAAGGTTTTGAAAATTTGACGAGTATCCAGCAGGGACCTTTAACCTATGCAGAGACTCACAAAAACTCGTTTTCTCCTTCTTAGACAAAGTGTAGCAAGCTGGTGGAAGATAATAGCGTTGTTCCCGCTCCTGAGGTGCTAGTTCTGGTCTGCCCATTCCAGCCATGTCTTTCCTAGCTTTAACTCCATCCTTTGTCTTCTCGGGCATATTCAACAATGTTCCGACAATGGCATCACAAACATTTTTCTCAATGTGCATTAGATCAAGACAATGTCTGACTTCTAATCATTCCCAATATGGGAGGTCCCAGAACTTAGACCTTTTCTTGTATAAGTTCTTTGAGACACTTTTAAAGGGCTTGCCAAACACTGTTTTAATATCCTTTACCCGCTTAGAAACCTCTTTTCCACGTAAGGGTAAATGGGCTTATCTCATCTCCACTTTTCCGTTGAACAACTTTTTCTTCTTACGAAATGGATGATCTAAAGGAAGCCATGTAAGATAATGCAGGTATACATTCTTCCCACAATGATGTAACCGCTCATCAATCATATCCTCATCATAAATAGGGCATGCATTTGCTCCTTTAACAGTATACCCTGACAAATTCCCATAAGTCGGGAAATCATTAATCGTGTAAAATATCATGGCACGTAATGTGAAGTCAGTTTTCGTATACGCATCGAACATCGAAACACCTTTATCCCACAACGATTTCAGATCTTGAAGGAGTGGGTCAAGATACACATCTATGTCGTTTCCGGGTTGCTTAGGACCCGAAATAAGAACACTAGGAGAATAAATGTTTATTGCTGCGGTGGTATTGCTGCGGTTTTATCCATACGCAGCAATATATCACGTAAAAAGAAAAGGTAAAATATAAAATAACCATATTGCTGCGGTTTCTACTGAAAACCGCAGCAATATAAGTCCAACGGATTTTTTTTGAAAAAAGTTGACTATTATACCAGATCTGACGCAGACATATTGCTGCGGTTTTCGCGTGAAGTACCGCAGAAGAATATATTTAAATAATATTAAAAAAATATTATTTTAATATATTGCTCATGGTTCTTCACATAAACCGCAAAGAATATCCAATGGGCCCATTTATCTCATAAAGAGGCGCTAGGGTTTGAGAAATAAAGGGATCGTCAGCCGTTTTCACTCCTTTCTCTCTCCTCCTTCAAATCTCCTTCCATCTACTTCGTGCGAAAACTCCGGCGAAAGAAAGTGGATCGTGGCTTGATCGTGGCGTTGCCTAACACTTCTCGCTCCATTGATTCTCTCGCCGTTTGATCAATCTCCACCGCCGGTCCATTTTCGCTGCCATTAAAGTGGTAATTTTCTCTCTATTCAAACCGTTTATTTTACTTGTGGCCGTTTTCTCTCATCTCATCCTCTCATCTCGCCGGATCTCCAATCTCCACGCACATCTCTCATCTCGCCGGATCTTCAATCTCCTCGCACATCCTCGACAACTGGCGATTCGGATCTTGTAAGATATTGCCGGATCCGTGGCCGTTTTCTCTCAGCGACGAATAGATCCGGTTGTGTTCGTCGAAGTCCGGTTGAGTTTGTCGAAGTCCGGTTTATACTATTACCTTGCTCTGTTGCTTCGTCTTCTTTTTCATTCTTCGATTCACCGTTGAAATCCGCCACATGGAGTTAGGATTTTTCATTTTTTTAATTTTGTTCATTTTTTTCCTGAATTAATATAATGTTAGGATTTTGTTGTTATTTTTGTGGATTGTTATTGTAATCAAACAATTTTGTTCGCTGCACATCTGTTCTTGTTTCCTTTATTTTTTGTTATTTTTCTTTTATTTTTTCTAATTAGATTTTATTTTTATTTATTAGATCTAATAGCTAGGGTGGTGTTATCTTAGTGTTTTTTTTTGGATTTTCTTCATATTTGTTTGTTGAGAATCAATATGATGTTGGGTTTCTGAATTTTTGTTATTGTTTTTCATATTTTTTTTATCTTTTTTTTAATATATGAGTGTAATGATGTAAGTTTGTGTTTGAGTTATGTGTTTTTTTTGTTTTTTTTTGGCACTCTTTCATTGTATATGAATATCGACAAAAAATTTTTTTTTTTGAGCTATAGTACCTATTGCTGCGGTTTTTACCAAAAACCGCAGCAATAGGCTTTAATTTTATTAATAAAAAATAAACATATTGCTGCGGTTTTAGCTAGAAACCGCAGCAATATGCCAAGATATTGCTGCGGTCAAAAACCGCAGCAATAGGTTAATTACCTATTGCTGCGCCCTTAATTGTTGCGCTGCTAAAACCGCCGCAATAGGCCACTTAATGACCGCAGCAATAAGCAATTATTCTACTAGTGGATAGCAGAATAAATTTACGCTTCATACATAACCAGGGGGGCAGATTATAAATGGTGAGTAGAACCGGCCAAGTGCTATGTTGGGTACCTAGTGTGCCAAATGGGTTCATCCCATCTGTACAAAGTCCAAGCCTAAGATTTCGAGGTTCTTTACCAAAACCTGCGAACTTTCGGTCGATATTTCTCCATTGTGGAGAATCGGCCGGATGTCTAAGCATCCCATCTTTCTTCCTCTTGTCCGCATGCCACCTTAATAATTTAGCATTATTTTCATCCGAAAATAAACGCCTAAATCTCGGAATGATTGGAAGATACCAAAGAACCTTCGCCGGAGTTTCTTTCTTTCTCACTCCCTCATCATCCTCCTTTATCTTGTACCGAGACTCTTCACACCATGGACACTCACCCAAATCCTTGTACTCATTTTGATACAGCACACAATCATTTCGACATGCATGTATCTTCTCATATTCCATACCTAATGGACACAACAATTTCTTTGCCTCATAGGTAGAGTTGGGAATTTCATTCCCTTCAGGTAGCAATTCTTGTAAAAAAGTGAACAACTCACTTAGACTTTTATCTGTCGACCTATACTTCGGTTTCATATTGAACAATGTGAGGATGCCAGAATGACAGAAATTAAAAAAAAAAAGACAGAAAGTTATAAAAAAGACAGAAATTGAGACAGAAAATTGAAAAAAAAAGACTTACATTGCCGGAGACGGGGAGACGGAACGCAGCGGCGGCGGCGGCGAGACGGAGTGCAGCGGCGGCGCGACGTACAGCAACAGCAAAAAGCGTCAGAGAAAAAGAGGAGTGCAAGTAAGAATGAGAGAGAGAGAGAGAGTGAGTGAGTGAGAGAAAGAGGAGTGCACCGGAGTGTAACGGCGGCGAGAAGGCCGCAAGGAGTCGCCGGCGAAGTTGACGGCAGCAAGGATTAGCCGAAAACCGAGAGAGAGTGATCGAAAACCGAGAGAGTCGCTGTCGAGTGAAGTTAGGGCACCAGATGGATTAGCCGGCGAGAGGAGATGCCGGAGAAGTCGACGGCGAGAGGAGGTGCCGGAGAATTTACGGTCGCCGTCGAGAGTTAGGGCACCAGATGAATTCGCATGAGAGAGCGAGAAGTGCGAGTGAGAGAGAGTTTAGTGGGGAACTGGGGCAAGGATTCACGTAAATTAACAAAGAGTCATCTGCGTCGGACGGGAGGTGGGATCCGACGGAGATGACTATTTGGGTCGCACAACCTCTTCATGCGGCGCACATGGCTCGAATGCTGAGAGGGGTGTAGTTGGGCTTTGCGTCACACGTGGGCTTGATGCGACGCACATGGCTCAGAGTGGTTGGGGCATAGGACGTAGCATCTGCGTGGGATAGGTCGAAGGTCCGACGCAGATTACGATTGACATTTTGCGGATCAGCATTTGCGTCACACGTGGGCATAATGCGACGCACATAGCCTAATCATTTGCGTCGTTTGCAGCGTTATGTGCGACGCAAAAAGGCCTGGCATTCATTTGCTTAGACTATTTGCATCGGATGTCCTGTAAGATCCGACGCACATAGACCATTTGCGTCAGTTTCTCTCGCGTGCGACGCAAATAAACAGACGCAAATCGTGAATTTTGTAGTAGTGCATATTTTAATTATGGGTAAGTTGATCAACTTATTCTAAATCATTCCCAATTTTGAAAACTTGATGAACTTGATTTAGAAATAAAACATGTGCATGTTTGATCATGGGTAAGTAAAAATAATAATTCACCAACCAACACTTAAATGTCAACAACCAACCAACTTTTTAGGGTTTACCATGATGAGTGGCCGGTTTTTTCATTCGATAAATGAGGTCAACACCTCATTTTTTTCCACATACCAACTTTTTAGGTGTACAAGTTCTCTCCTCAAATTCTTATTCAACATTATTCTTAATGGATGCACAAATTTGTGGAGGCAACTAATAAATTTTTATAAGAGTGGTCAAATTATGAGAAGAAGATTAAGGATATTGTCACAAAATTAGATAATTTAGATGAAGATGGAAAAGAAACCATGCTTTTCATAGTTCAAATAATGCATGCACGTAATCAACTTGAAGTTGCAAGTAAGATAGCAAAGGATGTGGTTAGTGGAATGGATGTACTTTTGAAGAAGTAGTAGATTTATTTTGTCTTATTATTAATTATGTTAGTGAAAGGATTAGTTGCAATCCATATTATCTTTATGTATGTTTTAGCTATCTTTATCATTAATAAAAAAACGGTTTTTTCACCATATACCCCTGACAAATTTTTTTTACACCATATACCCTTTCAACTTTTCAAATTCACCATATACCCCCACCTTTCAAAAAATACATCGACTTACCCTTTTGACTAACGGTGTTAGATTTCCGTTAGTCATTAACCCCTAATCCCCCCTATAACCCTAATTAACTAACCTAAATCAAACCCCAACCCTAACCCTAACCCTAACCTTAATCTAATACACTAACTTAGGCCCTAACCGTAACCACCCCTTCCCCAGCCCTTACCCCCATCGCCCCATCACCCCATCACCACCACCACCTCCTCACCACCACCCCCTCCCCACCACCACCTCCCTCCTTCTCCCGCTAACCCCCCCTTCCCCTCGACCCCCTCCCCACTCCCCGCTTCCCCTCTCCCCCTCCCCCTCCCCTTCCCTCTTGAATCGCACCCCCTAAACCCTAAAAACATTCGAAATTCGAAACTCGCAACAATTCGTGCTTGAGTTGATGCGGGATTTCGAGCTTTGAAGGAGTATCAATGGCGAAAGTTCCTCGCAAATAGCCGCCATTATTAGGAGATGCTTGTTGTTTGTGCTTTAAATTCGTGAATTCTACAATGGCGGCATAGCCTAGATAATCGAAGGCTCGCAAAATTCCCGGGTGAAACGAGATTCTTCATTTCCTTGATGGGACGCCATTCGTTCTCTTTTGGGGGGTTGCGCGACGACGGGGAAGGGGAGGGGAGGTTGCGCGACGGCGGGGGAAGTGGAGGAGGGTGATGCGAGGGGAAGGGGGCAGCGGGGAAGGGGGAGGGGAGGGGGGCGTGGAGTGGTGGTGCGGTTGGGTAAGGGGGGTGGGGGGTAAGGGCTGGTGAGGGCAGTGGGGATCCGGTGGGCTGGGGTAAGGGGGTGGTGGGGGTGGGGCATTAGGTGTTAGGGTTAGGGTATTAGGGTATTAGGGTTAGGGTTAGGGTTAGGATTAGGGGTAGATTTAGGTTAGTTAATTAGGGTTAGAGGGGGGATTAGGGGTTAATGACTAACGGAGTTTAACGCCGTTAGTCATTAAGGTTAAGTGGATGTATTTTTTCAAAAGTGAGGGGTATATGGTGAATTTCAAAAGTTGAAAGGGTATATGGTGCAAAAAAAAAATTTGTCAGGGTTATATGGTGAAATAACCGTAAGAAAACCTTTATCTTATGTCATGAATATTTAGTTTTAAGTTAAATTTATTTGGTTTTTGAACAATAAAAAAATTGAATACATTAATACATATAGCATCTAAAACGCGAAACGTACAATTCAAATGAATACTATAGTATAATAACGTGCAATTCAAATGTG
>CANSZD010000282.1:342500-345000 GCA_947648045.1 Beta corolliflora
GGAGGTGAGAACGCGACGCAAATGATGACTGGATCCCAGCCCTTATTTGCGTTATCTGCGTCGAAGGTCTTTAAGGTGCGATGCAAAAGACCATTTGCGTTGAACGTTTTTGGCCATCCGACGCAGATGCTCTATGCCCAAGTTAGTGCACAAACGAACTATCTGCGTCGAACGTTCTTTTGATGCGACACAGATAAGCACAAACGAACCATTTGCGTCGAATGTCAGTGCTCATCCGACGCAGATGCGCTATGCTATGCCCATCCTCTTTATTATTTTTCAACGGCACAAAATAAAACCCTAAACATTATTTACCTCAAACTCGCACTCACACTCTCTCCAGCGATTCCCTCACTCAAACTCGCACCCTCGCCGGCAGCATTCCCTCACTCTTGCCGGCGACCAAACCTTTTCCGGCGAATTCCTCACCCTCGCCGGCATTCTCAGTCGTCGAACCGCCAGATCTCTCTCTTGGTTTTAATTCGCTGCTCACCGCCGGATCTCTCTCTTGATTTCGCTGCTCACCGCCGAACCGAAGCATCCACCGATGATATTTTTCGGGGACTTCTCACGCCAGCGAACGGTGCAATCTTCTTTCTCTCTCAACAATTTCTTTCACTCTTCTTTGTTTCGATGGTCGACAGAATCGCCCTACAGATCCAAATTAACCCCCACTCCCTCTCTATTTTCTCTCTCCTTCTCTTCATCATCTTCTTCTCTCATCATCTTCTATTTCTTTCTTCTGTAAATTTTACGACTTTAATGTCTCTAACTGGAAAGAGATATTGGCGAAAAAATAGAGAAATCAAGGGCCATGTTAATGGTGGCGGTTGTAATTGTGCTGCTTTATGGTGTTAGTCAAGTGAGATCTGATGCATGCCTCCGGTTCGATGCAATTCCTCTTTACGCCAACAAAGTTGACCCTTTCCACAACCAGTACTCAAGAACTTCAAATCTGCCGACGATGTCGACTTCAATCATCTTCCTGATTCTCCTAAACCTAATTCTTCTTCCTCCTGCAAGGTATTTTCTCTAACTTCAATTGTTTTTTTTATGTTTATAAATTATTAATTGTATTGTAATTAATACTAATTTGGAAATTAATTTTGTTTGAATTGAAGGAAAAGGTAATGTCGGCAATTGGTTCGAGTTTCTGGATGATGGTGCATATGGCCAGCGGTCGTTATCTTTGGAGGTATTTTGGGGGTGCTACACCTAAAAGCTCCCCTTTATTCATATTTATATGGTAAATTGTACTTGTTGTTGTCGTTGTCGTTGTTGTTGTTGTTGATGATGATGATGATGATGATGTTAATTTGAGGAACCTGCATATTTGTAATTGTAACTAAGGCGAGTAGGCAACGGATGATGATGGTAATGGTGGTTGGCTTTCACTTCAATTGATCTATTGTTGTATTGTTCTACGATTTTATATGTGTATAAACATGTTTGTAAGTGATATAGAATCATTTGATTTTTCGTACGTAGTAGTATAGTACTTCATTCGTTTTCTAACTTCTTTAATCATCTCTTCCCGTGCCCTCTTGATCATGGTATTCAAGATATGGGAACTTAGTGTGTGTTTGTGTGTACATGTCTCTTCATCTATTAATGGAACTATAGGTGGTTATTGTGGAGACCTCGGCGTTTTAGGGTGCTTTGGGATTGCACATAAATGATGGTGTTGGGGCTTATCTTACCAAGAATGGAACTTGTGATATATGTAGTCAAGCCTTGACCCACTCTTTATAGACTATATGTGGGCTGGTTCCTTTCCTTGATAACAAAAACACTATCCATCTGATGAGTAACATCTTCGTGCGCTCCCATAATTAGTACATATTCTTTCTTAAAGACTAATAGAGAGAACCCTTTAGTTACTTATAAGCCTGTGACTTGCTTCCTTTAACATGGAGCTTTGTGTTTGTCATTCCTTCTCGATGTAGTGGAATGAGTTGCATGAGTCATGACTCAGTTACATTTACTCCTGGATGCAAAGTAGAAGGTAAGTGATCTAGAATCTTGAATATCCTATCTCAATGCTACATCTCCACCTCATGAAGAATGTGTCTTCTTCCAGGTTAAGGATATCTAATTTTATAGTTGTTCTCATTCAGGTCATGTTCTTTTCTAGGGTAGTTCAGGAGTTGTTACTATGACTCAACTATGATAGCCTTGAGGCAGTCTGATGCCCATTTATGTGCAATCCCAAAGCATCCTTTCCCCCCCTCTCTCTTCCTATGATGTGTTTTCTTCCACCACTACTCATGAGCTGGAGTCTTCTATAACTAGTTGGATGAATTACCTGTCTCTGGAATTTTGTTTATGTTGTCACTAGCATGTAATTCATCTAATTTATGGCCATATAGAATTATCATTAAACTAACTTACTGTTAGGGTGACTTAATTGCTCTTTGGAAGTTTCCTAGCATAGGTGTGCACAATCACCCCAGTCCATACTTTCTGGTTTATTGCATTTCATGGGTTGAAGTTCCTATCC